>JAYKKI010000132.1:1130000-1707500 GCA_039881145.1 Druceiella hillmani
AACAAGCAACTATTATTGAGGACCTACTAATTTACTTGAGTTCTGAAATATTCACTTAACGACATCCTTTGAAATAAATATTTACAAAATTTCAATTCATGCATCTAATATTTTTTTATTATTTCCGTAATCTGATAATATTTAATTTTGTCTCAATTCATCTGTGACTAGCAGTGCGTTATTAGAGTATAACTATAGCGACTAAACCTGTCATTGTTAAAGTCGCATATGAATTGAGAGAGCATTTATCGAAATAAATCAGATATATCGTAAAATTTTCGAAAATAATTCTGAAATTATTAAAAACTTTTTAACGAAGAAAACGTGGCAGAACTATTATAGAATATTGTTTGTTTTTTCTTGTAAAAAAATACTGATTTATTCCACCCCATAAGATACTTAAATCAATTTAATATGTACTGTAAAGATTCAGTGTCTTTTCAAAAATAAGCTTCGAAATTAAATAATCGTTCCGATAGTTTAATAAAACCACTTCCAACATCTGTAATTTAGATTAAAATACACATCCAAAAAGCCATAACCATTCAAATTCGAATAATAGATTTCTGAGGTTTTATGAAATTTTTTAAGTCTGCTCTTTAGTATTTCCTGATTATAAATTATACGTTCTACACTTGTAAAAGTCTATTTACAAGTATAGTAAAAGAAGACTATTCATGTAAGTGAGAAAACTTTATCGAAAAATATCAAAAATTTTTGACTGTATCGAAATATCTACCTAAAATTTATGAACGTATTATATCCGTACAATGTGAAGAAATATATTCGAGTGTCATATGGAAACTTCACAAATTGTTTTATATCGGTAAACAAAAAAAAATAGACAAATTATGATCTTTAAGCTAAGAATTCTAATCAAACGGAACTACTACTTCCATAAAAAAGTCGAGGAATTACATAAAAACAATTATAAAAATATGTAAATTAAATTATTTAATTATACAATCCTTTATTAATTTCATGAAGTGAACAACCAACTATTTATCTTAATTAAAGTTCTTGTTATCTGCAATATTTTATCTTTAGTACGAGAATCAAAATACTTACCAAGATTTCAGCATATATACTTTCTCTACCTCATATACAGTTAATGTTCATATACGCCCTTAAAAATTTCTTATCTTTGGCATTTTCAAACAATTTTCAATAAGACGAACATATTTGTATTTTCCGACTACAGCGACTAATATACAAAATAGTCAATTATTTTTTCAAAAATTCATTAACAGTTCATAAAAATATTTGCAAATTTTTTTTGATAATTTTTTTTGATAAACCATTTTAATCAAATCCATTGCTGCTGCATTGTAAGCAATTAGTGAGTGAATACGATTTCCATAATGCATACTTAGTGACAACCCGCTTGACCGTATTTCCAAGTAGACAAGCTATATGCAGTCACATGAAGCAACAGTTGAAATTTTACCTTCGCTTCTTTTGTATTAAAGTTTTATAAGCATTATAGCTTTGTTATATTATGTAGTGCACTATTCTATAACGAAATTGACAACAAATTTGGTATCGATTTTATATATTTTAACTTTGTGAATATTTGCGATGCTGTCGACAAGAAAAATTTGCTCAAAAGTCAGGATTTTCCATTCTACGTCTATGTTTAACTCTTTCATATTTTCCGTAGAGAAATATTTAATTCGTACCGTTAGATTCAAAGTTCTGAAAACCATACTTATTAACGATTTTTATGAACAACTATCTGCGCACGTTATTTCATGGACGGGGACCGCTTAAAAACATGTCGATCCCGTTTTTATAATAATACTTGGAGTATAGCAATAAATTGAATTTTTTTCGGAGGGATAACCCCTAAAAATCATGTCTATCCCTTACATCTGATTGCCTTCGGGTTGTTTACTCAAGCACCTTTTCCTCCCACCCCACACCACACATCTGGCCGAACCTATTTTATCAAAGTATGCGTTGGAGGAAAATTTAATTGCGCGATTTAAAATACGCGTGCCGAATTTTTTAATTAGTGCTATTTTATAGTTCTTTTAGTAAGCTAATATAATCTACTCATTGGCAATTCATTGGAAACTCTATATTACTTCAATTTGACTTCCATATTTTTCTAAAAAAAATAATCTAAATTGGATTAATAGTTTTTACGTGACAAACATACAAAATTTACATTATTTGCCATATGTATGGATGTTAACCAAACAGAGAAGTTATAAAATATTTGTTTTGCACCTTCCACAAGATTTTTATAGGTAGGTAAAATTTAAAGAGTGTGAAGTGGTAATATTTTTACCGTCGTTAAATGGCATCTAAGATGCAGGAAACCATACCATAACTACCCATTTAGCAAAATTTACCATAAACTACCCTTGCGCCAATTTAGTACACATATTTGTAAATTATATATCATTTTTCATTGATATTTTTGTTGATTTGGTAAATGTTGTTATAAATATAATACAAAAATGTTTCTTTCTGTATGCGCCGAGTTGCATGCATTCATTTCGCTTGCAATGATTGCAAAAAAATTAATAACTCTATCATTCATCTGAAGATGTGAAGTTTAACGACTGGATGTATCTGACTGGCATATTAACTGAATAAAATCAGTCTACACAGTGTGATGAGGAACAAACTAATTCGCGCATAAGTCTGTTTGCACGGAATTTCACCGCCATATAACTTATGCCTTTCTCATCTAAAACGATTTGAAACTATTTTGATACTTTCATAATTCAACTTCCGCAAATTTTAAAATGATTTGTTATATTATATCTATAGCAGTTTTTGAGATATTCAATACAAAAAATCATCAATTTCATAGTTTAGTTACTCACTTTCACTTACTCATAGATCATCAAAACGGACACGTTACTCTCATAATCACTACAAACCTGAAATTTTGGAGATACGTATTTTTTAGGATACTAATAAAATAATAAGTCGTAATCTAAAAATTGTTGGCTAAAGATAAAGTCAATCAGATTTCAATATCACTGTCAAATTTTTCACATGGTTTGCACTGACTTCTTACGAGCCTGTGTCTGGTTACTTACGAGATATTAAAAAAATAAAGGTTGGTAGTTTCCGATTTAAATTTCAAATTCATGTGAGTTACCCATATTTGTTAATACAAACTAGCATTACGCAATGTATACCTATTATTTCATTGTATTAAACTACATTGAAGAAAAAGATAAAACCGAACCTGCCGAAAAATCAATACACCTCCTATTTCAAAAGATGGTTATCTGTGGACTTTTGTCCTTCAAAGAGATTCGGCCCTACAGAATCGTCATCCATAGATTTAATTAGCTTCTCCCCACGAGTTTGATCAGAATATATTTTGTAGCAGCTGTAGATAATGATGCAAGGATATCTGCAGAGTTCACTGCAAGAGCCGCAATCGGGTCCGCACATCTTGTAAATATTTGATTTTAATTTAAATTCAACCGAAATTTTATTAGAGGGACTAAGTGAGTCCTCTAATTATAAACTTGACAATTTACGAGTTCAAGGATTAGCTAAAAAATGAATGTTTTTAAATACATTTAATACATATCGAAAAAAAAATCTAAATTCAATACATATCGAAGTTAAATCAGATATACTTATCGAATTACTTCATCTTTCATTCGTCTGTCTGTCAAGATATATTTTCTCAGGAACGCGTGAAGATATCAAGTCGAAATTAATATCAGATACTTAGGTCTACAATCGCTTTGAAGTCATCGTAATAAAAAACCCGAAAAATACGACCGTTTGCGTCATATATTTTGGCAATCGCAAGTAAATCAAAACCTATAGCGTACTTCCCGCTGACCTAGAATCATGAAATGAGTTAAAAAGCAAAGTCCCACAGCACCAGTAAAGGGAAAAATTGTTAATGTGCAGTTATGTCATATAAAAAAATATTTTTTTTAAGTATGCGCTGTGAAAGATTTAGAAAGCGCCCTAAAATTAAATTTTGTTTAATAGTTTATTAGGAATATTATGTACCATTAAATGTTTATAAATGCCTAAATGTGTACGGAACTCTTGTAGCGCGAGGTTCGCTCGCACTTGACAATTTTTTTCTAATCTTATTTTTGTCGCTGATATACACGGTTTACACTAAATGTCTATTTTCATAGGTATAAAGGAAATCAAATAAATTATTCTTTTAAAAAATTGTGATCTTTATTTTTTAGTTTTGGTCATATTTTTATGTGCAGATACTAAAAGAAACCTAATCAGTCCTGGTATAATTATATGTAATCAACAGTTTATCACCCAAGTATCACCTAAGTATTCAAATCGTTTAATTTTCCCTGTAATTTACTCAGGTAAATGGTTCCAAACCAAAACCCTCCTTAAAATTGGTCATGCTGAACTTGTTAATTATATCAAATTCAGAATGATCAATTTTTACCCAAAATTTACATCGACTCCTGACGAGAGAAAAAATTACAAAATGAAAACGTGACAATCATGCCATTTCTATTTTTAATTTCATTGGTAAATGTAAATACAAAATATTCAAACACAGGACATTTTTTTTTCTAATCAGAAAGGATTTTAACAAAGACAATATAAAGACAGTCGTTAAAATTCAATGTTATGGGTTATAAACATTTTAAAAAAAAATTATTCATAACATTTCTTTCTATCACATTACGTTTTCGAGAAACACAATTTTTATTCAACGTTTCCGCAAGGGTTAAACACTCTGCACTGCATGTACTTACAGCGTCCCAGGGCATCATCAAAACGAACGCGGTGAACACCTAATTCGTTTATTAATATTAAGTCATGCCAGTATTATTTCGCAGTTGAATTAACTATATCGATTATTCAATGCTTTTTAGCAGACTTCTTTTTCAATGAGATTCTTTTTACGGTAATTGAAAGATTACATTTTTTTATGATTAATTAAATATCAAAAAGTAATATTTAGTTATTGAAAAATAAAATATTTCTCAGATACCAAATCTCAAAAAAAATGTTATAGATTATTATCGTCTAATATTTTCGAGTGTCATTAGAATTGAAAAATGAATGGCCCAATGATCTTCGTATGGAAATCGATTGATTTCTGAAATTTGAGATGATGGACCCTTCATATCTTTCGCGCATTTATATCATTTTACAAACGCAAATCTTATGGATTCTTTACAAGTTTTATAATTTTAATATATTTCATATACCCTTTAGATTAGTTTTTTGTGGTCTATTATCTTTTTTTCCAGGCATTACCAATTCTTTTGTTTTATTTAATCCACTATTCACATGCTCTGTTTATCGACTCGCTGAAATTGATGCCTGCGATTTACATAGAATATAAATAATCTAAAAATAGTGCTGTTCAAAGACAATTTTAACAGCGATGTGTACACAATTATTTAAGTGCCTATTGTGTTTTGAGCTAAATAAAAAGACGACAATATTGAAACTTACCAAGGGGACACATTGCACTAAGTTAAATTTTAATTAAATTTGATGATTATAAATCAAAAAGGGCGTTTTGGTAAATATTTTTGATCAGACAAGATATTCTGCTCTATCCTTTAAATAAAGAAGATAGATTCATCACTGATATGTATAAGTGGAGAACTTTTATGTATTCTTTATTTTAAATAGTCTAGTTTTTCTAATTTAAATCTCTAGCCTTTGTTAATCACGATTTCGGTGATAATTCTAGTTACATTGTGAAAACTCTTTTATATGTCAATTACATAAAGCTATTTTTAGGTCCCCGAAATGAAGCATTTTGCATATGCCTACGATATTTGATTGAAGTCATGGAAAGGGTAGCGAGCAGCTTATGACTTAATGGGAATAAGAAAGGTCCTGGAAATACTTTCGTGTTTACTTGATAAAATTAGGGATTTTGGCATCAGATTTAATTCAATGCTAACCTTTTTTTTATCACACAATGGATTTGGCAAAAAATTTTACAAGGTCTCGTTTCCATTATATATTAATAGGATTTCTAAAATAATATTGATTGGTACGACAATAGTTTTCAATATACATTCCCTCATTACGGGTAATATTAAGATATGACTCCACGGTTTGCAATCCTGTAAAATCGGTATTTTAATCGTCAAAATTTTTATCTTGTGAGTCCAATAATTTCTTTCCTTTACTTAGATATAATTTTATTATCCCGTAATTTAAAAATTAGTTTTATTTGATTTTTGCTGTTCCCAAAATTTATTTTCAACCACGTTATAAAAATTTCCCTGTGATATTATTTATTCGTAAACAATAAGAACAGATCTATTAAAAATTATTACAAATTTTCATTTTAGTGCTTCTTATAGTGAAAAATTAATAAATAATTTGCTACTTTTTCTTCAATTTTTCATTTCTGTTGTTATTAATAATTAATAATTTGCATGATATTAAATTACATATCTGTTTATTTAAACATTATATTTATATATAATTTAACAAATTAGGCAGAAAATTTAAACATTGTTTCTTAAATTATTTCCTTAGAAATGTAACTTGTACTTACATACGATATTAAAAAAGTATACGTAAAAAAATTTAACAGTTTAAATTTGAAGATTCAAAAGATCAAATTCATACGAATTATCCACATTTGTTAATACAAAAGCAGATACCTATTACTTCTTTGTATTAAATTACACCCAAGAAAAAAATAACACCAAACTTTCCGAAAAAATCAAAATACCTCATAGATTTCCCGATGTTATAGAATTTCCACGAACAATCTTATGTTCAATGTTTGAATAAGAAAGTTTATTTTAAGAACTTCAAAAGATCAATCAAAAGAAAGATTATTTTACATACGTATGTAATTATCTGTGTTAGTAAGTAAACTACAACCTTAACTAAATTTGTCAAACTTCAGTTGAAAATTGTAAAAAATTAAAATCCAAATTTTCACATCCTGTGCTCATAATTAGAAAGAGAAATTGTCACCCTAGTTCTCATCTAACGATGAATATACTGAATAACTCATGTCATGGATGTATATTTTAATTAAATTTATTTATTAATTAACGTAATAAAATTATCATCATTGAACCATTTTAGAAATTAGCCAGGAAATATAGCAGAAATTCAAATTTACATTTTAAAGAGAAATTGAAGTTTCGAAAGATGATTATAACTCCAGCGAGCCAATGTCATCAAAATTATTTTTCCATGCCATTATTATGTTCATGTAATTCACAGAAATAAAAAACAATTTTCCTCCTTGTTTGAGTTAATAATTTTGTATTTTCACATGTCACTCCTAGATCAAAGCCAGTTTCGTGACATAAGCAATTAAGTACGCCGACCAAGGGCGCTTTAATAAACTAAGTAAATTACATGAAATGAGACCAAGTTTAATACATTTCAACAAACAAAAATACATTTATAGTAGTCATTTAATGTTACGCTAATTAATTAAAAAGAGGCGTTGTTGGCCCCAAGGGCAGTAAGCAGTCGTTGATGGACAACGCCCTTATACAGCCAAATTTAACTTGAACCAAATTATTTTTTGTTTATTGATAAATTTCCTTATACGTAAAATGATGTCAAATTAATAATAACAATTTCATGACTGGTAATAAATATCATAATTAGGACAAAACCATAATGGCTATGAATTTATAATACATAAATACCATATGTGTTGAAACATAAAGCAAAACAAAAAGCTTTCATGACGACGAACAAACACAGCAATTGTACAGCCAATTGGAGCAAAAACGAAGAAAATCAAAGAAACATATTAATGTGAGCAAGTATTCTTTTTAATATTAATGATTATTTCTTTTCCAGCAACATTTACACAAATAATATTCGTTAAGCTCCATTTCATATATAAACCAGCTAATTTTTTTTCATTGCAATCGATATGAAATAGATAATATATAAATTTTCTTCACACATGTACCATTCGTAAAATCTAGTAAAAACAGAAAATAAATTGTTTGAAAGTTTGAAAATTTAAAATCTGAATGTGCATATTATATTCTCTTTCATACGCAACAACCTTGATTCATTCAAGGTATCCCATTCACGTTTTGCAAAAATTTGAGAGAAATATATAATTTATTCAATTGATAAGAATACAATATTCCATATATTTATTTTATAGTTTTCAAAACGAATTTGAAAGTTTTACTTGACTTTTGCAATAATGTCTTCTTGCGCTCACATACGAATGCGAGCTTTTTGCCGGATGTCGTTGCAAAGTTCGGGTGTACATAAATTTATATGCAGAGATTTTCAGATACGTTGCTTGCATAAAATAATTCTTTCCTTAAATTTTACTTCCTTCATTTTGTTTTTTGGCTTCATCTTGGGTTTAAATATAAGTAAAAACATAAATGGATAAATCATTGTTTAAGAAGCTCATACAAAAACAAGATGTTAATTTTTTTACTTCTTCTTTAATTTTTTGTATTGTTAATTTTTTCCTCTTGCTTCGTAAATAAATAATAATGTTGCTCATTATACAAAATTATTATATAATATTTTATACTACCTTAGAAATTTTTCTTTATTTGTTACATATCTATCTGCTTTTTCCAAACAGTTTTTTTCCCTAATCCAAGTTGCGATGAGTCACCTCAATATGTTTTTAATATGAATATCATCGTATATACTATTTTTGAAATATCTTTTAATAAATTTTTATTAGTAAATGTATTGTCGTATAGTATATTTCAAATTACAAGTAATATTTTTTTTATTATTCTCATACATTTGCAGCGAAGATCGCAGTTTTCAAATAATTGACTTAATACATTTTTTATATATTGCTCTTAGTAATTTATTTTAAACTTTACTTGTCAAAACTAACAATGTGGAATGTTTTATTATTCAATAAAAAGGAACACTATTTGTAATCAATGTTGCATGCTGAAATAACAAAAATATATTTATTCACCCAAAAATACAATGTAATTTTTGAGGTGGAGCTATTGTAAAGTCGTCCCCGGGACCAGAATTTTTAAGATTAATCTCGTCAATTATTGTATAACACTAATATACACCCAAGTACAACCTAGCTACTAAACATGAACAATATAATATATCAGTCTTCTTCATTAGAAATATTTTCCTCTTAACGAAAGCACGAAAATTATACCTAAACTGTGAATCGTATGGAGTATAGAAACACGGGATATTTTAACAAGTGAATTTTATAAGTTATCTACTATGATGGAACACTAAAAAATTTTTTAAAATATTCACATTTTTGCCACTATATAGTTAAGCATCATACGATAATACTGCGATTAAAAGCTTTTAGAAATAAACAAGTTCTGAATTATATTAGTCACACCATAATACTTTCGGAATAAATAAAATGTAGCTACCTTCGTTACATATTAAATACTTTAAAAATCCACTTTTAAAAATTTTAGTAAACGTTTTATTCTCTGCCCTAAAATAAATATATATCAAACCACTGATGAAAAGTTTGCAGTTTCGATAAGATCAAGTTTTTAACGTAGGTATAAAATATGTTGACCAAAAAAGATTATTACGTATCACTAACTGCGTGTTCTGAGCATTTAGGTTTTAATATACATCCGTTTGCAGTAGACGTACATTGAATTGTACCTAATATACATTCCATATTCAACTCAAACTGCCAATCCACTGAAAGGCCTCTGATTGTTATATAATCGCCAAGTATTAATAGTAAAGGCAAATGATATTATATTCACATTGTATATTAACAGACGAGTGGTCGAAGTGTAAATAGTACATTATTACGTTATGATAGATAAAAGATTATCGAAATGTGAATCAGGCAACTAATTCATCGATATAATTATACAGTATGATAGTATGTTACTTGATAAATTAATTAGCGCAAATCGAACTACTGGAAAAAGCAATATTTTTGTCCAACTCACTATTTACCTTACTCGTCTATATGTGTGTTAAGTGTTTATCTGGCTATAGATGTAGTTTTAAACTGGGAAGTGCTTTATCCTCATTCTTTTTTTTTTTGCAAATGGTGACGTCTTTTTAATACTATACGATATTTATAAAGTCTAAAAACACGAATACTATACAACGTACGTTCAACTAAAAATCTACATATCAGTGCTGATTACTTTAACGATAAGTATATCAAAGATGAACGATGTGACACAAGAAACAACATACCAGTTTGCGTCAAATATAAAGTATAATTATCTGTGGTTTGTGCACTCATATTTATTTTTAAAGAATAGAAAAAGAAAAGATTATCAAACACAGTTAAATTCCTTATGAAAATGAAAGAAAGAAGATTATATACGTAATTATGATAAATTATTGAAACACGCATGTATGAGGATGAGGGAAAGGATATACTCGAACACAGGAAAAAAAATGGCGAAAGCGGCAAATCAGGATAAAGTGTAAATAATATAATAGGGAGACATAGATGTAGATAAATAAATAAACATTTGAAGAATCAGTAAATTGCGAGCTACACTGGAACAATTAATGTTTTTGTGTCATCAGCCCCCCTCATTCCTCCCCTGAATATTCATAGTATTAAATTCCGACTTTGTGCTTATAGGGGCCCATCTGCCGCCAACCGCCATATTCCATCGCGTAAAGGCAGAGGTGAGTGAAAAGCTTTTCTACTGAGCCAATTTGAAAATTTTTATAAAGTGATTTTCCTTAAATCGTGGGAAAATTTTTTTTGCAGAATAATATTTTCTCTAAAAACAGTGATTCAACATAATAATTAAATTTATTCGCGCGGTATTTTTTAATCCTAATCATTTTCGTTCAATTTATTAATATATTATTAATTATAAATTTATACCTAATTCACAATGTTCATGAAAATTTTCAGATTTTCATAAGCGATCCTTCTGGTAGAAAGAGTTGAGAATTACGATTTTTAAGAATTCTTGCTGAAGATATAACGTACATATGTTTAAACTAATATTTAAATAAGTCTCCTTTGAGCACCGTTCATACAAACCAAGATAGAAATTTTATTTTAATTAACCAAAATTTAAACTTCTTAAAGAAACCTTGTATCGAAATTCTTCTTTTTACACTTGACGTATAATTAGACTACCATATTTTATGTCTGTGCCAAATTAAAAAAAAAATTTGATTTCAAATTTGATTGGTGGTTTTGGCAATGATGTCACTGGAGCTCTGTCATAAGAAATCATACACGTACATACACACACATATATGTATATATATATATATATATATATGTATATATATATATATATATATATGTGTGTATATATATATATATATATATATATATATATAGCTAGCATGAATAATTGTGATAACAAAATAAAATAATTGAACGTAATCTTATTATTTGTTATATAAATGTAGGCTATTCGCAATAGAGACCAGGAATTCCATGTATCAAAATTCGTCCCCAAACGGAAAATTTGAAGGTTGTCTTAGTTGTGTTTTGAAGAGGAAAGCTCTATCCTAACAAAAAGGATAAACTCCTTTTTAATAGAATTGGGATTCGGTCTCAACGAATTAAACCTCGGCACAATCCGAAATAAATGAATTGCCAAGTTGATTCAACAATATTTAAATAAATGAAACTGACAATCGAAAACTAAACCCTTTATATACAAAAAAACGCAGATATGAAAGATAAAGTCTCTACCTAGCCTACGCAATATTACGAATATTCAGATATCAGTAAATACGTTAAATCTCCAAGTTAGTAAATTATGCTCGACTACCCAGTTAATGTACCTTTGCTCTTGCGCGGAAGTGAGCTTGTCGCCAGCTGTTGTCAAAAACTTAAGCATAAATGTAGAACCTCGAGCGAAGTTCCACCGGCGTAATGTGCTGAAAAGTTTCATATTACACGGGAATGAAAGTCGCGAATGCCTCGTTTGCCGACGTCTTTGCTGAGCCCAAAAATATACCTCTGCAATATCACCATATGTTGATGATATCGCGTTGGGGTATTTTGCGGTAAAAGCTAACTACATATGAGTTCATAAGACGTAAAGAAATATATATAATATATATATATGTAAATAATTTTTTTTGTCTAATTAGATATTAGTTACATCATTATTTATAAGTTCCAGATATTTTCACCTATCAATTATCGGCCGTTAACATTGAGAGCACATAACATATACGGTATAGAATGGACACTTTTTATACAAAAATATTTCAATCAAAAGACAAATGTCAAAATAACATTACTGTACAATATAAGTTACAAAAATATAATAACTGTAAAAACACAATTCAAGAAAAATTAAATAAAATCGAAAATGCGGTTGTGAACAGAAAAACTCTACATCTAAATTGATAAAAATTTATCATACGATATTTCAAGTACATATGTCATTGTACTGTTAATTATCTTTGTATGTTTACTAAAAATACATTCAAATTGAATAGAATTTAATTAAATTATAATTTGATCCATTTTCTACTATGCTTGTGATAAGTTAAAGGACAAGTCATTAACAACCTTACGGAACTAATTTTATTTAAAACTATATATGTAATTTGTAACACTAATAGTTAGATTACAAATTTTATAGTACCCATAGAAGAGAAATTTCTTTCATCTCTTTGACTATGAGCTGGTTGAATGTGGCTCTTCATTAATAAAGTAGAGTTTGAAGAATGTGTAAAATTAAAAATTGCATTTTTGATAACAGACATTAAGATCTAAAAAGTATATTTTGAAAAAGGGGTAAAATTAAAATCAATTATTTTAATTTTCCATTTCTTTCCCAGCAATTTACTTTCTTTAAAATCTATTTTAATTTCTTAGGGGGCAGTCAATCTTTATTTTGAAAAAATGTTTAGTAAGCAAATTTAAATAAACCTCTCTACGATATGCAATGGAATCTTGTAAATTAATAATCAACTTATTGTCGACTAACCAATCAACCTTTGAATATTATTGTAAATTAAAAAAAAATATAATCCATTCTTCAAAATATCACAAGAGAACTAACAACAAAGATTAAAAAAGCTTAAGAAAGCTTGTGTGACTTGTTATAAATATTTCACAAGGAAGGTGACAATAAAATAAATATGGTTTCACCTCAGTGTCCACATATCCATAATTCTAATATCAAAACTTTGTAGCTTAGAAAGCTGAAATTTTGCATAATCGTACAGTTTTAATGTTATAAATTTATTCCAGAATATTTGTGTACCACGACTTTCATTAATTACAGACTCATTATTACTTACTATTAGGATTACTTAAAATATGTGTGGTATTATTGCAATTAAAGGTTCTCTACGAAAATATGTGTTTAAAATTTTTAGAAATATTTTATATTTCACTGAAAAGGCTTGAAGTCGGGTATATTAAATATTTTGTTTCGAATCAGTAAAAAAGATCGAATGTACCCTTTGTTTTCTGACATGGCTTATATTTGTACAGAGCAATGTCTCATTATAATGAAACGACACATTTTTTCCAGCGCGTCTCAGTTCACTGTTGCTTATCGTGAAAATTAAAGCGTTATGTGATTAAATTTAGATTTATTCTGATACGATGTCAGTGAGGGAAGTGAATGACAAAAGTGCCAAAACATGGCACTGGATAAGTATTTGTATGCTTTGTACCATGAAACAGTAAAATTTGAGGTTATAAAATTTGTAACCTGGCTTAGCCCCATTATGGAAATTATTTTACCGATAGATTTTCCTTCTTACGCTCTATTCTCATTTTTATATACATCGCATTCGCTCTGTAATCATCGGAGATATTAAGAAATTTATAGTTTTTTAATTGGCTTCTATAAGGTCGTATTACATCACCACGTTCGGAGACATCATGACATCAAACGATTGATTAGTCGTACTAATTTCTTTTCCCTGTGTTTGTATCAAAGATATCGTAAAAAATATAATTGTCGGATATGGCGAAAACGCTGTCTGAAAAACGAATTGAGAAATTTTAAATTTTTTTTAAACTACGAAAGTAATCAAATTTGAATTGAAAATATGTAATAAAAAATTTTTAAATACATATTTTTGTAAGGAACATTCATTGCAGTAATAGCAGATTTTAAGTAGCTAGTAAGAAATAGCGAGTATGTAGTCAATATAGGTCCCAATATGCAAACATTTTATTTCAAAATAATATCAACTAAAAGACTAGTCGAATCAGTTTCTCTTTCACACATGTCTATGAGAAAAATCATTCGAAATAAAAATAAATCTTCGAATACGGTAAAAATATTATGATGAAGGATTATAGTTTTCAATTTTATATAAACTACAAAGCCAAATAGAACTAGTGATCTAATGGGTCTATTTATATACCTAATTATAACTGACGTGAAAATGGAATAAAACACAAAATTTATGTAAGCTAATATAAAAATGGCGTGACTAGACTTCGTTATTAAAAAACAGAGTGAAACATGGATTTTGTCACTTCAACGAAGGTTAAATAGTCGCCATGTCATTCTGATTTATTTAATTTTCTCATGTTTATTACCCAATGAATCATACAGTGTAGTTGTACAATTGACAATAAGTGAAAATGAGTCGAATGTACTCGTAGTTTCCGCATAATATGTTAAATTCATTTCCGCTTAAATTATGAAGTGAAGTTCAACTTTTTACTATAAATCAACATTAACAGACTCCTTAATATTAACATTGCTCCTGTTTATTGGACTGCTCCTAGTATAAATAATAGGTTTCTACTTTATGAACTTATTTTATTATGAGCTACAAACAAAACATTTTCTTTTAAAATCGTCTTCCACCAAAAAGTGTTTAATATATGTATATTTAAGAAACATATGTTTGAATCCATACCTAATACTGAATTCATTGATTTATTTTCTGCTACATTAAACAAGACATTTTTAATATATTTTAATTATTCATATTTGTTTGTAATACTCTCGTCTGATAGACGTCGTCTAAGAGATATTACAATATCTTTTAAAGTTTACGGTGATTTACAATTTCTTATGTACAACTAGAGTTTACATCGTTCCAAAAGTCTATTATTATTCAACGAGATTTAATTGTAGCACACTGATCAAATATATGTATTTAAAACTAATGGAAATATTTGCCAATTGTTTGTATTATTTATTTTGTATTACTGTTATTTTTCCCACGCTAATTTATTTAAAGAAATTTGCAAAGGCATGAAAAAAACAAAGAAACGATATGTCCATTACTCTTGACAACTTTTCTAATAACGAATTTTACGCGAACGAAGCCGCAGGCACGACTGGTATTCAATAAGTCTGCACACAAAGCTCTAATTGCACTTATATAGTGTAATTCTGCAAGAACATGGCTGGTTTTATCTCGCGCTTTTTCATAGCTAAGTTTTCACTCTTGGAACTAGGTACTTTTTGCAATTACTTAGAATGTAAAATCCCTTTTTTAAAACCAAAATATTAGGTATTAAGACCTAATTGCTATCTCAATTATAAAAAGTAATAAATAATAAGAAGACTGAAGCACATACAAGAATTGTTTATGCAAAACGATATAAAGAAACCACAGCAAGGTACTATAATTTAAACTGAATCGATAATGGTAATATTTTATGTCGGCTTGAATTTTTCTTATCGTTTATTTTTTCCATTTTGTTTTTCTTCAGTCTAAGGCATATTACTAACTTCTGGTTTCATTAACTATGTCTTCTTTTGAGATAATTTTTCCCGCATTCATAAAAAGTGTAAACGTAAAGCTCTTCCCAATATGATATATGGTTATTATTTCCCGAAATGATACATGATATTGTATATAACTCCAGAAGTATATCCAATACTTCAAACACAGAATAAGAAATACCACAAAAAAAATAAAATCTACCGCCCTAACGTATGAATAATTCCTAAGTAAACATTTGACCATTAAAATCTAAAGTTTCTTCGTCGATAAAAATATTCCATAGAAGGTAATCATTTTATATTAAGTGCATATTAAACATTAACAATTTTATTTCTTAAAAAAGTTAAATGAAACCGAAGTAATTTTTTACGAGTTTCAATTCAAACCATTTAGGGCCATTTAATTTTCAATCGTAAAGTCGAAAAATTTGGTTAAAGAAGTATAAGATTTTAAAATCAAATTCTTATTAGAGTTATGAAATATCTTAGTGGTAAGAAGGGACACATTTAGGTTATCATCATAAAACAACGCCAATCCATCTGTATCGCATATAAATAATAAGCAAATCTAGAATCTTTATTAGGTAAACATAGAGTTCCTTGTCTAGAATCACAGCTGTTATAGATTTATAGAGACATAAACTTTATCTTTGTTTCTACATAACAATTTCCTGATTGCTGACTTTTCTCTTCATTTGTATCCTAAATACTACATACCTATGTACTAAATTTATAAAGTACTAGTTCTTCAACAAAGGTTCTTTCGTCAATCACATCCATTTTCCGGTTAACGTGAGCTTTTGGAATATTTAGTTGAAACAAGCCAACAGTATTTAACACCAATTTGTTTGTATTGATATAATGAAAAAGGCTTGAAAACTGTTATTGTATATGGATACAAGGAGCTGAATTTTGAAAAGTATGAAATATTATTCTAACGAATGTTGATGGATGAATTTTGTAATAAAAGTAGGAGACTTTTAGAGTTGAGTTGTGAAACAAACAACCCTTGTAATTTCATTACGTACATGTTTTAATCACACGCTCACATTTTTCATAATTTCAGAGCTCTGCAGATAAAATTGTTTAAATGAGCACTTCACTAAATAAAAGGAACAATTATTAAATGAAAATAATGTCGAGTAGTTTTTGTGCTTTCCGTCAATAAATATTTATTTTAAAATTGAAATAAGTTTTCATTTATCTTTTCATTTCTAATCCATATTTAGGAAATATTATGCCTCACATGACCATTGCTCCTCTATTTTTATGATGCTGGATTTGTATAATCAGGTACTAATATTTTATTAAAACTTTCAGTTTCAATGTTTTGATTAATTTTCACAAATAATTTTAATGTGTATAGATGTCTACAAATCCTATTTCTTGCGTATTCTGAGCACTTGGCCCTTTTTTTCCTTCGTAAACTGCATGAAAAGAGAGTGACTCGCTTACGTGCACAGAAATTTGGCCATGTTACAATATTGAAAATTCGCTTCTTTTCCTTTCAAAAGCAATATTTTTCGGAATCTATAGTTTTCTTAAATATTTTGGTTAATAATAATAATATTATAAAACCAAAATATTAACTTATCTCTAAACATCTCCAAGTCGTCCATTGATTCTGGGTGATGGACTAACGTCACATGAGGCATTGTAATAGAAATGACGATGTAGGAAACTGTTCCTTATTGTCGGTACGAATCTCGCAAATGTTCAGCTTTCGTAGAATATGAAGTGGGACGTACAAACCTTCACACTTTCATTGATAATTTTAAATTATTTTTGTTTCCCTGATCATTGAAATAGTAGCCGTAATCCTTTACTGTGAATCAATTTATATAAGTTTTCTATTAACTGAAATCAGGTATTAAATACATTTCAATTTCAATTTAATTCAATCACGAAATTATTCAGACCAAGGTGAAATAAAAGTGATATTTTTTGTTTATAAAAATATTATTATCGGGCATATTATCAGTACTTTTAGAAATATAAAAATCTTTATTGGTGTAGAAACAGGGGTTTCATAACTATATTCCAAGGGATCTTCAGTTCACATTGGGACTAAACCAATATCCCACTTGGGTTTCACTCCATGAAACACTGCGCCCAGTTCTATTTCAATGCAGATTGCAATACGCTTCGTCGCATCTAACTGCGAGTACTTCCGGCCACTACGTATCGCTCTTGTGATTTAGGATGCCTACAACCAGCAGACATGGTTAAAGGGAGAAATTAACTCACATTTATGACGTCGTTACATGTAAATTCATGCATAATATACCAGCCGCTTTTCAGGTCAATACAACTGCTAGTTGCAAATAATTTATTCTTGTGTTTTATTACTATTATAATTAAAAACCTACTTGTAGGCAACATAATAATTTTATCTTTTGAAATATATTTGCATATAAAGAAATAAACATAATGTTTCAAAATTAGTAAATAACTTTTTAAACAATTTTATTACATTAAATACTTGCTCGTTGAAATCTTCAAAAAATATTTAAAAATAATGAAATTATTATTAAATTAGAATAATTTCAATATTTTTATTAAATAATGATATAAATAAATAATAATAATAATGAAATTAGTATTTTCTTGTAAATAATTTCAATATTTCTATTAAATACCAACGGCTAAATTTGTAAATTTGCCTGAAATGTGAAATATGTTAATCAAACTTTGTTTCTTATGTAGTTTCGAACTGCTCGAACAATAATACTATCAACTGAGAATACTAAAACACACGGAAATTTCTCGGCTACTTAATATTGCTCCTAACTAATTGTAGGCTAAAATATTTTGTTTCATTCACCGAGTGACCTAGAGAAAAAGTCTTGTCATGTCAAAGTATGCAAAGTGTAGAATCTATCATTTTAATATTGTTATATATACTATGATTTTATTAGAGTATCTTTTTAATAAACCAGTAAAACAGCATTCATCTCTATTTCAAGCTGTTTTGGTGTGTTTGGAAAGTATCTGTACATATTGTATAATTTTCAGCCAAAAGATATTTCCAATTTTCTGCAAAATTTTTTAATACTTTATTTATTACAACTTAATATATTTCGTAGCGACTCTTTCGTTCATACTTTTGATCATTTATATAAAACTTGAAAATATATAACTTTCGTGAGCAGGAAAGTTTCAATGAAATTTTGTTCAAACGAGACGCTACGAAGTTACGTCAACATTGGAAATATTTTCAGAAATTGAAAAGTTAATTTTAAATTCAAGTCTGCTGATTTCAAATATAAGTCAAAAAAATAATTTATTTCAGATTTGTGACCGATATTAATTTTGCACTCTTACGAAAGTATAAACTTGGGAAAATAATAAATGAAAATATTGATTGCATTTCTCTTCCAATGTTTATTTTGTTTCTGTTATTAAACTTCAAACTTCTCGTTATTTTCTTACAATGAAATTTTACGGAAATTTCATGTTTCGTTTAATGAAATATGAACCTTCGTAGTTTGTGAAGCTTCGTAGTTTTCAAACTTTTAGATCGATTTGAGTGAAAGTTTATTATCATATGTTTAATATGAAGGTCTCAATTAATATATAGAAAATTATCAAAAAAGATTATTTATCTGTCTATATATGTAGTTTTTTTCACGCTTGCCATGGAGTAGGATTTGTTTGCGTTGGTTTCTTGACACTAAATTGAAGTTTAACTTATTATTTTTCCTTTTTAGTCCCACTCCCGAAATATAAGTCTTCAAAATAACAATAAAAAGATGTAATTTTTAACCATCTGTTTAAAAGAAATATGTAGAGAGCTCTAGACAGTTTCAGAACAATAAATTAAATAAATATAAAAAAGGAAAATAAATTTCATCCTGTTACAAATAACAACTGCAATGAAAATAACTGAGATAATTTCCCAACAAGTTAAACATCAACAAGCCTTTTATTGCGGTGCAAAACGTATTACCAAAATGAAGTTTTTGTTTTCATTTATGCCTTGTTGAAAACATATTTAAAGTCGAAATGTAATTTCCTTTCAAATGAAAGGAAACATTATTTCTTATTTTAGTTTTGAATAATAACTCTTATAGAGTAAAACAAATTAATAATTATGATAATTGTAACTTGCTGATAACGAGAGATTTGAAAATATTGGAACGAAAAGACAGCAGAAGGTAACATCCTAATTATAACGTAATAATTAAACAAAATATGAAAAATAAAGTGTCATAACGAGATCCAATAAGTTCATCAGAACTGAGATATTATACCAATATCAACATTATCTTTAGAAAGAGAAGTATTTGAAATTCATTTATTTATTTTTTAAACTAAAAATAAATAATTAATTAAAAATAGATTTGTCAATAAATGCACTAAAATACAGATTCAAATGTATTATTTCCTAAAGAAATATTTATCGAAATAAAATATGCTTTTATGGAGGTGCTATGAAAAGATTTGAGGTGTTTTTATTAATTACAGTAATAGATGGTGGAAAAAAAATGAAGCGAAATTTATGGCATTTTGAAAATTTCTTTTAAATAGTACGTCATTTATGTACATTTGTTTTAAGATGAATTTTTATCGAATAGTTTATACATTTTGAACTACCGCCGTCTTTGACCATTTTTTTCATTTATTAGTAAATCGCATAGTTTTCCATAACTACGAATTTCGTTTTAGCCAATGCGTTCACATATCTTGGACAAAATAAACTTCATAAATACCCACACACACACACACATACGCCCGTGCGCACACATGCACACGCGCATCCACACGCATTCACACACACACACACATACACATTCTCATACATAAAAGTTATATGGTGAAACTGGTAGACCTGTGGGATCTGTGGAGTAGCGAAGTGATGTTAAAGGGCATGATAAGGTTTTTTGTCGGTGCAAGTCTACTTACAAAAAAATTTTCAAACTACTAACTAAAACTAAAAAGGGGGTCATTAAATTGAATCATGACTTCATGCATGCATCGAAAGCTATTAAGATTAAGTTTGAGTTTTCCATGCAGACTAAATACACTGTATATAAAACCATATGTATGACATAAGCTGTAAAATCCCAGGAAATAGTTTTATAAATGCACAAATTAACATGGAACCTATTTTCCCGTTCGCTATAGATTTAAATTTTGAGCTCTTTCCTATGATATATTATATGTTGCGCAATATTTTATCTGACTCCAGAAGTGTATGTAGTACTTCCATCACAGAAAAATACAAAACACGAATATCATGACCTATTTACGGATTTTTATTTACTTATATTGAACATGAAGATTGAAAACCTCTTATTCTTCCGCAATAAAAAGATCAAGGTGAATTATAAATAATACAACTATTACAAAGATTTCGCCTTTAGAATTTCGAGGTGATTTCATTATATCTTTAATGATCATGGGTCCTTGACCACTAATACAAGGCCCTATATATATATATATATATATATATATGTGCGTGTGTGCATATATGTCAAGGCAGTATAAATAGCGCTACCAAAGGTGTGGCCCTGTGCGATTTGCTTACAACGAATCCATATCTGTTCATAATCATGAAGCTGGCTGCTCGCTACCCTAACAAAGAAATCAGAGACGAGATGACAGTTGTTTGCACCAAACGTAATCGTTGGACCATGGGAAAGGAATGCGTCGAGGGGGTGCGGGTGATATGAAGACAAAGAGTAGAACGTTTTTGTGATGAAGATGCTGAAGTTTGGAAGCTCGACGCTACCACGTGTTGCCCATCGGATTCGTTAGCTTCTTCTACAGTTGTTTATTTTTATTAGTTTTTTTGTGCACACTGGAAACCTTCAAAACTATTTAACTAGTGTTATAATTAGCAACTTTTATATTGTAATGTTATAATTTAAGTTTATTAATTAAACACTACATTGTGACATTTGTACGTGTCCCTCTATCTATAGTAATGAGCCAAAATATGTACTCGTAAAATCAATACCCGCCTGATATAGTGCGCTAGCCCGTCGCCGCTGTGATATCAGAAGTGAGATCCACGTCGCGAGTGGCGAAAATTTTAGCGAACATTCGAATGGTTCAAAAATATTGTTTTCTCAGATTAGTTATTCTGGAATGGACTGAATGAAAGCAACGAAACAATTTACCACGATAAAACTTCCTTGAGACTCGTGCATCAGCATCATCAGCATTACGTATAAATAATAGTCGTCCAAAAAGAAAAAAAATGGAAAGTCTATGGCAGATTTGTAAATAGATGGTTAACTGCGTTGATACCTCATTGGCAAAATCTGTCTTTTGAAGAAATTGCGGTTTCCACTGTGTAAGCTTGCTGTGTGAAAGTAGATTCAAGATTACAACGTCTTGCTTTCACTATTGATATTAAATCTAGACTACAAGGCAAAACTAATTGATGGCCTTTAAATACTGAAAAAAATATTATTCTGGATCCTTTACCGATGCAAAGAAGATTAAGAAGACTGTATCCTACTACACCTTTGACCAAAGTGACCATAAATCCTTCAAGTTTGGTCAGCGTAAGCGAAACATTCAAGCGCAAGCCGTAAAAGCAATTCATTACAAAAATTCTCAAGGACCAAGGAAGAACAATTGAAAAAAAAGATAACAGGTTTCAAGTGCCAATATTCCAGTCCTGGTTTAAGCGAGTGGTCTTCATCTTCAGCGATGGTGCAACGT
Organism: Druceiella hillmani; assembly: GCA_039881145.1. Classification (NCBI taxonomy): domain Eukaryota; kingdom Metazoa; phylum Arthropoda; class Insecta; order Lepidoptera; family Hepialidae; genus Druceiella; species Druceiella hillmani. The sequence continues at coordinate 1,152,263 of JAYKKI010000132.1, forward strand.
TGAGGTGATCTCTGCATCATCAAACCGTTTAAATTACAATTAACACATCATAATCAATTGTTTGAATTTGATTCCGGCGCCGAATTTTCTCCGATGAAAGAAAGTGTAGCAAATAAATTTTCTGGGAAGCGTTTAATATAGTTTCCCCAATAAAGAGTGATCGCTTTGTTCGGCATAGGGAAAGCTCATTAACCTATTACATTTCAGATATTTTCTGAAATTTATGTTGGCAATAATAAAATTGAATTGCTTTTTCAGGTATTCCCTGATGATGCAATAAATTACGATATTATATTTTGTAGAGATCTAATTGAACGATAATTTTAGGGTAACTATGACAAAAAGAGTTAATCCGTGTGAATTTTGTAAAAAAGATTACCAACTTTGACAATATTGATACTAAATCAAAGTCGGAAAAATCTTAAATTGAACTGCATCTAATACGAAAGTTACCATACCTTGGCATACTATTTATATTTATGTGACATGTAAGCTCAACAATAGTAGCAACACCAGAGCACATAATCGTTTTAAATAAAGCGTTTACTATATATATATGCTTCTGTGTTATTCCCTTGCGTAAAAACGCATTGAGTGCTATTGTAGGCCTGAAAGCCGGTGTGAGTCTCTTTGGTACGCCCTCTAGAGTAATAGCCGTTCAAGGCAGATTATTTACAAATAAGAATTTCCGTGACTTTTGCGATACAAATAATATCCAGATTTATTTGATGGCAGCCGGAACGTATCCAGTGGTCAAGTAGAACGTGTTATAAATATATTGAAGAATATGCTGACAGCAGTTGAAGTAAGCAAATACAGAACTTGGCAAGATGTTATTAACGATGTACAACTTGCTATTAAGTATACAATAAATCTCGTTATAAAAGCTAGTCTCTTGTAATTGTTGGTAGGTGAAGTGGCTCAACCCGTATTACTCCTTGCCCTAGATGGCCAAGATGGAGACAAAATTAATATTGGGGAAATCAGAGAAAATGCTGCTATGTCTATTAGAGATAATGTCAAGAAAGATAAAGAAAGATTTGATAGAACAAAAACCACATTTTCTGTTGGAAATTTTGTTGTAATAGAGAACCATGAGCGAAATGAAAAATATGCAAATGACCTACTGCGTACAATGCCACATTGTTACGTTCCCACTGATTTTAATATGTGTTTTAACATAAGTGAGAGTGATGAAAAGTCATATCCAATCGTCGTCGACGAGAATTAGTTTAACTGATTATAACATTATGCAGATACAAAAAGATCTACCGCGTGGTTTACTTGATTGCTTGTTACTAGAACATTGTAGATGATTCTTAAAATTTCTATAACTTTCTATAAAATTGGAATTTTCTCTTTCACACCCTTATAATTATAATCTTTTACACCCTTATAATTATAATCGACGCGCAACCACCACAGTGCACGTGGGAGGGTTGAAGCTACTGCCATGCACAAATGCTATTCCTCTGCAATATGTACTTTGCAGAGTGGAATATAGGCATACACACGACCAATTTTGAATAATATAGATATATGTTTATGTATATATATATATATATATATATATATATATATATATATATATATATATATATTATACACATATTATTTTATTCAAGCTAAGCTTCTTTTCCTATGTAAAAATTTTAAACGCTATTTTCTGCCTTTCCACTGCGACATTTTTGGGTATATTTCAAATTCATCTTAAAGAGATATAATGTTTACCGGATATGTTATAATTTTCAAATAATCCTTATTTATTATATTCGTTGACAGCGTTTGTTGCTGCATTGATTGCAACTATAAATATTCGTATGAAAATATGTGTTCGTATTTCGTTCTAACTTTAAAATTTATTTTTACTTGAAGTGTGTTAAGTTTATAGAACTATAAAAAGGTAACATTCAGATGAAAGGCAAAAAACAGGACTCAAGTTTGGGACCGGTATCCAATATTCAAATTCAGTAATCCAGTGGAGTATCTGTTGTGTTTTGTACTTCCCTTATCTACAAGTATACCATTCAGCATTAGAAAAATTACGAGAAGAAGGACGACTAACAAGGAAAAACTTAAATGTATCTAAGTTTTAAATTAAAAACCCATGACAAAGTTCATAAAGTATTGAGAAAAATGAAAACAAACTTTTCTTTTTAAGGACAAGAGACTGTATTCGAATCGGAACTTGAGTACTATGAGTACCTCAGGCCGTAATTCGGGTGTTGAGTATCTTCATACTGTATTCTAATTATTCAAAACACTCGAGTATCTACATAATTATATTTTGTCACTGTTCTGAACCATTTTGTATCGGTCTAGCCTACATATTGAATAAATCAACCGCCCGTTTCAAGCCACAGAAAGCGCCATATCTTGGCTTGAAAAGAAATTAAAAATAAAACTCAACACGATTTGTTTTATTTGCTGCCCAATAACTACACAAATATATAAATACAGCGACATATTCTGATGCTTAAGTTTATTACTAATAAATCGAACTAATATTAGTCATGTAGTAATTTTAATAGGAACATATATTTCCTGATATAAAGTAACTTCCACGAACATTCTTTAAGTTCAGTAACCGAATAAGACATTTTATAAGTACTGCAAAAGATCAATAAAAGAAATATTGTTTAAGATGCATATATAATAGACTATGTTAGTAAAGAAACTACAGCGTAAACTTAATTTGGCAAAGTTCAATTGTAAAACCATGTGCTAGCGTAATATAATTTGAAGGAGAAATTTTTACTTTAATCCTCCTCAAACGATGAAGATAATGAATTACCCATATCACAGTTGTATATTTCAATTTAATTTATTAATACACAAAGGCGTATAATAAAATTACAGTCATTGAAACATTTCAAGAATTGGCCAGAAAATATAGCAGAAATTCCAATTAACATTTCAACTAGGAATTGACATTTAAAATGGTAATTATAAGTCCGGCGAGCCAATATTTATGAAATAATTTTTTTTCAATGTCATAATTATGTTCATGTAATTCAGAGAAAAAGATATAATTATCCATCTTGTTTGTGTTAATGACTTTGTATCCGCGCATGTCACTCTTAAATCACAGTCAGTTTCGTACATCGACCAGGGGCGCTTCACAAAACTAAATAAGTAGTTTATTAGTACTTTACTAGTTATTGTGATGAGGCCACCAAACAAAAATACTTTATTTCAACAAACAAAAATACATTTGAAATAGTTATTTGATGCCACACTAATTAATAAACAAGAGGTGTTGTTACCCCAAGGGTAATCGTTAATAAACAACGCCCTTCTACCGCCAAATTTAATTTGACGAAAATTACTTTATTTTTTGTTTATTGATAATACGTATACTTGTAACTATAATTTAGTCTCATTTATAATGCCAATTTCATGATTCACAATTAGTGATAACACTAGATTGATAGTAATTTAATAAATGTCTTAATTAAGCCAAAACTATTATGGCCATGATTTTATATTACATAGCTACCATGTGTGCTGGAACATTCAATAAAATAAAAAGCTTACGTATTGAGGAACAAACATTGGACTTTCTTTTTTTCTTTTTATTATATCCTATTTCGTTTCCAGCTAGCTTTGCACAAATACCATTCGTTAAGCTTCATCTTATATACGTTTACTTTTAAACTTGTTGTTTCTCTTTGCAATTTACATGAAATCGAAAATACATTGAAATCGCAAAATTGTCTTCATACATTTAAATATATATACATATATATATATATATATATATATATATATATACCTTTGTAACGTGTAGTAAAATCAGAAAATAAATTATTTGAAATTACTGAAAATTTCATATTTAGATATACCTATTATATTCCCTTTCAGACCCAACAACGTTCATTAATTAAAGCCATCCCATTTATTCTCTGCAAAAATATGAGAGTAATAATTTATTCAATTGATAAGAAATATAACAAAACTAAGACAATAATCCAATTTGTTTAATATATTTATTTGATGGTTTTCAAAATGAGTTCGAAAGTTTTACTTGAGTTTCGCAATCATATCTTTTCTCGCTCATACACGAATGGGAGCTTTTCGCCGGATATCGTTGCAAAGCTTTCACATGCATAAACAAATATACACTGGGATTCTTATACACTTTGTTTGTGTAAAATACTTTTTTCTCGAATTTTCCTTTCTTTATTTTTGATGCTTATATTCCCGTATAGATTTCTGTTTTTACTTAATGATTTTTTGGTGTCAACGTGAGTTTAAATATAGGTAAAAATATATATGGATTAAACCATTGTTTAGGAAGCTTATTTACAAACAATAAAAACTCACATTTTCTATACCTCTGTTGATTATTTATTTTAAACTTGGCGTCTAAAAATTACAACGTGCAATATTTTATTATTCAGTAAAAAGCAGCACTATTTGTAATCAATGTTATGTGCTGGAATAATGCAAATATATTAACTTACGATATAATTGTTTGGGGTGCAGCTATATAAAATTGTTCTTGGGACAAGACTTTTTAAAAATAATATATTCATAGTATTAAATAACATTATAAAATAACAAATTGTGTTAATCCGTTACTATTACAAACATGAAATTTTACCTAAACTGCATTCAGTATTTGAGCAGCAACTCAAACTGCCAATCTTCCGAAAAAATTTTTTAACTGTGATCTAATCGCCGATTATCAATGATAAATACAAATGACGTTATCATATCGCAATAATACATGATTATGTTATTATAACCAACACATTATCGATGTTTGGACAAGGCAACTAATTTATCGAGGTAAGTAAACTATACGACTGTATATTACGTAATGAACTAATTAGCGTCGATAGAACAACTGAAAAATCTATTTTTACCTCTAACTCGTTGTTTAACATATTAATTTATATGTGGGTAAGGAGGTTGTCTGGATCTTGATGTGGTATTCAGGCGGGAAGTGCCATGCTCTCATTTCTTTTATTTGCAAATGACCTCTTTTTAACACTATGTGATATGTTTTATAGTCTAAAAACTCGAATATACCAAGTATACCTAAATAAATCTACACATTACCGTTGATCCATATAACGATAAGTGAATCGATGATAAACGTTGTGGCTTTAGAAATAACGTATGAGTTTATTTCAAGGATAATGTATTATTATCTTGGTATTTGATTTGTGTAGTTACAAAGTTTATTTACAAGAAAAAAAATTAAATGTAACGATTGATATACACCATTAGTAAAATAGATCATATGTTTTTATGAAAATATTGAATACATCAAGGTAACAAAGATGAAAAGTGTATTCAAAAGAAGGTAATACAAGTAACTAGGAAAATTTATTCAAATACGCATACATGAGAATGAGCGTGTGGACATATTGGTATAGAGGAATGGACTTGGCGAAAGAGGCGAATCAGAATATGATATAAATAACTTTATAGGAAGAAAGAGGTGTCGGTAATTAAAATCAAAATTTAAAAAATCGGTAAACTGCAAGCCGTTCTTCCACAATTAGGGTTCCGTGTCATCAGTAAAAATACCAACGAGGCCATCAGTTGCGCTATCCACCGCCCACCGCCGTATCATATCGCATATACACAAAGGTGAGTGAGGAGCGTCTCGATTGAGCCAAATTGAAAATTGTGAAAAACGTGTAAGTTGTTTCATAGATCGTGGCAAACATTTCTCAAGGAATATTTTTTTTCTTAAAACAGTCTCGCATTTATAAAGAAATCAAAAAGAAATTGTTTTTAAAATTTATTCGCTGTGGAATTTTTACATGCTCCTTATTTTCCTTTAATTTATATTTAGTCAGAATGTTCATGAAATTTCATGAAACTATCCCATCTAAAAAGAGCGAGAGATAAAAACTTTTAAGAATATTTTCCAAAAAATGTTTACATGAATTCTTGAGCAGAATATATCGTATAAATTATTAAATTCGTGCTTCTTTTGATGTCTTATACGTTAACCTTAAAAGAATTTTATTAATTTACCAATTTAGCTCCTGAAATTAAACTCCAGAATCAAAATTCCATATGTTATACTCCACATCTATAATTGCGTTCCCATACTCTATCGCTGTGCTAAATTGAAAAATTTTACGTCTATTAATTTCCGAGAAAATCACTTGCCATAGACGAATGGACGAACGGACACTAAAATATTTCCATTAGTGTTCCATTTTGACAACGATACCATGGAACACAAAAGAATATAAAACTCATGCCATAAAATTTTCAAAAAAGTGTAATTAGCATCAACTTTTGTCCATTTCGAAACTAATTTGCTTTTGCTTAAATTAAATTTCATTTAGTGTGCGAGAGTGAAAGGAACATGAGCATTTTATGGAATGATTTAAATTTGAATGAGCTACTCATTCACAACTGTACAAAAATTCATACCCATGAAATTTACATTAGGCCTACTTTGTGTTAGTGTTTAATAAATACCGCGCTAAACACAAAATAAATACTGCAGTTTATATCTAGATTTGTAAAGATTACTTTTTATTGGCATTGTACATAGCATGGATAATCGTGTCAAAAAAAGATAATTACTTTTTAATAAAATTACGGTTCTACTCAAAACTTACCAATCACGATCGTGGAACGTAATCTTATTATTTAATATTTAAACGTAGGATTCAAACTTATTATTTAAACGTAGGAACAAAACTCATCCCCAAACAGTTTTAAATACGATTTTTAGGTATGGATCAAAAATTACAAAACCTTTGGACTCTGTATCTTAAAGCGTTATAGGGCTGAAGGTCTCCGACAGAGGAGTGACCAGACAAACTGCGTTATTTTGTAAAATTGGATTCAGTGTTTTCGAGAGGGAATTCCCATTCCAGAAATAAAATTAACTCTTTTTTACTTGAACAGATCTTCGCTCTTAAGGAAGATACAATTCGGAATAAATGATTTGCCAAATTGATTCAAACTGAAAATCGAAAAGACAACCCTTATATATATATATATATATATATATATATATATATATATATATATATATATAAATCAAAATTTTCCATGTAGCCTACGCATTGTTACGAATATTTAGTTTTCAGTTAATACGTTAAGCCTCCAATTTAGTAAATTATGCTCGACTACCCAGATAATGTGCCCTTCGCTCTCACGCGGAACTGAGTTTGTCGCCAACTGTTATCAAAAACTTTACATAAATGTTGAGCTTCGAGCGAAGTTCTACCGGCGCAATGTGCTAAAAAGTTTCATATTATACGGGAATGGAAGTCGCGAGAGCCTACTTTGCCGACGTCTTTGCTGAGGCCAAAATTCCACCCAATATAATTATATGTTGACGATATCGCATGGGAGTATTTTTCGGTATGAATATATTAACATATAAATGAGTTCATAACACCTACAGTAGTATACCTACATAAATCAATTTTGTTACCTGATTAAGTATTAGGTATATCATTATTTATGCGTACCAGATATATTAACCCATGAATTGTAAAATGTTAATATTGAGCATCAATAAGGCTTTAAATATTATCTGTTAAATAATTTCAGAATTTTAATTATTTAAATAAATAATATTCTGCCTACTTTTTAAAATATTCATTTGCATTTAAATTTATGTACGTGTTCCTCTTAATATCTTTTATTCCAAACATGTTGCTAGATATATATTTTCAAATTTTCTTTCTTTGTAACTTTTATGTAACTTGTGTGACTTGTTATTAATATTTTGTAAGGGAGGTGTTATGAAACAAATATGGTATCGGTCCATTGCCCGTCCATCCGACTGTTTGCCGTAGATTTCTAATATCAAAACTGTGTAACCTAAAAAGCTGAAATTTTACATAAATATACAAATTTAATATTGCAAAATTACTTCCGGAAGAGAAATTATAATATTTTTTTATATTTTTACCGAAAAGGTGTAAGGTTAAATATATTAAATATTTTGTTTCTCAATATAAGTAAAAAAAATCGGATGTGGTTTTTTTTTATTGACACCATCGATATTTGGACGTAACAATATCTCCTGCGATTTTTTTATAATGAAACGATACGTAGTTTCTAGTGCGCCCCAGTTCACTGTTGCTTATGTTGTGAGTTAATGTGTCACACGATTACATTGAGACTTATTCTAATACAATGTCAGGGAGTAAAGTGAACGTAGTGAAGTAGGTGCCAAAGGACGGCACTGGATATGTATTTATATTACTTTGTATTTACAAAATCGAAATTCGACCACGAAACGATAAAATGTGAAGTTATAAAATTTCTAATTTTGTTCGATTTTTGAAATAACTTCATTGATACATTTTACTTAGAGCGTTCTATTCTTATTTTAATCTACATTGCTCTGACTTAATAATCACCACAGATGTTTTTATAGTTTCTTAATGGAGGTTTTATAAGGCAATATTAAATATTACGTTCTGAGACGTCATGGTCGTCACCAAACGACTGATCAGACGTACTAGTTTCTTTTTTTCTGTTTTTGCAATAAGGGCATCATCTTAAAAGAAAATACACTGGAAATATCCCTAAATTTTTTTGCGAATAAAGAAACTAGGAATACTCAGTTTTACATAAACTACGAAGGCGGATAGAATAGCTGGTAGTAGTTGAATGACTCGCAGTTTAATTATTTCTAAAAACTTATAGGTGTGTATTTTCGTAGGATACATATATTGCAATAATAGCACACACGTTTCAAGTATTCATAAGTGACAGCGACTCTGTAATGAATATCGGTGGTGATATTTCATTTCAAAATGTTTTCTTTATTGCAAATATTTTATTTTAAAATATCATCATCTAAAAAGGTTAGACGAATAGGTTTCTCTTTCACATATCTATGAGAATAACCATTTAATTAAAAATAAATCTTCGAATACAGTTAAAACGTTATGATCAAGAATTGTAGAGGTTTTCAGTTTTATGTAAACTACGAAGGTAAGAGAACTAATGATATAATGGGTCTATTTACATACCTAATTATAACAGACAAAAACATAAAATTTCTGTCAGCTAATGTAAAAGTGGCGTGACTAGACTTGATTATTAAAAACAAGGTAAAACATGAATTTTCCCACTTCAACGAAGGTTAAATGGTCGCCATGTCATTTTGATTTATTTAATTTTCTCACATTTATTATCCATTTAATTAAACAATGTAGTTGTACAAATGACAATGAATGAAAATAAGTCGAACATTGTTTTGGCATAATATATTAAATTTCCTTTTCCTAAAATTGTGAAATAAAGTTTAATTTTTGTTGCTAGAATTCAGTTTTTATCAACATTGAGTCTAATTACAGGACTTCTGTTAGTATAAATATTGCGTTTCTACATTATAAACATATTTTATTATGAGCTAGAATAAAAAATTGTGTTTTATAAGACGTATTTTACCAAAATGTTTTTAATGAAAACATTTATTTTTAGATACATTACTGAATGACCGCGTTTTTGCGGGTAATTAAGCTTATTGTATGGATTAATACCACACATATAGTGCATTTATTTATTAAATAGATATTGTTTTCATTTTCTGTCACTCTAAACGAGACATTTTTAAGCATCTTCATAGTCGTTTGTAGTTCTGTCGTCTAATTATAATATCTTAAAGTTTATAGTGGTTTACAATATCATATGTGGAATTGATGTTTGCACAGTTTCAAAAGTCTATTATTATTTAAGTACACTATTTGTACAAATATATGTATTTAAAACTAAGGGAAATATTTGCAAAATATCTTTTTCATTTATCTTTTAGTACTGTCATTTGTTCCACGGTTATTTATTTAAAGAAATTTTCTACAATTTAAATTAATTCCTATGTGTGTTTCATTGTTTTCATTCTCAATTTAATTGTTTTTTTCTCTTAGTTATTAATATTGGTTACTTCCAAATGAAGTGAACATTCAAAATTAGGGCAGTTAATGACTATTTTTATTTCGGTTTTTTTATTTAACACCCCCAATAATTTAACCCTTCACCATAGTTCTGCCTTTCTTGGTAAATAATTTTGAATTTTATATATGAGGACATACTAAAGACAATTTATTATATAGATAATTAGGTGTTCTTTCTACCTCGATGTATATAAGAATACTTTGCTGTAGCTTTCATACTCTATCGATTTATATCATGCGAGTCCTACTTCAATGCGTAAATTCAGGTCTTTTAGAATAGCATTATTTTTCACAATAGTGTAGTTTTCCTTTCTTTTTCTTATTCGGTTTGCTTCGTTTATTTTGTATAAAATTAGTCTAATTATTAATTTATTAGTTATATTTTATCACTAAATTAGACATGAAAAACGTTTATGAAAACATGTTACCAGATTGTAAGATTTTGTACCAATGTTTCTATCATTAACTAGGTTTGGGGGTTATCACTTACTTTTTTATTACATGAGATAAGAATATTAACACCTAATACCACTTAACTGGATTCACAAGGTGATACTTTGACCATAAATCAACTTATTTCTATTCTAAGGTCTACCTTTATTTCAGTCTTTGACCGTCTATGATAATTACAATAAATTGAGAAGAAAAATAAGACACCAAATAAAATACGTCGCTAGATCTTGTTCCTATTGTTTACCACATTGTTAATAATTTTTCCAACTGTTATTAACTCTCTAATTTTTCAATTGCAAACGAAATTTATTCTATAATTTATTTTCATATATCTAGGAATCGCAAACATATTAAAAGTATTTCCGAATTATTTTTACTTTTATGAATTGTGATAAGAGAGGAAACTTATGTAACTTTTTTTCAAAGTCAATTTCAACCGCTAGGATAGACAATGTTTACGAAGTATCTGCCATATCCCTCTTATCACATCTTTAAAGAAATCAAACAAATAATTCCATATTATTTGTTTGATTTCTTTAATAATCCTTATTTGTTACTAATGGTTATATTTTTTATGTACTTATCAAAACAATTCTAATCAGCCCTGGGAGAGTAATACGTAATTAACAGGGTTTAAACCGTTTCATTTCTTCTGTTATTAGCTCCTTTAAATAGTTCTAACCCAAAACCCTGCTTTAAAATTGCTTAGTCGGAATTTTTTTGTAACAAAACCTATACATCAACTTCTTACGAAAGAAAAAAAAAATGAAAATATGGCAATGATTGTGAAGCGGTATTGAGACAGTACTGGTGATAATGAGGAGATCTCAAGCTGTTGTAGTCCCAGGTATCGAATATTGAACATAATGAATGAGTAGCGGACACTCAATACTGAACACTGAAGACTTTTGGTTAAATGGCTCGCCCTTTATATAGAACACAATAAGTCTCCAACCGAAAGAGAACGAAATACTCAACCTGAGACAAAGCGCGGCGATAGGGACGGAACACCACCGAGCGAGATGGCGCATACCCCGTAGGTCCCACGCCCCGCACCATAGAGCTAACAAAAAGGCAGCCACCGATTCGGCCCTTAGCTTGCCGCCGACCACCGTGGGATGCCGACAGACGAACTCCATGTGATATCCTCGCTCCTGGTCGTCGAGGCGCTACGCACAGAACTTGGTTTCCTTTGGATGACCCGGGTTGCGGGCTTGGTATACCGCATATCTGTCGTTATTTGAAATTTTTCTTTTTTGTCTTCATATGTTTTATTATTTGAATTGTCTTTTATGGTTTGTAGGCACCGGTAATCACAGCTACATGGACCCCGCCATGTAAAAGTGTACGGGTTTTACCATTCGACCAAACTTTGTCTTCGTTAGCGCTGAGCGTAACGGCGCGGCGCATGGCGGCTTGATTAATTCACGCGGAGCCGTAAGCGGTAAATTTATGTGCGAAGTGGACGGAGTTGTGTGTCGTTCGGGTAGATGCAAATGTGCGCGCGCTAATGCGGCCGATGAACTGGTTTCGGCCGGTTCGTTGTGACAGGCGGACGGTTGCTTGCTGTCTGCGTTGATAGTGTAGGCCGGTTTGAAACGGTCAATTGAGATTGTACGGGCCATTGTACGGTGGCAGTGGCCTTTTGACTACGTTGTTGCGTACGAATACTCGTTCGCAAGTCGCAAGGTCTTGGTGAATGAATATGGACCGGTACCCTGAATGTGGTTTCTCAGAGAGGTTGGCTTGAGTGCATTGATGGTGCTGTGAAGCAGTTGCACGTAGTCATAACAAGGTCTGCTTGCGTGCCGGTAGGTGTGGCTAGTAAGTCGCCGGGCTATCAAAGGCTGTAACGGTATGTTAATTCTGCGGCGCTTATTCCGTTATCCGTGCTTAGTGCAGTTCGCAAGCCCAGTAGTACCGCGGGGAGTTCCTATGTTCACGTTTTACTCTTCAGACGACACTTAACGTTCAATAATGCCGTCGTCCTGTGGGTGATACGGCATTTTTTGTGTTTTATCTACGCCAGCTTGTGAGGCTGGCGAGATATCCAGTGTTCGAAAAATATTTTGACGACTGATTTGGCGGTGATATTGTCTGTGGGGACCGCTTCTGGTGACCTAGTTGCACGGTAGTTCATTGTAACGCAGAATCGATCGCCGCTTGGTGAGTTGGATAAGGGCCCGGCTATGACAATGTGTACTTGTTGAAAACGATTGTACGCCGGATAGGTGGAAATGGCGCTTGTGGTGTGGCGATGTATCTTGTTTTTTTGGCAGGGAATACATGCCTTGGTCCACTTTGCAACGTCCACGTTCATCGATGGCCAGAAATATTTTTGAGTAATAATTTAGCAAGTGGTTCGGATGCTGGGGTGACAGATATCGTTCACTGATTGAAAAGCGGCGCGGCGGTACTCTTCGGGAATATACGGGCCAATATTTTGCGTCAACACTGCACAATACAGTTTACGCTCGGTGTTGGGTAGATCAAATTCTTCGAGCGATAAGTTGCTCTGTTGGGCTAGCAACTGTGCCGCTCGGTCCGTTGTTTGTGACTCGGCTATTTTTGTGAAATTGAGTGTCGATGGGCTTAATATCGCTTCTACCTAGCTGAAAGTATCGGCGACGACATTGCCTTGCCCACTAATGTGGCACATGTTGGTGGTAAATTCAGAGATGAAAAGTAGTCATCTCGTTCCCTTCGGTGAAAATGATAAATACAAGTCCTTCAAATATTTTTCTGAACTGTTTCGTTGCCATGTAGATTGTCAGCAGCTCACGGTCGAAGGTGCTGTATTTTTTTTGTGCAGACAAAAACCTTTTGGAAAAGTAGCCGAGCGGTTGCCACTTATCGTTGACATATTGTTGTAGTACGGTGTCGGCCGACAGGCCAGATACGTCGGCAAATAATGCAACGGGTGACGATTCGACGCGTAAGCGAGTAAGGCTGCGTTTTGATGCTGGCCTTACACGCTTCGGATGTCTAGTCCGCCGATGGGGTCCATTCGATAGATGTTTTGTCCCGCTTCTTTGCATTGTGAAGATACGCATTGAGCAGCGCTTGAAGTGATGCAGCGTTGGGTATCTTTTCTCGATAGTAATTTATCATACCAAGAAAACATCGGAGTTCGTTTATGGTTTTAGGTTACGGGAATTCGATTATGGCGTGTATCTGTGTTGTGAAATGCGATATCTGAAGAATGTCACCTCCGACTTGTACTTCGATGGGTTTACAGTGATTAATTTTTATTTTGCGTTAGAGTACCGTTTCGATGTGTTGACGCTGTTCGGCTTTGCTCCCAGATATCACCAAAAGGTCGTCGATGAATGGGAAGACGAAGTCGAGTCCGCGAAGCACCTCATAAATGAATCGTTGGAACGTCTGACCGGCGTTTTTTAGGCCTGGGTACAGTCTTAGAAATTTTAAAAGACCAAATGCTGTAATTATTGCGGTTTTTTCGATGTCGAATGAATTTTTCGATGTGAAGTTCAAAATAACATGTTTAAAATCAACAAAAAACTTTTCATATCATACTCCGTTTTCGAGATAGAAAATTTTAAGGTCACACACAGCGCCGCGTGGAGTTATCAAAGAGAAGGCGGTGAACACTAATTCGTTTTAGATATTAAGCCATGCAAATATTATTTCGTTGAAAATAAAATTAATTATATTGAATAGTCTCTGCAAAAAGCATAGACTTTTTTAAATGAGATTCTGTTTATGGCAACGAAAAGTTTTAATGATTTATGAGCCAGTACCTTTTCAAAAATAATTTATTATTTTTGAAAAATATTTCTCAGGAATAAAATTCCAAAAAAAAACTGATAGTTATTTTCGTCTTATATTTTTATCAATCACGTAATTTATATAATTTTTTAGTGAATCCAATCTTACAGGTAGTTGAAAAGAACCAGATCATAATGAATTACTATTGTGAAATACATTGTGACCACAATTGCTTAGGGCAGTGATATTGTTAAAAAAGCGTTATGAATTTATTTAAGCCATTGGTTGTTCACCAAAGTGAATATTACAACTTTGTTCATGAAGCACCAAATAAACTTATGTATATAGACCTAATTTGGTTTAGTCCTTCATGGACAAAGGTATATAGAGTGGAAATATCTAATACTAACAAATACTTGTGATCTATCTATAACAATCTTATCTTGCAGCACTTTCAAGTCGTATAATACGATATCAAGAGTTTAATTTAGCCAAATTAATAATTAAGATAATTAGTAATTAAGAAAACGGGTTGAAAATTTCAATTCAATGCAAAAATATAAATTTCGGTCTAAACGAGAGTTCCAAACTTAAATAAAAAAATGAAGCTCTATTTATTTTCCAAACCTACGTTCACTTATGATTTGTTAAAATGTATCTAAATCGAAGTTTTCTTACATTTACGCCAAACAGAGTGAAAATTGTTGTTGATGAGAAATAATATCCACATATTTAAACATATATGCATGCTGATTTTAGATGTTGATTTAAAAACAATAACAAAGTAAGAATATAAAAATGCGTTAATTGAAATAAAAAATTAAACCGAAAAAATATTAAAATGATATAAAATTTAATTAGAAAACATATTAAAATATGCATGCTCACTGGTAAAATTCAGTTTTTTCTTTTGTTTAATAAAAAGAAACAAATATAATAAACCATTCACAATAGTCTTAATTTCCATCTATAATTAAACCTGTGATATCCTTAAACTGATTAAAATTTGTTAGAAAACAAAAAAAAATACATATATTTCTTTATATAGTATTATTTTTATTCTCGTAAATCAAAAGCTAATTGTTAAAAAAATTATTTTTAAAAAATAACTAAAAAACCCTAAAGATTTTGAAAATATGGTCAAAAACAAAGTAAAATATGCCATCCTCCCTGTTTTAATATTTTTTTTAATGCTCTGATATCCAATAAAATATAAGAAATATGAAGATCCTTTAAAAAAAGTTGATATTTGCTCTAATAATTAAAAACCTATAAATGCTTTACACATATATGTTAAATACAGCAAAAATATGCTAAACACATTAAAATAGCCGTTTTGCCTTGTCTTACAAATTTATTATCTATTTATAGATGTATATTAAAAATATGAAATTGATAAATGTTTTGGAAAAAAAAAATTCCAATCTTTCCTAGTTAAACAAAATTAACCCAAAAAATACGTACTTATAAGCTTGAAAATGAGCTACTAATACGAGCATATGCTCTGAAATAGCACTTTTTTCTATTCGTCAATATTCATATAAGAATGCGATATAAATTTTAAAAAAAATGTAAACTAATATCAAAAATTAAACATTTTAAAGTCAGGATAAAAGATAGTATAAAACTATTTTAGGATAAACGTGACTTTGTTTCCTACGTCTTTTTCTCTATTCGTATACGTATATTCAAACAGGTGAATGTTAAGCATACGAGTATTTTTAAGGGACGCTTATGTGAAAAGTAACTTTAATAGCACACTGTGTTGATACTATTTCCCCTGCAAGGTCATATTTTTAAAAAATCTTTCTCAAAATCTGTGATGGATGCGGGTATAAGTAATAAAATTATATTTATGTACAATTTTACATTCTATAATTTTAATTTGAAAAAATATCGATATTTATAAAAAAATCGAACAAAATTGAGTAGAGCATTTTATGCAACAAAACCTACTCCTGTATTATGTGCCCACTCGTTAGATCTCAATATGCTGAGCAATATGCAATTTGTACAATTTATAACGATACTGTTTGACTACATCTCAGCCGCTCAATAGTAAGTGTCTTTGCAGCTATATAGGTACGACGAAGCTCAGCTTGCAACGATGTGCCACGCGTCGTATACACACGGTCTAGCGTTTACTTTTACACGAAGCTGTAAATCACAGCAGGTCTGGAAAACAAGTAGATATTGCAGATAGTAAAAATAGCAATGGAGTGCATTGATAATATTTTTCATGACTAATTTCAATGTAGTTACAAAGAAAAATCACAAAATAGTAAAAATAGCAATGGGGTGCTTTGATAATATTTTTCATGACTAATTTCAATGTAGTTACAAAGAAAAATCACAAAATAGTAAAAATAGCAATGGAGTGCATTGGTAATATTTTTCATGAATAATTTCAATGTAGTTACAAAGAAAAATCACAAAATAGTAAAAATAGCAATGGAGTGCATTGATAATATTTTTCATGACTAATTTCAATGTAGTTACAAAGAAAAATCACAAAATAGTAAAAATAGCAATGGGGTGCTTTGATAATATTTTTCATGACTAATTTCAATGTAGTTACAAAGAAAAATCACAAAATAGTAAAAATAGCAATGGAGTGCATTGGTAATATTTTTCATGACTAATTTCAATGTAGTTACAAAGAAAAATCACAAAATAGTAAAAATAGCAATGGGGTGCATTGATAATATTTTTCATGAATAATTTCAATGTAGTTACAAAGAAAAATCACAAAATAGTAAAAATAGCAATGGGGTGCTTTGATAATATTTTTCATGACTAATTTCAATGTAGTTACAAAGAAAAATCACAAAATAGTAAAAATAGCAATGGAGTGCATTGGTAATATTTTTCATGACTAATTTCAATGTAGTTACAAAGAAAAATCACAAAATAGTAAAAATAGCAATGGAGTGCATTGATATTTTTCATGACTAATTTCAATGTAGTTACAAAGAAAAATCACAAAATAGTAAAAATAGCAATGGGGTGCATTGATAATATTTTTCATGACTAATTTCAATGTAGTTACAAAGAAAAATCACAAAATAGTAAAAATAGCAATGGAGTGCATTGGTAATATTTTTCATGACTAATTTCAATGTAGTTACAAAGAAAAATCACAAAATAGTAAAAATAGCAATGGGGTGCATTGGTAATATTTTTCATGACTAATTTCAATGTAGTTACAAAGAAAAATCACAAAATAGTAAAAATAGCAACGGAGTGCATTGGTAATATTTTTCATGACTAATTTCAATGTAGTTACAAAGAAAAATCACAAAATAGTAAAAATAGCAATGGGGTGCATTGATAATATTTTTCATGAGTAATTTCAATGTAGTTACAAAGAAAAATCACAAAATAGTAAAAATAGCAATGGAGTGCATTGGTAATATTTTTCATGACTAATTTCAATGTAGTTACAAAGAAAAATCACAAAATAGTAAAAATAGCAATGGAGTGCATTGATATTTTTCATGACTAATTTCAATGTAGTTACAAAGAAAAATCACAAAATAGTAAAAATAGCAATGGGGTGCATTGATAATATTTTTCATGACTAATTTCAATGTAGTTACAAAGAAAAATCACAAAATAGTAAAAATAGCAATGGAGTGCATTGGTAATATTTTTCATGACTAATTTCAATGTAGTTACAAAGAAAAATCACAAAATAGTAAAAATAGCAATGGAGTGCATTGATATTTTTCATGACTAATTTCAATGTAGTTACAAAGAAAAATCACAAAATAGTAAAAATAGCAATGGGGTGCATTGATAATATTTTTCATGACTAATTTCAATGTAGTTACAAAGAAAAATCACAAAATAGTAAAAATAGCAATGGAGTGCATTGGTAATATTTTTCATGACTAATTTCAATGTAGTTACAAAGAAAAATCACAAAATAGTAAAAATAGCAATGGGGTGCATTGATAATATTTTTCATGACTAATTTCAATGTAGTTACAAAGAAAAATCACAAAATAGTAAAAATAGCAATGGAGTGCATTGGTAATATTTTTCATGACTAATTTCAATGTAGTTACAAAGAAAAATCACAAAATAGTAAAAATAGCAATGGAGTGCACTGGTAATATTTTTCATGACTAATTTCAATGTAGTTACAAAGAAAAATCACAAAATAGTAAAAATAGCAATGGGGTGCATTGATAATATTTTTCATGAGTAATTTCAATGTAGTTACAAAGAAAAATCACAAAATAGTAAAAATAGCAATGGAGTGCATTGGTAATATTTTTCATGACTAATTTCAATGCAGTTACAAAGAAAAATCACAAAATAGTAAAAATAGCAATGGAGTGCATTGATATTTTTCATGACTAATTTCAATGTAGTTACAAAGAAAAATCACAAAATAGTAAAAATAGCAATGGGGTGCATTGATAATATTTTTCATGACTAATTTCAATGTAGTTACAAAGAAAAATCACAAAATAGTAAAAATAGCAATGGAGTGCATTGGTAATATTTTTCATGACTAATTTCAATGTAGTTACAAAGAAAAATCACAAAATAGTAAAAATAGCAATGGGGTGCATTGATAATATTTTTCATGACTAATTTCAATGTAGTTACAAAGAAAAATCACAAAATAGTAAAAATAGCAATGGAGTGCATTGGTAATATTTTTCATGACTAATTTCAATGTAGTTACAAAGAAAAATCACAAAATAGTAAAAATAGCAATGGAGTGCATTGGTAATATTTTTCATGACTAATTTCAATGTAGTTACAAAGAAAAATCACAAAATAGTAAAAATAGCAATGGGGTGCATTGATAATATTTTTCATGAGTAATTTCAATGTAGTTACAAAGAAAAATCACAAAATAGTAAAAATAGCAATGGAGTGCATTGGTAATATTTTTCATGACTAATTTCAATGTAGTTACAAAGAAAAATCACAAAATAGTAAAAATAGCAATGGAGTGCATTGATATTTTTCATGACTAATTTCAATGTAGTTACAAAGAAAAATCAAAAAATAGTAAAAATAGCAATGGGGTGCATTGATAATATTTTTCATGACTAATTTCAATGTAGTTACAAAGAAAAATCACAAAATAGTAAAAATAGCAATGGAGTGCATTGGTAATATTTTTCATGACTAATTTCAATGTAGTTACAAAGAAAAATCACAAAATAGTAAAAATAGCAATGGGGTGCATTGATAATATTTTTCATGACTAATTTCAATGTAGTTACAAAGAAAAATCACAAAATAGTAAAAATAGCAATGGGGTGCTTTGATAATATTTTTCATGACTAATTTCAATGTAGTTACAAAGAAAAATCACAAAATAGTAAAAATAGCAATGGAGTGCATTGATATTTTTCATGACTAATTTCAATGTAATTACAAAGAAAAATCACAAAATAGTAAAAATAGCAATGGGGTGCTTTGATAATATTTTTCATGACTAATTTCAATGTAGTTACAAAGAAAAATCACAAAATAGTAAAAATAGCAATGGAGTGCATTGATAATATTTTTCATGACTAATTTCAATGTAGTTACAAAGAAAAATCACAAAATAGTGAAAATAGCAATGGGGTGCTTTGATAATATTTTTCATGACTAATTTCAATGTAGTTACAAAGAAAAATCACAAAATAGTGAAAATAGCAATGGGGTGCTTTGATAATATTTTTCATGACTAATTTCAATGTAGTTACAAAGAAAAATCACAAAATAGTGAAAATAGCAATGGAGTGCATTGGTAATATTTTTCATGACTAATTTCAATGTAGTTACAAAGAAAAATCACAAAATAGTAAAAATAACAATGGGGTGCTTTGATAATATTTTTCATGACTAATTTCAATGTAGTTACAAAGAAAAATCACAAAATAGTAAAAATAGCAATGGAGTGCATTGATAATATTTTTCATGACTAATTTCAATGTAGTTACAAAGAAAAATCACAAAATAGTAAAAATAGCAATGGAGTGCATTGGTAATATTTTTCATGACTAATTTCAATGTAGTTACAAAGAAAAATCACAAAATAGTAAAATAGCAATGGGGTGCATTGATAATATTTTTCATGATTAATGTCAATGTAATGTGTTTTTTAAAGAATCGTCTACTGTATACGAGCGAGTTCCAACATTGGGTCTAGATTTATTGAATATTTCATTTATCATGATAATATGTAAATTTTCATCTTTAAAAATATAAACATTTTTTCTTCATAAAAGTCTGGTTATGAAGTAGATAAATGTCTAAAAATTATCCATTGGCGGCAAGTTCAAGTTATCCTAAAAAAAAAATATTCAATAAATCTAAACGCAAAGTTCTAACTGTGTTTCTCTCACAAAGTTCCGTAAAAACTTAACTGCTTTTACTTCATTCTTTTTCATAGCTAAATTTGGCACACGGAACTAAAATGAGCCATTTTACAAATGCTTAAAATATAAAATCCGTTTTTTGAAACCGAAGTATTAGATTTCAAACTAAATTACTATCTCAGTAATGAAACGTTTTAAGTAAAAAGATGACTGATGCGCATAAGAAAATCGCTTATACAGTATAATATAACAAAAGTCACACCAAGGCAAGATAATTAAAACTGAATAAATCATGCCAATATTTTATTTCCATTCTATTTTTCCTATTGTTAACGGTTTTTCTTTTCTTCTCTTCAGCCTAATTTATATTGAAAACAGGTTGCATTTATAATTTTTTTTTTAAGGTAGTTTTTTCCGCATTCGTATCAAATGTAAACCTGAAGCTTTTCCCAAGAATTCGTTTGATGCTACATGATATTTGACATAGCTCTTCAAGTATAATCAGTACTTGGAATACAGAATAAGAAATATCACAAAATAAATAAGACCAAACGCCTGGTATGTGAATGATTCCAAAGGCAAACGTTTGACCTTTAAAGTCAAAAAGTATCTTTCTTTGTCGATAAAAATGCTTCAAACAGGGTAGTTATTTTATATACAAAATTTACATTTTTTTTCTTATATTTAGTTTATTGCAGCTGAAGTAATTCTTTAGGTGTTTCAACCCAAACCATTTAATACTTTTAACTTACTATTACTTACGACAAAAAATCCGCTTCTAACGTCGAAGTACTAAGCTTAAAACCAAATTCTGAGCAAAATTGTAACATATCGTAAATGATGAGAAGATTTATACACATAAGTAAATCGCTTACATACATAAAATAAAACCATTCCAAGTTTAAGAACGGCGTCATTGCCATCCATGTCAAATATAAATTCTAAGCAAATCTATAAACCTTAATAAAGAAATATCGAGATTAATCTATAAACCTTAATAAAGAAATATCGAATCTATAAACCAAAATCTATAAACCTTAATAAAGAAATATCGAATCTATAAACCAAAATCTATAAACCTTAATAAAGAATTATCGAATTAAAACGTCAAACGAACGAATGGATCGTTTGACGTTTTAAGTCAAATAAACGAATAGATTCGATTTTTCCTTATTAAGATGTATACACACACTTACACCACAGTTATTTTTACAATACATTTATAGAGCTCCTGTGAAACCGTACAAAATTTTACATGTACATTTCTATAAATTTTATCTTTTTTTCTAGTCAAAAACATATTGTTGGTTATTTTCTTCATTTGTATCTTAAATTATATATATATATATATATATATATATATATATATATATATATATACAAACATATATATATATATATATATATATATCTACTAGATTTATAAATTTCTAGTTACAAGTTTTGTTGATATGTCAGTGAGTGAATAAGTAATGAAATTATGGATTTATGATATCAAATAGCTTGGAAACTATTATCGGTTCAAACTTAAAATTTGGTGTGCGAGAATTTATCTCTCCACCAAATAATGCTTTCATTCATCGTATCCCTTTTCCTGTTTTCATCGGCTTGTGCAGTCTTTTATTGAAATAAGCCAACAGTATTCTAAGCCAATTTGTATGTATTGATATAACGAAAAAGGGTTGGAAGCTGTTAACAATGAAAGCTTTTAAGTGTCGTACTTTTTGCCATTATGCGTTATTATTTTTACTGATAGTATTGATAGACACAAGTCGCTGTATATAGTTATATGCAATTGAATATTCAAAACTAGAAAATATCATTCTCATGAACGTTGATGGATGAATTTTGTGGTATGTGGAGGTTTTTAGGATTTAGTTGTGAAACATAAAACCTTTATAATTTTTTTTTACATTTTAGAGCCCTGGTGAAGAAATTTTAGAAATATACTCTGCGCTTTAAAATCTCAATAAAAGGAGGTCGAGTATTTTTTTTTATAGCTTCCACTAATTCAATTGTCAATGAATAGCTCGTTTAAAATTAAAACGTAGTTTTATTTAGCTTTTGGTTTTTAATCCATGTGGCGAAATAATATGCATCAAATGATATACTTTCAAAAGGAGGGGTCTTTAGTTTTCCAATCCTGGATTTTAGAGATTGTAAAGGATTGAGATATTAATATTTTGTTAAAATTTTCAGCTTCCGTGTTTTGATTAACTTTCACCAATAATTTTATTACGTATAGATGTCCATGAACCCTATTTTTTTCATTTGCTAAGCATTCGGCTCGTTGTTTTGTTCCTTTCTGCATGAAACAAAGTTACTCGCTTGTGTGAATAGAAATTTCCATATCACAATACTGCAAATTGTCTTGTTTTCACTTAACCTTTTCTTTTTCATAAACATTATTTTTCCCCGAATCTATATTTTGCTTAAATATTTTCATTTAGTAATGTTATTAAACTATCTGTGAAGAACAATTGTAACATGAGCAATTGTAATAAAAATGACGATGTAGGAAACTAATCCTTTCTGTCGGCATGGAGTCGGATCTCACGAACGTTTAGTTTTCGCAGAATATGAAGTGGAAATTACAAACCTTCACACGTTCATTGATAATTTTAAATTATTTGTGTTTTCCTAAGCATCAAAGTAGTAGCTGCGATCCTTTCCTATAGTTTCCAGATATTGAATATATTTCAATTGGATTTATTTCGATCACTGTTGCTCATACCAAGCAAATAATAAAAATGACATTTTTTGTTTAAAAAAATATTATTTTCAAGCCTATTACCAGTACTTTTACACATTCTTACATTGGAACTTAATCAATACCCCATTTGGGTCTCACTCAATGAAATGCTACGCCTAGTTCTATTTCAAAACATATTGCAAGCAAGATTCGTCATGTTCATCGACAAACATTTCCATTACAATATGTATCGCTCTTGGGATTTAGAGTGCATTCAATCAGCTAATATGCACAAAGTCAGAAACTAACCCGCATTTGTAATGCCATTACATGTGAAGTCTTATATAATATACCAGTCGAATTTCTGGTGATCATATTTGCTAGTTACAAATAATCTATTCATGTAATGGGAACTTTTTGGTACAATATTATTACTATAACAATTAAAAAACCTAACTGTAGATAACAGAATACTTTCATCTTTGAGAACAAATTTGCATATAAATAAATAAATATAATATTTAGAAATTATCAAATATCTTCCAGAAAAAAATATGTTACTACACCAAATACTTGCACGGAAAAATTATGTATGTTGAAATCCTTAGAAAAAAGTTTTTTCCGAATAATTTCAATACCAATTGGTAAATCTGGGACTTTCGCCAATATGGAACGCATGTCAACAATCATTTTTCTTACGTAGTTGCAAATCGTTCGAATAATAGTATCCATTTGAGTACATTAAAATCCTATGGAAATATTATAGCTACTTAATATTGCTCCCAACTGCTTGTAGGTAAAAATATCCTTTTTTATTCACCGCGCAGCCGAGATATGGCTCGATCCTGTTTTGTCAAAGTGTAAAAAGTGTAGAATATGTCATTTTACTGTTGATATATAGATTGTCATTTTATTAAATGAAGTACCTTTTTAATAAAGTACTAAAATAATTAAGTGAGAAGAAATCCCTTAATAATCTTAACCTTCTTTAATAATCTTAAATCCCAGCGGTTAGGATGTGAACCATGAAATCTTCTACCCTGGTGTTTTCCTACAATCTCCAAATTACAAAAGCTGTTAATAAGCTATATGACCGAAACAACCAATAATATTTTTTAACGGATGATCGAAAATTTGGTTTGAATTTGAAATTGAACCAGTTCGGATTTAACAGTCCATAGTACATTAAATTTTCTCGTCCTATACTGCAACTCAAAAGCATCGATATTGATAAGGTCCACTGTGCGGATTATTCAAATCCATATTTGTCATATAAAATGACGTTATATGAAAAGACGTAGAAAACAAACGTTCGCTTCAAACTCTCCTTCATGACATCGGGAACTTTTCTGTACTGCCTTTCTTTTGACCTTACCTTCTGTAGCTTTACACATCTGACGTCTGAATACATCGTTTGATCACTAATTCGTATCCTACTCGTTCACTTATTATAGATTAAATTTTCTGAAATTCAAAACGGAATGCTGACTCCGATTTGTTTTTGTATCCCATTTTACATTTCTAGAACTAAATACAGTGCGCTGAACTCAGTAATGTTTTAAAAAATTACAGTGTATTTTACTGAAATTGTTCGATATTTTAAAATCCCAGACGCAAGAAAAAGAGACATAGAACCTAGTTTAAAAGGAAAAACTCCATTTTTGAAAGTAGCTGTTTTAAGAAAAAATAATTGTTACATTAAAAAAACTGTGAAAGTGTGTTTCATAGATTTTAGCCAATTAGATTTTATAAGCATTTTCAATAATATTTATGTCTTATTCCATAAATAGATTTTGAAAAAGTAGCCGCATTAACAGACAATTAACCGAATAAATTTATAAATTTCTTTTGAAACAGACTTCAGAGGAACAGCCAGATTTGTAGACAGCCACGCAACTATTTTACTAAATAAATTTGTGTGATTTAAGTCAGTAAAGTACATTCTTTTTCACTTCACTTTGAAAAAATAAAATATTTTAAGCAAAATGAAAATACTCGTATCCCTAAGAGAGGTGAGTAGAAAAATTAGTGTGAAACTTCAGGTTTATTATTGGTTAAAACACGAAGTTTTGTAAGTTCCGTGACACTCATGAGAGATTAATTATTTATATACCGTATCTTACGCGGATGGTTACAAATTAAAATAAATAGTCTCAGTCAGACCACCCCATCACATCTCTTTCATATACCATGGAATCTGTTAAAATATTGTTGCCACAAGCTAATGTAACGGCTACCGGGGTTGCCACCTAAATTCAAGGCTTAGTTTTATTTATATATCTTCAAGATTGTAACAAATTCACAAGGAAAATTGCCTGAAATATTATCAAAACCGTTCCAAGGATATTAAAAGTTTCGCTGCACTAACAAACTGGGGCATTTTTGGTTTATCACTTTCTGGCATGAAATGTAATGAATAAAATTATGGTAAACTAGACTTACCATTATCGATAGGAGAGGTGACGGCTAATTAAATAAAAAACCTGTCAATTACGAACGGACCTCGCACTATAAAAGTTCTGCACACATTTGGTAATTTATGAAAAATTGAATGGTTCATAATAATCATTTTAACCTATTTACAAAAATTTAATTCTTTAGAACAAAAATATATTACCTATTATATCTTTCACAGGCGCATATTTCAAAAAAGTTGTGTGATATAGCCATAAATTAACAATTTTCGGATTTGTTTCCTTTACTTTGCTTGTGAGACATTATTTCTTGCCAAATTAAATGATTGTAGGTCAACGGGAAGTCTGTAGGTTTTGATTTACTTTTGAATATCAAAATATAAATGACCATATTTTTATGATTGCGTTCACTTAGAAACTTATTTTTTTACAGCTCCATGGAAACGTAAACATAAATGTTTGGTAACAATATCAACTTTACATGTCCACACGTTCCTGAGAAAAAGGGTCTTGACAGATAGACAGACATACGGACAATGAAGTGATCCTATAGGGTCTACTTTTTCCTTTTGTGCAATGAAAACCTAAAAATAAAAAAAAAATTCATAAAAATGTCTTCATATATATTCTTTCCTTCATTTTTCGTCGTAATTTTCGTATCAGCTAGTGTAAAATTTCAACTGAAAATATTTTCATGTACATTAGCAGCTGTTGTACATGAAAAGCCTTTATAGATTTTGTTCAGTAAATTTTAGCGAAAGGATTCTATCTTTATATAGGATCACGTAGACTATATTTTTGTTTCTTTAAATTTGATAGTTATTGACTTATATCTTCTTTAACCAGCGTATATTTCGTTTGACATATTACTTTAACCAGCGTATATTTCGTTTGACAAAGTAATACATACTAGTGAGAGTGCATTCGGATGCCTGCTAATCACGCCTAAACGGCGGAACAGATTTTTAAAAGCTCGGTGTATATAGCCAATGATTTAAATTAATACACGGAAAACAAAACTAATTTAAAAACTTACTTAAAAAAAACAACTTATTTTAAAAAAAATTTAGCGGAATCTTCTAAATATATAACCATCAAAAAATATATGTTGCTCTTGATAATATTTCTAAAATCGTGGTGTTTTCAAAAACACGACTGAAATGTCTTTCATATCTGAAAAAAAATCCAAAAACCTCTCGAAACATAAATTGTATACCAAATTAACTCCGTTATTTATAAAACTTTTTCAATAGAATCAAAAAGACTAAAAAGATAAGTATCTGCGACATGTCGCCAAGTGAAAACGCGGCCTTAGGTCTTATTTAAATTCTTGGTTGATTTCTATTTTCAATAAAGAAAATAGAATTCCAATAAACAAATAAAACATTATTTCTCTCGAATACAAAGACGCGTTTTGGCGATTGACGTTTGACTATTGTTTCTCTTTTACTAGCATGCAAACCGATAATGTGCGCTGAGGCGCGGTGCTAGCTGGACCTATGTCGCTTGTTTTCCGACTAGCTGAAAAAGCAATAAAAATAAAAAGCGATATAATTAAATTAATTTTAATCTTTAGTTTGGATCTGTGTTTTGATATCGTAAGAAAAGGCTTAGTTTAGCGCTAATGATAAATTGACATTTTTTTGATAGGACATGGAAGAATATGCATTATATGTTGAATGTAATATATATATATATATATATATATATATATCTCAAATACTCTATATATTTCAGAATATATATTATAGCTCGAAAATGTACATACACATATTTGCGGATGAATAGGTTTTAACCTTTTTTCTTTCACATAATTCATCTTATTCTCAATACTTTTTGCTTACGCGTTTTTGAATCTTTTTCGGTTTGTCTTTTATCAATTGGTGTTTGTATTTGTAAGTTTTTTCACATGACAGTTTTAGTTTATTAAATTTTTGGACGTTTTGAGTTAGTTTTTTTATATCAATCCGTTTTTGTATTTATAATTTTTTTTTCATAATTCTTTTTACTTACGCAATTTTGAATATTTTGGGAATATTTTTTTTAATTAAACGTTTGTGTTTTTATTTACAAACTTTTTGACATGACTCTTTGTGCTTATTAAATTTTTAGATACCTTGGTTGTATTTTGTACATCCATTCATATTTATATTATATATTTTTTTTAAATAACCTTAACTGCTTACTAAATTTTGGACATTTTTGTTTTTTTTTTTAATTACCAATCGGTGTTTGTATTTATATTTTTTTATATAATCCTTTTTGCTAACTAAATGTTAGAGGTTTTGCGTTTGTTTTTTAATTAGTCCTTTTTGGTTGCTAAACTTTGAATGTTTTGAGTTTGTTTTTTATTATACTTTGTGTTTTTACTTATAAACTTGCTTTAGGCAACCCTTTTTGGTTACTGAATTTTTGGGAAATTTGCTTTGTATTTTTGAATATCAGTTCGTATTTGCATTTATATTTTTTTCGTAATTCATTTTGCTCACTATATTTTGGATGTTTTAAATTTGTCTTTTCTTTAATTAACTATTTGGGTTTGTCTCTTATTAAATTTTGCTTACATTTTGGTTCGTTTTTTATATTATTTCGTGTTTGCGTTTAAAAACTTTACACAGAGGTAGTTGGTGTACCAAGAAAAGACTTAGGGTATATTCCATCCCTATAAATATCATCTACGTAATAATATAACCCAAACTAATAACATAACCAAAACGATTGCAAAATTGTGTTTATTTTTATTTCTTTCAAGTCTCAATGGAGCATAAGATCAGTCAGGAAATAACGTAGGCTTCGTGCAAACGCGAGAAATCTTATCTTACCTTATATGATAATCCCAACTAATGTTAAAAGTTCAAATGTGTATTTGTTTGTTCTTTTTTTTTACATCCTAATTCTGCTATAGATCGACGTGATTTTAGCACAGAGATAATTGACGGTCTAGGAAATAACATAGGCTTCTTTCCATTCCGGGAAATCTCACCCTAACTAAAACAACATTACCGAACAGTATTAAAAGTTGGAAAAAGTCTTTGTCCTAAAATAATAAAATAAGAAATAAAATGTTATGGGAAATATTTAAAATGGAAATTGAAAAAAACACGCATAAAATGGAACAGGCAGAAATTTATTTTGCGTTGAGGATGTTTATTGACATGAAAATAATGATTTTCAGTAAGCATAATGGTTTTCAGTCAATATATAAATTTATGCCGATATGTAATCAGGGAACGTGAGTGAAATTTGTCATGAATATAATATTTAGATAAACACCACAAATTTATGCATATTTATGTTTAAGTAATACCTATTTTGTACAAAATTATTTGAATTTCTTTATATAACAAATACCAGTAAACTTTAATTTAAATCCACTTTTAGTTGAATATTATTAATTGTTACTTCACGCAACAAACTATTTATTAATATCGCCAAAAATACAAATAAAATTGAATTTTTTTTCACTTGAAAAATTATTGGCATTTATTTATTTCAAAAATTATTAAATAATAATCTAATAATCTAATTGAATGAAATGAAATAATTACAACTTTCTATTTTATCGATATGCGATTGTTTATCATTATCTTACGATGAGTTATAAATTAAGGTTGTCATGATTTGCTTGAACAATTAACAAATAGAGTAAAATATAACGAATAATACATCTAACAAATAACGTTACTACACCTATTTCTTCTAAAAAACTTCCAAAATATGGTCAAAAAGAAAATAGAATCACGATACTGAACGAAACCAAACCAGTAATGGATTCGCTATTGAGGAAAGTGTTTGCTGTGGCTGAACCCTTCTCAACTTATGAATGCAAATCAGTGTTGTTGGCAGGTGTTCCGATCGAGGGAGGGAAAGGTTGGATTTCACCGAGCTGGCGTTGATAACGGGCTTAACATATATTGCATTACTCCAACGTCACGATTGTTGGTCACAGCTCGTGATACATAGCTGGTTATGCAAACTGAGTGCGTAATTTATTGCGGTGTTGGTGTATTTTACCTAAATAAATTTATGAAGGAATTTATTTTCATCTTAAGTTGTAACTACTGTTTTCTCTTAAACTTTTATTAACCTTCGATTATTAGTTTTTAGTGTTTTAAACATAAAAAGGTAATAAAATAATCATTAGTGTAAATGGTCAATCGGGTAGACTATACTAAGCCAGTGGTTCTACTGGTTTTCCTGATGATTCTGATTTTTATACTCTTTTTTCAAACAAATTTCTTTGTCTTAGAGTTCAGAGGATCCAAAATATTAAAAGAAATAACTTTTTCAATAACGGCACGTTTATAAATTGAAACAGTTAAGGATTAATTGAATGTTACTCTCGTAAGTTTGAGAATACACTCCAAAATCTGCCTTAAACATTGTCCAGTAATGCATAATAAAATTATTTAGAAACCAAAAACTTTCATAATATTCGATATTTGAACACATAATTTTACAGAAATTAATTTTATAATTGTTGCAGAATTCTTATATAAAAATAGTCTTGTGGATATCACCTTTGAAGAATTTCAGAAAGCAATTTTAGTGGTTTAAACTATAAACTTGATACGATTATATATACTAAGCAGAATCGGATATTTAATCAAGTATATAATTTGTAAAAATCAATTAGTGCACAGTACTCACTAAGTTATCCTGAGTTTCCAAGAACGACATATTTTGATATGAATATTTGTAAATTTTCAATTTATTCATCCCCTTCTGCACAATTGATAATATTTAACCGCTGGCTGCAGATTAATTTTAGAAATAAATCTGAAAAATATTATAAAATACTATTGAAATTATTGAAAAGTTTCTAAGGAAAAAAAAATCGTTAAAGAAATACACAGATATTTATTTGTTTTCTATATTTTTATTTTTACAAAATATGTTTTTATCACACGTTTATTGCTTTGCATATACCATTGCATTAGGACACCGCGGTCGTCAGTATAAATTTATTCCACCCCATAAGATGCGCAAATAAATTTATTACTTTCTGCAAATATGTATAAATTTAATATTTTTTTTTTTAAAAATGAGATTGGGTTCATAAATGAAATGGGCATTCAAATGGTTTGTTAAAACCATTTCTAACATTTGTCATTTTCAATCGAAATATACATCCAAGAAGCTATGACTTCAAATTCAAATCATAGTTTCTAATGTTTTGTTACAGTTTTTTAAGTCTGCTCCTTAGTATCTTGATATAAATCATGTAAATATCTATTTTAAAAAGACTTCCTCCATGATACCAAAAATATTTTTCTGTATCAAAATATCTACTTGAAACTTTTATTTACCTTATGCTCGTATAATGACAAGAAAGATATTGAAGTGTTATCTAGAGATTTCATAAATTATTCTATATTGGTAAACGAAAAATACAGACAAATTACGTCCCTCAATATTAAAAATTTCATCAAACGAATGTAAGATGAACGTATTTTCATTCTTCAACTACAACTACTAGTAAAAATCGGCCAATTATTTAACATAAATAATAAATAATTGTTCATAACAGAACTTAACTATTTTCACGAGTCAAGCAAAGTCACCACTATCCAAAATCATCACTTTACCGATCTCTAATAATGCGATTTCTATAATACACAATTGACGACAAACTGCTCGTCCGTATTTCCAAGTAAACAAGCTATATGCACTAACTTGAAGCAAGAGTTGAAATGTTTGTTGTCAATTTTTATGCATAAAAGGTTTTGTAAGCAATATAGAACTGTATATTACTCAATGACGTAATTAACTACAAATTTCAGATCAATTTTACATATTTTAACTTAGGTAATATTTTCGGTGCTGTCGACAAGAAAAATTGGTGTTATGACATTGGAAAATCAGGATTCTCCGTCCTACGTATTTGTTTAATTTATATATTTGGCCGCATTCTGGTTGTTTATTCAAGCGCCTATCCCTCCCGTCCACTGAACACATCTGGTCATACCTATTTCACCAAAATATGCCCGGGCGGAAAAATTCCTCGCGTGATTTAAAATACACGTGGCAACATCCTTTGATTTAGCACTTCTCTACTGTTCTTGTAACAAGATAAATCTTCCGACTGAGTATTCATTCAAAACCAAATATTACTTCAATTTGATTCCCATGGATTTCTAAAAAAATCATGTAAATTAGGTTAGTAGTTTTTACGCGATGCATGCACGAAGAAACATGCAAATAAAAGAATTTCTAAAATGATCTTAATGCATTTGATTACTTATTCTTCACCCCTTTCACCCCTAATTATTTTATTTTGCAAATATTTGCTATGAAGAAATATGCAAAGTTTATAGTTCCATAATATGCATAGTTATTAGCCAAAAGCGCACATTTTCAAATATCGGTCTTTAACCTAACACGTAGATTTTTAGACAAGTAAATTAAACTATGTGAAATTATAATATTTTACCATCATTAAATGGCGTATATAAGGGAGCAAACAATTTAACTTAATCTATAGTAGAATTTGCACTCCCATCAAGTAGAAATGTATAATTCGCGAGAGAGACTGGCGCCAATTTAGTACACAAATTTGTAAATTAGATTCCATTTGTTACTGGCATTCTTGTTTTTTTGGTGAATTTTGTAAAAACTGTTTTATTTTTTGTAATGCGTCGAATTTGTTACGCATGAGTTCAGTTTGTTTGCAATGGAAGCCAAAAGATATAAAACTGTACAATTGAATGTTGTAACAACTGTAATAAAACGGTTTTCTTTTCTGCAATGCCTTGAATTTGTTATGCATAACTTCGGTTCGCTTGCAATGGAAGCAAAAAGATATAAAACTATATAAATGAATGTTGTAACAACTGTAATAAAACGGTTTTCTTTTCTGTAATTTGTTACTCATGACTTCAGTTTGCTTGCAATGGAAACAAAAACATGTAAAACTATATAATTCATCTGAAGATGTGAAGTTAATTACTATTTAATGACTGGACGAATCTAAGCTATTGACTGAATATATTTTAACCTGAATTGGTATGATATTTTTGTCCTTTTTCATTCGGTTCTGGCTCAACCAGGCTAATACCATTGTTTGCGTGCTTTCTGTCGTTAGTAAAAAATGTATTTACATTGTGATAGTAATTTTCTAATTTCCGAATAATAGTAAATAGAATAGAGATAAGCGTATCTTCTGCGTGTCTGCGGATGTGACAACATCTCAACGCGAATTAGGCGGTGGTTTCCCTGAATCGACGAATGACGTCGGCAGGCACGCCCGCGATGGTAGTTTCTTTGAACTTGAGACCAACGGTCTGGTGTGCGAATCTTTCTGGATCAGCAGGATTTGTAACTGATTTAACGTGAATAAAAAATGATAAAACTTTTCGAAGAGGAGAAGGGGTAATATCCAAAATGTTTCTAGCATTCATTTACAGTTAAAAAAAGATAAAAATTGACTGTCATTAAACTCACTTTTAATTTTTTCCGGATTATGGCAACTGAAAAAAATTTAAAATTACTAGCATTTAAATTCTGCATTTACCTTGTTTATGAATAATTAGGATATCCTAGCAATGTAATGTTACATAATTTTGTAAAAATATTTAAAAATATAAATTAATTTAGTATATAAAAATAATTAATACATACCTCAAATTGTTTAAAGTTCTTTTCGTCCCCCTAATTTTTATCCCATCCATCATACAATTCGTTCATTCTGCGTTCTGATATGTTGTCACGTGAAGAAGTATATACACAGTAAAGAAGTAGTATTTGCAATTGTCCAATATTTTAAGATTAAGGACAATCATTTTATTTCCATCCACATATATCAAACACTATAGAGATAAGTTAAAAAGTGACGAGCAATTGTCACAATTGTCACAATTGTCACATACTCGACGATCCTGCTGAGTCAAATGTTATGTTGCTACGTTGTGATGATTTCCGTTTATTTAAATTCAATCCATTCCCACAAAATTTTGGCAGTAAAACCCGTCTGCTAATTGTCGAATTTAAATACATAATGAAAATTTTATTTATTTGTTAAAAACCACAACCCCGTTCCACGCCACCATGAAATATCAAGAGAAAAAATATTTGTGAGAGTTAGTACAAACAATAAAAAATAAGACAGACATACAGTAATGAACAAGACAGATACACAGTAATTCGAATAAACTTCACTATAAGTAATTATAGTTAATTTTTTTTCCACTCACCGGTGTTCCCAAACCGGTGAGTGGAAAAAAAATTAAGAGTGAGCGTATTTTCCAACGTTGCATTAAAAAGTGTGAGAGTAAGAAAGACAGCTCTCTCATGTAACCACCAGGAGTATAAAAGCACTGCAGATTTTGAATAATCTAACATCTAAATTTCCATACATAAAATATGGCCTGGTTATTTCGCTACGCATTGCAATTCTGCTTTATCAGGTCAAGCTGCCAGCGTTTCCGGCCCCTATGTATCGTTCTAGTGATTTATTACTCAATTGGTAGATAACTATGCGAAGGGAGAAATTATCCAGATTTTGTTAGCTGTCAAACGAGTATACGGTCACTTCTCGGTCAATGTTCATATATTTACTTGCTGTAAAGGAGTATATAAAAGAGAGTTTTGAAATTTTTTGCAGTAATCTAGTTAAGTTATTTTTAAATAAACTAGATTTGAATCTATGTAATTTTTATGTTAATAATAAGAATTTGACATGACATATATATCAAGGAGTATCCTAGTAAAAACATAACCAATTGCTTTTGCCGCAATTATATGAGTCGAAAAAAAAAATCTGGTTAAAAACCTGTCAAGCACGGGTGGAACTGGTAATATACGGGATCTGTAGATATTTAGGCATTTAGAAACATTTAATTTGACATAATATACCTATATAGGAAATTTAATTATTTTAGAACGAAAGTAATTTCGTTTGCCTACCGCTATATCTTTCACAAGCCCACATTTAAAAAAAACACTTTTTTTATGTGACAAAACTACAAATTTACGATTTTCAACTTCAAGCTTTACTTGTGCTGTACGCTCTTGCTTCCTGTTAAACTTCATGATTTTAGATCAATGGGAAGTATCTTACAGGTTTTGGTTTATTTGCGAGTGTCAAAATATGAGGCATAAATAGCCGTATTTTTTATTTCGTTGACTTAGATGGTTGATTTTTTACAACTATAGGGGACCATAGATAATTTTTCAACTTGATATTTCCGCGCAGTGCTGAGAAAAGCGATCTTGACACATAGATAGATGGACGTATAACAAACTAATCATAAAAGGGTTCTTTTTTTTCTCTCGAAGTTCGAAATACTAAAAGTAAATTATTTTGACAATACAGTCTAATATAATTTGTCAAATAAAAACAAAACACTTGTAGAAACTATGGTATACTAACTAATGAAACCGATGCTGCCAGTTTAGCTGCCATAAGACTAAAATATTTCTCAACAAATATTTTAATATCAAATATTAGGAGGCATCATAGTAAATCTGAAATGGTCTTGATATCTTTACCACCATACAGCAAAAGATATTATTGCATAATTGAAATTTTAAGAAATATTCGTGCCCTAAAATGCGTATTTCTTCCTAAACATTGCATCTGTGACTTAAAAGAGACTATAACTGTCAACTAACTATTCTAATTTACGCTCTGTTCATCGCAGTGAAATAAAATATGGTTACGCCCTGCGCCTTGAAAGCGACCCGATCGAAGGATGCTCTCTGTATTTCTTCTTGAACACTGTATCTGTGATTTAAAAGAAACCTTAAAATATAACTTGTCAACTCCTATATATACTGACATAAATACGTGACTAAAGAAATCAACCACTATTCAAATTTACGCTGTGCTCATCGCAGTGAAACGAAAGATTGTCACGCCCTGCACCTCGAAAGTAATACAACCGAAAGGGGCTGGACTATCACATAGTGTAATATGCAGTATATAGACGAAGAAACCCCATAGGACTGTGATATGAGGTAGTAAAAGGTGAAACACAAGCTTGTAAATATTAAGTCTGTACAAATGTATTTAAAAAAGTGCCAATACCCTGGTACACCAGTACCTGGACAAATATTGTAATGAGATTGACTTTTACCGCTTAAATATACTTACATAGGTCAAACGTTATAAATTGTAAGCATTGTGTAATTGTTGTATGCAAAATATAGAAAATACACAACAAATTTCGTATAATTATTCTTACAATCATTCCAAAATATCTTCTTCTTCTATACGAGCATAACATACGATAAGCCTTGGCTGACTCGTCAATATACTTCCTCAAGCGTTTCCTATCAAGAGTGACCTTTTTCCATTCTTTCTATATTGGGGTAACTAAATCATTCAACCACAATGAATTGGTGGTCAAATTCTATCCCTATGGGCTTTTCTTCATTTACTGTTTGATTAGATATTTATTTGAACTTTTCTGCAGAGAACCTAGCCATCAAAGTCAAATGCTGTGGACGATTTGCGGATGGTGTAGTTTATGGAGCATATATACATACATACGTATATATATATATATATATATATATATATATATATATATATATATATATAAATATACATATACATATATATATATATATATATATATATACATATATATAAATATACATATACATATACATATACATATATATATATATATATATGTGTGTGTGTGTGTGGATGTGGGTGGGTGTGTGTGTATGTATTATTATATATGTAATCCAGAAAGTAGAAAGTTGTATCTAGATCTCAACTGTTTTGTGAATACATAAATATGGTAGAAGAGTAAGACTAAAGAAGCCTTTGTTAATGTTCTAGACTTTAGTAGCCAAGCACCGATTAAACCTAACATGCCGTTTATTGATATGACTTGGTTTTCATTAAATAAAATTTGGTATTAATAAAATTATAAAATAACTAAGAAATCAAAATGAAACAAATTTGTAATAGAAATTAGGACTTAGGACGAGTCTGACTCCCGCATTAGGGATGCTGTACCACTATTAATTTATAGTTACGTTATTTATCACAAATGTTACTTATATGAACTTCCTCGCGTAACGAATTTGTAATATAACTTCATATAATTAAGTAATGTATCCACATATATCAACGTACATGTCTTAAGAACTTTAGGGTAGACTTCTAAAAACTTTATTTTTTCCATAATTTCAGGTTTAGTACTTTTGGAAATAAAAGGGTGAGAACAAACCTGTTTGCATAAGTTTTGGCATACCTCTAAAGATATGCTATATAACATAATAAAAAAATGTTTTTAAGACCTTACTCGTAGTCTTTTTAAATTATACCCCTTATTATAAATAAAATAGTAAACAAAATTAAGTTTTTTATTTTATATATAACATGGGGTCTTTTATATTTATAATACAGGTTTAAAAAATATATATTTAATCTTTTCTCAAATACATATATATATATATATATATATATATATATATATATATATATATATATATATAAATATATATATATATATATATATATATATATATAAATAAATATATATATACATATATATATATATATATATATATATATATATATTGGATTAATACTCAAATAAATATGAGCGATACACTTAAATATATAAATAGAAGCTTGTTTGCAAACAGTAAAGAAATAACAAATCTTAGTAATTGTGGAATATTTGTAAATCTACATTTGTATACCTATACAGAAGACAAAAATCGCTGTTATATGGTAATAAATTGAAAAGATACATTTTTTGGTTACAATTTTTTTATTTTAGTATAAACATAATTAATGCACTTCTTAACAATGAAACTAAAAAGTACTAGGAGAAGAAAATGGTTACATCTGACTAATTCAGTTGCAGCCATAATACGTGAAACCCTAAAAAACTAATTTGCTCCGAGGCGCACATTTTGCTAACGATTTTGACATCAAAGGAATGTAATATAGGCTTAGCTCCTTATCAGCATCAGAGCAACAAATCTCGGCCTTCTCTTTCCTCGGTCTAACACCTGTCAAACAAAAGTAATTTGCATTCATAAGTTGAGAAGGGTTCACCCGCCGTAAACACTTTAGCTAATAGTGACGTGTTTACTAAAATAGGCCGAGTTTCATTAAAGTACATATCTATGCAATATTTGATACAAGTTGTATGTGTATATAAACACAGAATCATCTGTATAATAATTGATAAAATTATTCACGTGAAAATAAATATTTCAGTGAATAAATAGCAATCTAAGCAAGGGGTTGTTAGCAAAATTTACATTCTGGCCGTGACGCAGAGTTTTTTCAAAGAAAAATGAGTGTTAAAATAACATAACATAATTTCAGTACACGATGAACGTATGCATGTTTTTTAAAAATAAAATTTAATGATATTAGCAAAAGAAATTTTAAAGCAACATAGAGCTATAATTTTATATGGGTTTAAAAATATTTGAATAATAGGGTAAAAAAAAATAAAAAATCATCAGCATCATTTGGTTTTTTGGAAACAATTTGGCAATCATATAACTAATGTAGGAACTACAGATATCGTAATATTTTTATTTGTTTTTAACTCAAGGTCAGGCGTTTTATAAAGCAACGTTTAGGTAATACGCCTCACACCTTTTATAAAATGGCCCAGAGTTTTAAACTAATTTTAAACTTAACTATATCAATTACCAATTTAAGTCGTGGAGATAAAATTACTTTTTCATTAATAAATATAACTAACAAAGAAAATTTTTTGACTGCCTCTTTCTGAACAGCTTTTCTCTTTTCTTTGCGTCCATAACGATTACATAAAGGGTTATGCATAGTGCAAAATTCATTCATCCAGCCTGAAAATGTTGAATATTGTATACAATTTTCAGTGGATTGGGTTTTATTATAGTCTTCCGTGCATTCTATGCATTTGTTCTTGTATTCATCTGAAATTTTTTCTTGTGAATTATCCGTCGCACCATCGTTCTCGGCATTGCTTTGGGAAGACGAAGAATACTTAACTTTTTTCTTGTTTTCAGTAAATAACTGCACTTTTGTGGTTTTTTTAGCACCCCGCTTTTCAATTTTATTCCGATCTGTGTCTTTTCGTTCGTATTTTTGCTTAAACTTGCTTTTTTCAAATTCTTGGTTTGTAAAATTTAGCTTGCAGTTTTAGTTTAATTTTATTGTCGATTAGTTTCCGTTTTTTAGTATTTTCAGATAAAGTATTGATGGCTGTCATCCCATCATTTTTTTTTTATTTAAAAATATAACTGAGAGTTTCGGCACCGGATGAAATGCTGTTAAAATCTTGGACGGTGTTTCTTGGGACTCATTTGATACATTAATCTTTTTAGGGATTTATGAAGATCCTGGTTCGCATTCATTGAAATTGACATTACGTGGTAGTGAATATAAAAGCTTGGGTATCTGGAAAATTTAACTCTGTATCGATTTGCTGTGGTGATGTGTGCACCGTCAATCTTGTTTCAAAGATGTTTTCAGTAAGTGCACTAGTGTTTTCACCCAATAGAAGGGATAAGTGTTCCCTCGATGTTTTTTCTTCATCGATTTGGACGCTCTCGTCTTAATTTTACTAGAGCGTTTTACACAACAATCAGTGAAGCGTTTTATAAATTTCAATCTTTGAAATGCCCCACCAAGGTTAAGGTCTTAAATTCAAGGTTATAATGGTCGAAATAACAATAAATGATAGACATGTTTACTTGTTTTATAACAATGCAAATAAGTTTTACATTGAAAATATATCTACCACTTAATAAAAATAACATTGATACTTCCACAAATTGTCTGAAAGCCAAAAAATTACTATTTTCAATATTTTTGAAACATACGCGTAATATGGCATGCGCTTACCGGCCATGATTGCTAGCGACTCGCGCGCTTCGTGTGCACGTCACATCTTTCTTAGTATGAGTGCAAAATGAGTGGGGTGTTTTGTCAACTGAGGCGTATTACTTAGTTTTACCCTACGGTTCGGAAACAATTTGTCATTGAATCGCCATGTCCGGTGCCATCAATATTAATTCCCACAATTTATTTCGGTTCTGTGTGAAAGCTTCCGTAATTAGATTTTTCTCAGGAAAATGCGCTTTGTCATATCGGATATATAAAAAGCTTATAACATGTGTAGTTGGATGGAATAGCGACTCACTTTTACGATACATAAATTGAAATGAAAGTACGTGATGTAATATTATTTCTACTTTATTTAAGTTCTTAATCACGACCTAGGTTGCGTTGTATAACATCTTCAGATGGCCAATTTCTAAAGATTGACTCGTAGAAACTTCTAACGGCATTTAAGTATTATATAAAACTGTAGCGGAAGCAGGGCTTTCGCGAATTTTGCTACTCATTACATTAGTGAGTATATTTTAGAGAAGCAGGGTAGTTTTTGTTATATTTTCCTAAGTTATAAAATTTGAAACCCTGCGCAAACCTCACTTCCGCTCTTGTGTTTTACAATATTTGAATGCTGTAGGAAATTTCTATCTAAATTTCAATCTTTACAAATTGCCCACCTGCAAACCTAGGTCGAGGTTAAAAACTTAAATAAAATAGAAATAACACTATATCACTTAGTTTCATTTAGTTGTGAATAAAGTTATGTTATAATGAATTTCTACAAAATCAAAGCTAAGTATATTATTTATCAAGAAATCAAAATTGATTTGGAATTTGGAAATTGATCAGGGCAAATAATCAGTCATGTTAGTATATGACTGATTATTTGATTATTTGCCCTGACAAATTGTGTTCAGTTCCTTGTAATATTATACCTGGTAGGATACATTTGGTAGATCCGTCTACAATACATGTGTTTCCTTGCATAGTATAGTATACACTCGTAGAAATATATATACAGTATACTAGTGAACGTTTATGCATGTGTTTGTGCCGAGCACTCACAGTAGTTCATTAATTCAATATTTATTAAAATTCTCTGAATAAAATATTAGATCGTTCAAGATATGTGCGAACACGACAAACAATCGACGACTTAAATTGTTTACTTCCAGTGAAGTGTAAATTTTGCATTTTGATGAAGAATTGTCATTAATTTATAGGTATAAAAAATTTTAAATATATATTTGTGTGTACTCATATACACTTTTTACATATGTTTATATTATTTTTCATTGTGTTAATATATTGCATATAGATAAAAAACCGAAAATTTCTCGAAATTAAAAAAATTATAATTATCGCTATAGTTTATTATAAACTTTAGATAAATTTGTAGTAACACTGTTTCTTTTTTAATTTTCGCTTTAGGCATTTTAGAGGGACTAAACTTATTTTTCAGCATTATTTCGTGGCAAATTTTAGACAAATGTATAACAAAATGGTTTTTGGAATACTCATAACTTGATGTTCCAATTGATATCTATCAAAATAGGCAAAATAAAAAAAATTCAAGAATTTAGTTTGCTGTTTTTAAAATTTATTTCTGAATATTTTTATGTTAATTACTGCGATATACGTGGGTTAACGTGCTTTATTTCAAATTAAAATGTTCTACGTTCAACTATATCTGAGAAATTGTTTGTATCCATTTTAACAAATATTGTATATCTAAAAATGATCTACAAAAATTCTAAAATAAATAATATTAAAATTTTAATAAGTTTTCTTTCGACTAATATCACATACAGCATAACAACTTGAAAAAAAAATCAAATATATTTTTTGCCCCCTCTAAAATTCCGTTCATTATTATTGTCATATACGTGATTTAATATGCTGCATCATTATGCCAAATTCCAAGTTTCTGCGTCAAATGTTTTTTAGGTAGGAACAATTTTGCCTTAGATAAAAGATTGTAGGAAAGTTTTATCGATGAAATATTTTATTTTCTTTCGTCCGTCGATGAGTAATTTCTGTTCATTAAATTGATTAAATTTTATATTAAAAATATCCAAAATGGGATTCCGATTCACGAAATTATCTAAATACATG
Organism: Druceiella hillmani; assembly: GCA_039881145.1. Taxonomy (NCBI): domain Eukaryota; kingdom Metazoa; phylum Arthropoda; class Insecta; order Lepidoptera; family Hepialidae; genus Druceiella; species Druceiella hillmani. Next base: position 1,193,710 of record JAYKKI010000132.1, read on the forward strand.
CATTAATTTTCCTTTATATTTCAAAAGAAATGAAAACATGTGGTGTAAAATTTCTCATAATTTTTTATTGACATGGCAGTTTTAAAGATATAATCATAATATACATTATACATTATCTTTAATTATTTTGTAAATATCTCATATTTTTTGGGTTTAGAAATTTCTAAATAATAAGCAAGAAGCACGAATGAAAAGAACAGAAAGAAAAAGTAAAAGGAAAGGGTTTAATGAAAATATTCTCATCAATATGTACGAAATATCAATCATTTAAAAAAAACTAAAAGAATTTTCATAATTTGTTGCGAAAAAACCGTTTTACACAACAATTAGTGAAGCGTTTTATAAGTTTAAATCTTTAAAATTCCCCACCTAGGTTAAAGTCTTAAATTCAAGGTTATAGCGGTCGAAATAACAAGATATTATAGACATTTTTACCTATTTTACGACAATGCAAGTAAGTTTGACATTGAAAATATCTCTACCACTTAATAAAAAAAAAATTGAATGAAAATTAATGAAAAGAACAGAAAGAAAAAGTAAAAGGAAAGAGTTTAAGGTAAATATTCTCATCAATATGTACGAAATATCAATCATTTAAAAAAAACTAAAATAATTTTCATAATTTGTTACGAAAAAACCTAGCATATCGTAATCGATACATTTATTTCATGGCATAGTTAATTTAGAAGTAAAAACGTTAAAATACAGCGTGGAAATCTGGAAATATTGAATTAAAACTTATTATAATATATCAATCAAGTTCGGGTAGAATGGGCACTATGAGACTTTGTCCACATTTAAACACATATAAACATTTAGTAGTACATAGTACTTCTATTATACTGTTTAAAATTATTAATTTTTCGTAACCTAAATATATCACCTATCATATCTTTCACAGACTTAAAAGTTTGGTACATTTAAAAAAAAAATACGATGTCTAGAATCTTTGCTATATTGTTTCTCCAACTTTGCTTAGAATTTAAATAATTCTGCTTTATCATAAATTTAAATTCATTAGTCATAGAAACAGGAGTAGGTATATGTACCATATTTCGTTCATATTTTTTTAATAAATCTCGGAATATGTAATACTCAAATTTATGGAAAAAATACTTTCGAGACGCCTATAACTACTCCTTTTAAACAATATATCACACTATATATGAAATTTGAAATTTTTTTTCGAATATTCAACCCCAAAAATTTCTATGTCACTATTTTTGAGTTTTATTGTAATATATACTTCTAAATGTGGTGTATTATTGTATTAAATGTCAAGTTTCTACTTCAGGTGGTTTCTAAGAAAAGCGGCAGTGACAGACAGAAGAACATTATTGTAAAGAAAATATTTTATAAGAGTTGAGTTTTTCTTTTGAAGTGAGAAACTCTAAAAAAGCAACGTAAATGAAAAAATATAACAATTTAAAAAATATTTACATAAAAAAGCCTCACAAAAGAACCCTACAATAGAAATATTTTCAGTTTAGACGTAAATGTTTACCAAGAATCCAGTTTCACAATAAATTTTTAAGTTCATTTATTTATTCGTTTATGTACGAAAGAAACCTACATTGCTAGTTGCAGTTTTGCAAACATTCAGTTCATAATTTTATGACAACCTTTTATTTACCTTTTCAAAGAATATTTTATAGAAAAATTAATAAAATAAAAACCATTTAATTTCTTAACCTTCATTTTATTGAAATATGTAGATTTAACTTTAATCTTTCTGTAGCTTTTATTTAAGAACCTGTAAAGAATAAAGTGTTAGAAATGTAAAAAACAGAATATTAAATCAAACGAGGTTCTCTTGAAGTCGTCATGTACTAAATTTCAATAATTAATTTGACGGTACTGACGTGAAATTTATTTTGTTTCTTCAACCTAGGGCCTGTCAGAATAAAGCGATTTTTATTTCATCGATTGAGAAAGATTTGGTCGTAAATCAAATGCTTCATTTTTATTATAATAGCTATATACACTATCAACTATATTAAGCGTTTGAAAAGATATGGTGGAACCATGTTACTCATTGATCAATGAAGTAATTAACCGTTATTAAAAATCAAGATATATAAATAATACCTAAATTATACTATATAAGTTCAAACATATGAACTAAATTTATTTTAAATAAGAGCTAAGAAACTAAATTTATTTTATAAAAAATATTTAATCAAAATTATATACAGTGACACTTTCTGAATCGATAGAGACATAGGTTAAACTCAACCGAATGAGACTATGTCGAAATCTATATCTGTCTAACTCACTGTGTAGAGGATTATTTGCTGCTGTTAAAACCTTCTCCACAAGAGTGCAAATCAGTTTTGTTGACAGCTTTGGACTAGGAAAGGAAAGGTAAAGATCTACTGGCCCCGCAAATAATAATATAGGTTAATTTAATGGATTAAAGTATAATGTAAATGGATCAAAGTACAATGCAATATGTAAATGAAGCGATTGTTAGTTGAGGTGCATGGGAAATTAAAAAATTGGGCTCCTCTTTTGTTATGAAAATTATCAATGAAAAATTTAATTGGAAATAAATATATTTATTCTGCGGGTGAAAATAATCATTAAAAAATTTGTCGTTAATTTGAATGACGTTTATTTTCCTAAGGTCAAAATGGAATTAATACATTTAAAAACAATTGAATCAATTTCAAATATGTTTCGAACAACAAAAAAACGAAGCTGTATCAGTATTTTGGAAATTTATTTAGGTTTAGAAACGATATTTTATTGCAAACGTTCCAAATATTCGTATGTTTATTATTTTGTACCTTTCAGTGTATTTCTTATTCCGCGGTTATTTAAAGTAGGTAATTTTTTTTTATTTTCTATTTTTGTAGCTACCTACGTATATTCATATACATCTACATACATATAAGCAAATGTACACACACACAAACATACATACATACAAACGTACGGATATACGAATCACATTTACTCTTTAGGCTTCACCATGGTCAGTGCTTCAAAAATTTATGTGATTTTCCATACTCTATGAGTGCCTACTAATATCCTAGGTATTATATATCTTTGTTCATAATAGTATATACTTACTCACCTACCTACCTTCATGCGTACTAGTGTTTAGCCAATACATGCATTTCTTAAACCTTTACATATTAACTTGTCTATCTACTAACCATAATCTTAGTGTCTTCTTGCTTTTAGATATGCCTATATAAACTTATCTACTTATTTAATTCTACGGGTCCATTCTCAATGAGTTTATTTCTCATTGCAAAAAATTTCTGTGACTATCACACAGTTCTATAACTGTGCCTTTATTTTGTTTTATTTTTGCACCGTTATTTTATTTATTCATGCTACCGTTAGTCATGTTAAAATTTTAAAGAATTTATTATTAGATACATATAATATAAATTCTATCACGAATACTGCGCTGTATCTAGGTGAGGAATTCTATGGTGTGCCTTAAATTCTAATGCTCAAATTCTAATAACCTTTTATGGTACTATACTGAGCCAATGAAGTAAAAATCATCCAAATTGTTTGATTAACACTACAGGTATGGGTTAACATACACAAAACAAACCGTACCGGTGCAGCATCGGGTTGAGGAATTGAAATCTAAAGTTCAATGACAGAGTCTGTGCTTGAAACCTACAATACTAATTTGAAATCAACCGATACCCATCATCAAGACTGAGAAGTTGGAAACCGGAGTTTAGAGACATAGTCTCTGATTAAGATCCAAAGTACTAACTTAAAGTCAGTCTCACAATTTAAGTAAATAGGCGGTACCCTCACAACGTCAATACTGAGGAGTTGAAATCCAAAATTTAGTGACAGTACTAATCTAAAAATAGGAAAGCCGCAAGTGTTACGGTTTAAGCTGGCAGTACTCCTGTAAAATCAGGATTCAGAAGTTGGTATCCAGAGTCCTACAGACTATAGAGTCTTTGTTTGAAACATAGAATACGATTTAATAACAGTTGATTTCAAGTCTCATAGTTTATACAGACAGTATCTCCGCAGCACTAGGTCTAAGGAGTTGAAACCCGCAGTTCAATGACAAAGTGTCTGCTTGAGACTCAAAATACTCATTTCAAAATAGTAGCTCTTCAAGTCTCGCGGTTCAAGTAAGCAGCATTAAAGCTGAGGAGTTAGAATTCGGAATTCAAAATACTTAAAACCTACAATAATAACTTTAAAACAGCAAATCCACAAGATTCTCGGTTAGGCAGGCTCCTACAGCATCAGGACTGAGGATTTCAATGATTAAGTGTCTGATTGAGACCCACAGCATTATTTTGAAAACAGCACAGTATCTCAGACTTCACAGTTTAGGTGGGCAGTACCTTGAAGTCTCAGGACTGAGGAGTTGAAATGTAGCTCGAGTTCAATGGTAGAGTCTCTGTTTGAGACCCAAAACTCTAATTTGAAAACAACTAATCTTCAAGTCTCAAGGTTTAGGTATGCTATATACTTACAGTATAAGGATTTATGGATCAAATTTTAATATTATATTTTATTCACAATTAAATGAAACTACGTGATGTAGTATTATTTCTAATTTCTTTAAATTCTTTACCACGACCTAGGTTTCGTTGTATTACAACATCTTCAGGTGGGATATTAGCAAAGATTTCTTCCACGAATCTTTGCTAATATCCCACCTGAATTGTAATACCTGAGTTGTAATACAACGAAACCTAGGTCGTGGTAAAGAAATTAAAGAAAATAGAAATAATACTACATCACGTAGTTTCATTTAATTGTGAATAATGAATTTCTACGAAATTAACGCCAAATATATTCAATATTATATTTTATGTACTCGTATATATTTACCTGACTGTTTACCCTATTACTTTCTTGTTATGTAAAGACAAGTCAAACAGGTCCAAACTCAATGACTCCTCATCAGTGAAAAGTTTACTCCTCATCACTAAAATGATTACTCCTCATCATAAAAAGTTCCTGTCCCCACCTTTTGGCTATATCATTGCGCCTTTAGTCGTATATTATTAGAATATAATAACATCTATGTCGTCGAATCCCAATCAACACTTAAACCAAGAGATCCAGAAATTCTTAATAATTCTTATTCTTATTCTTAGAAAACCTAGAAATACTTAGATGGAAATATTTTACGGGTGAAATTGTATTTTCCATTTTTTTTCGAAAGTAAATATAATTTTTTTTAATTTGAAATACTAATAAAAACAAATGTACTAATCTACGAAGATGGTAATCTTAAAATTATAAAAAAAATCAATACCACTGTTTCTTTACCCGTAATTCATCAGCCAACTCGAGCCATGATTTTAAATTTTATATTTTTTAAGAACTTAACAATATCTTTAAGCCATTGAAAAATATAATATGTAAAGTTTTTAAATTGTGAAAACAAAATTAGTATTTTTATATAGCTATAATTAACATGGCCAGAAAAATAATATATTATAATATATTAACATGGCCAGAAAAATTAAAAAAACTGGAAATGATTTTGATCGTAGGAAATAATAACAAGACTAACATCCATGCCACTATCGAGGAAAATGTTTGCCGCGGCCGAACCCTACTCAATTTATAAATGCAAATAAATTTTTTTGACAGGTGTTCGATCCAGGGAAAGAAGGGTTGAGATTTGCTACCCTCAAAATGACAACGGGCTTTGCAAATATTGCGCTACTGGAACATCAGGATTGTTGATCACTTCGAATGATACGTCAGAGTTAAAGTAATTCGAATTCATTATTACTTAATGTGGCCAGGACTTTTATAAAAAAAAAATTTGTAATTATAATTTATTGTAATTGTAAGTTCGAGCATACTTTTCTTGAACATTTTGACCTGCTTTTTCTGGATTTCAATTAAATTTAAAATTTCATATATTTTTCTCGTCAAATACGATTTTATTACCCTCTTTATGCTTGTGTATTACCTTTTTTTTTTTTAAATTGGTTTTTCACGGTAAGAAAAGAATATTTCAAAATACATTATCAAATATGAGTAGAATTTTAAGAATTTTTAGAATATTATATTCCTTATAAACATTTAAGGATACATGATATTTCTATTAAACTATTTATAAATATTAAATTTTCACCTTAGACTTAAAAACGTGACACATATTTTGAAAATTGTGAGATAGGATAGTCGCTACTGTTTCTTTACAACCTTTTTGTAGACTTCCACATTATATATATTTTTTTGATAATTTCAGATTGAGTAATTTTGGAAATAAAATCGAGAGACATATTTCTACAATTTAAAATTATGAAAACTTATGTCTTCGAGAATTTTATTAATAGCCATTCCAAATGATACTTCTATACATAACGCATAGATAATTTAGAAAAATCCAGTATTTAATTTGTATATAAAACCTATTTGAAAACATGAAACGGTCAAACAAGTTTTAAAAGAAAAGTCTAAGTAAATAGTTAATTTTTACCTGTGATTTACTTGGTCAAAACGAAAACAAAATTTCTATCTTAAGGAAAGAGATTGTCGTTCAGATATACTTGATGTTGAAACTGGTGTTGATACACGCAGTTGCTTAGGAAAGAGACTGTCGTTCAGATATAGTTGATGTTAAAACTGGTGTTGATACACGCAGTTGCTTAGGAAAGAGATTGTCGTTCAGATATAGTTGATGTTGAAACTGGTGTTGATACACGCAGTTGCTTAGAAAAGAGATTGTCGTTCAGATATAATTGATGTTGAAACTGGTGTTGATACACGCAGTTGCTTAGGAAAGAGTTTGTCATTGAGATATAGTTGATGTTGAAACTGGTGTTGATACACGCAGTTGCTTAGGAAAGAGATTGTCGTTCAGATATAGTTGATGTTGAAACTGGTGTTGACAAACGCAGGTGCTTAGGAAAGAGATTGTCGTTCAGATATAGTTGATGTTGAAACTGGTGTTGATACACGCAGTTGCTTAGGAAAGAGATTGTCGTTCAGATATAGTTGATGTTGAAACTGGTGTTGACACACGCAGTTGCTTAGGAAAGAGATTGTCGTTCAGATATAGTTGATGTTGAAACTGGTGTTGATACACGCAGTTGCTTAGGCTTATTAATAAGTTAGCAAACCCGAAACATTTCTATCTCTAATTTATGCTAACAAACCAAAGGAAAATGACGATTTTTCCTTATAAATTAGGCTAGAAGACAGAACAATTTTTACGTCGCTTTTAGCAAAAATTAATGTTCAGATTAACTTATTTGCTACCTCTGTACTTATTGTTAATATTTTAAAATTTAAAGGTGTGTCATATTGAAATACATAAACAATAGATAAATAACATTTTTCACTAACTATTTAAAAATACAACTGAAACTATGAAATAGGATTATAGATTTTCTCATATTTTTTCTTGTTATGGTGACTAATTTTGGCACATTTATTAGTATTTCTGAAGATTGTACATAATAATACTATAATATTTCAACCATTCCGTCTTTCGAAGAATTTTTGGTCTCAGAAGTTTACTGTTTGTATTTGTTTGAGTAAAAACACGGAACACGTTGGAGAGCAAATATATTATGTATTGTCGATACATATAATTTACCTATAATATGAATTGCAATCTGCTTTACATTAATTAGAAATTTTAAGAAGTTGATAAAATTGTTAGGGAATTTAAAAAAAGTGACGTCACCTTCACGATTTAGGTGTTACACCCCCATGTCTAGTGACCTTACCGACAAAGAAGCTGGTAAATCAGTGGGTATTGTCAACGATACTTCGTTATATATTCAATAACACATATTTTTTTTGCCAATAACAATTTTTCTATTTCCCATCCCGATAATAGCAGTAACGACGGTTGTTTGACGAAGATGAATCATATATAGCGACCCGAACAAACTAAATATGTTATTCACATCCTTGGCTAATTAATAATAAAAAGAAAGCAGTGGATTGAAACGACTGATTTAAAAAAATGTTAAAGAAAAAATTACCATGTCCAGATTTTTGATAAATTGTTTGGTGAACTCGTACTCGTCTTTTTTTTACAAATCCTGTCTTACAAGAAAATAAAAAAATAGTACCTATGCAAATTAAACACATACATATAGAGATATATGTATGTGTTTAATTTGCTTAGACGATAGAGCACATCACACCTAGGAGTATTTATTAGCATAATTATCTGATAAGAATACTATAAACTATCAAGAAATTGATTACATTGGCACTTAGATAAACAGTGTGGCATTAAATTGAGAGCAGAAGAAACGTTTTGAAAGAAATTTATTACCTTAGATAGAAATTTCTTGTTTTATAAAATGGTAATGCTCCAATTTCGAAATAATATTTTTTTGATATTCACCGAAAAAGTATTAGCAAGATATGCAAAAAATAATAAAAGATGTTCTGTATTAAAAAAACATGATTTAAAAATATCACACTTGAGTAACTACTGTACTCGTTTAGGTTAACACTCCTATCTGTTTTCTTTTCAGACACATGTTATTTTTTTCTTTTTATGTACATATATTTAGACTAAAATATGTTTGAAAGAAATCTATTTTTCGTTATATCACTAATGGTTTAGAATTAAAATTTTGCTGACGTTTTACGTACTAATTTCTTAATGCCATAGGGCAAATCGGTATTGAAAAAAATACATTCAGAAAAACATATATGTTATGTGTTCCTTAGTCCTAAATATTATCCTCGAGATTTCAAAATTTTATTAGTTTTAATATCATATGGAAATAAAGAAATGATGATATTTTCAAATTTGCGGACATTAATTTAATCGATTAATTCCTAAATTTTTTACTAAATTGATAAACTTATGTAGATGGCTTCGTACGTCTTTTATAGAATATGTTTTTTTATGGAAATATTTAAATTCTTTTATTATTTCTTTTATGAACAAAACTATTACCAACTTGATTTATTCCGGTGTCCAGAACACAAAAATGAAACTGTTAAACGTCGATTTTAGGCTTACAATTCATTTAACTCTATTCCTACCATATTGTACCAAGACTCAAAAAAACATAGATACACAGTTTATCTTCCATAGCCCATTTTCAGGGTTCCGTGGCCAAATGACTGCAAATGGAGTCCTCATAATTTTATCATATCGGTCCTTCTCTCCGTCCGTTCTGTTATCAAAGAAACATAATTTTTTCGATTTAAGTCTAATTTTAATTTAATTTTACGAGAAATCGTTAATTAATTACTCTAGTACGTAATGGATTTAAATTTTCTTTACAGATTATGAGACTTTAAACAATATGATACGTGGAATTGACCGTTCGACATTAAATAAAAACCGAGTCAATACTAGTCATCATAAATATTTTAAATCAAATTGAAATAAATAATGACGCTAAAAAATTCAAATAAATGAAATAGCTTTTTAATAAAAACAAAAATAAAATTCATATGCAGTGTTCATGTTACTTTTGATTGGTTCGATCGAATCAAAAAAAATTGTTAAAATTGAACATTCACAATTCAAATTATTTTCGAATAAATAAATCAAAACATGCTTTACTCTTTCACAGGCGACTCGTATATCGCATTATGGCTCTCATGACACAGGTATAAGAATTAATTTAGTATTTTCCTGTAATTAAGAAATAAAATAACTTTGCGAATGTGTCGATGGGGTAATGTATATTGGCCTAGCGAATTCTTGATGAGAATACACCGTGTTTGCAATTTCACACCACTTAAAACTATTCCTGTGATTAAACTATTGAATTCTGTTAATTTATTTTTGGTGTACGGTTGAGAAACTCCATATTGTATACTTAGAAATTCCCAATGTTAGTTCGGTGGTACACACCACATATTATTTGGATATAATAATTTCTACATTTGTATAGTCGCTATCTATTTTAACATTGTGTTTTATATAAATTGGTCTATGTTCTGCTAATGCACATTGAATGTGCTTTCACTTCTTTATTGAGAATATGCAATAAATTTCTACAAAATGTTTTAATCCCCAATGTTACCTATTTTTCCAATTAATGTGAGTCAATTTTCATTTTTGTTTTCCATTTCACTTTGTGAATTATGGAAGCTGGTGAAATGAAAATTATAATTATACAATTCGTTTTTATATACAATCAATAGACATACTCAAAATAACAATCATAATTGAATAGTACGCATTGTAAACCAATTTTGCATTGATCATTTTCAATTGTTTACCTTAATGTACTCCACTTCGGGTTGTAATACAAAGTTGACGCAAGGCCCTAAAAGTCACTGTATGCCTAATGGTCAATAACATCGCTTTCAAGAGAACCTGCGTTAAAACCCCTAAATACCAAAGAAAGTGTATTATTTTCTTGTAACAGAATATTTGAAAATGTAAAGCATGTTATTTAAAGCAAACACGGTGACGCCATTAGCATGAAAGTATCAAATTCGTAACAAATTACTTAAAATATCGCATGTATATTCTGCATCATGTGCCTTCACGGTATATGCTCCGCTCAAATAGCTACGCTCGTGACGTTAATTTCGTAAAGCATCAGGTGACATCGGCTATATTGTACGTGGTTAGGTGAATTAACGCACGAGCGTTAAGTAGGGCGGAGATGAGATGTACATAGCGATGGACAGCACACACTTTGCTGTTAGTGCAAGTTAGTTACGTTTTACTTATTGAAAGGGAAGATATTATATGTTTATCTTATTTATTTCAGGGCTTTACTGTCACATATATAATAAGTCCTGAAAAAAAATTCGATACATCATTTTAGTAACGAGAATTCGGCTTTACTACATATGAACTGTGATAGTACTATACACGTAAATACTCAGGTAGTAAATAAATACGACTTACGTAAATTCTAAATGTAATCTAAATATATTTTCAACAAACTTGTAATACATATAACATAATCTGTATTGAGTCAATGGTGGGTAATAACTTGGTCGCCTATATCACTTCAGTTTATTGATATAAGCTAATTATAACACTTTTCACTGTGGTGGGTACTAAACGCTGTTATCTTAATGTTTTTTTTTCCGATTTGTAGTTAGAAGCGGGATAGAACTATTAGTTTAAATGTGAAGGGTCAGAAACTAAGATATTTTGTAATTGGGAACTCATTACATGGAAGATATACTGTATCACCAAAGGAAATTATGTAACATTTTTCATTTAGTTTTTCTGTGATACCCGATTCCGATAGGTTCACGAAAAAAATATTAGATGTACAATGAGATCCTTAAAAATATAACAATTGCAATTCCTTATCCATTGACATAATTAATATAACACAAAAATGTGATCAAAACTATAAGCGTTCCTTTTTCGCTATTTGAAGGCAATCGAAGCCCTTTACTAAATCCTAAAATAGACTATGGAAGACAGAAAATACCGATTTAGTTCCGTAAATACTGTATATTTCTATTTCGAATATTTAACGCTCGGAACAAGGGTAATTAAATTTTTAAGACTAAAATTTTACATTTTTACTAGAGTATAATAATTTTCATTGTCTATACCTGTTATCTGGAAAAGTACACGCCGAAATTAAGCTATAAGAATGATTTTCATTCTGAACATAAAATATACAAAAAAATTTAAATACGTTTACTAAAAACTACATTTTTAATAAAAATATAACAGTTTCTTGATTTAAAAATACATTCTGCATAAAGTATCGATTTGATAAATTAAAAAAAACTAAACTCTTGCCATAAAACACAAATCACATGAAAACTAAAAATAAATTAAAAATCTCAGCGATAACATTAATTATTAAGGATAACTGACGGATAAGTACTCAATGCAGATTTTTAAAAAAATTCTTTATATTCTACATTTAATTGTTCTATGCGTAAATTTAATATAGTTTAAATAGTTAAATAAACAATAAAACCCACCTAAATTAGTTTGATGACTTCTGAACAGTATGATTTAATTTTCCCTGACCATTCAGAAAATAGTTCTAATTTCTCCTTTAAAACTTTCATCTTATATCATTAATGTCCAAATGATAAGCATTTTTTTGTTTCAAATGGAAAATCATTTTTATTTTTGAGCTTAATATATCTACATAAAAAGAAAAATATATTATGTTTCTGCAAACGACAAAATGGCTAGAGGCGTGTACTCAAACAAGTACAAGAGTCACACATATTTTTCAAAGTATCGTCCCTCAATATAAAGAGTCTTGATATTTTTTGCATGCTAAAGGAACTCGTATATAACAAATGAAAAATATTGTTTGCTTGAGGACCATATTCATCTTGGACCGTATCATTATTCTGAGGCTACAGAAAATGATGGTCAATGAAAACTTTTTCTGTTGATAATTTAAGCCTTAATTTTAAAGCATTAGTAAAAATTAATGTAAAGTTATATGTAGTTGTATTTACATTTTTAAACACAATATATATATTATGAAATATTTTACAAATCAAAGAAAATATCTCAAATTACTTAACCCTTAACCACCTAGCGTCGGTCACAGTGACTCCAGACGATATATTTTTTCAAATATTTCCGTTATTACGCTGGACTCTATGTACTTTTCCCCCTCCCTCTCCAGTTTGCGCCCTGCGCTCGACAAAGCGACACGTGCGTGCAGTAAAAAATACAGGTAAATATATTTCACATGCGGTCATAGTTACCGACGTTAGGTTGTTACGTTAATTTGAGTGTTTACATTTTCTTGTTGTTTTTTAGGTTTATCATGTCTGAACGTGATCGAAATATCAGTAGATGGTTAGAAGAGTGTGATTCAGATTCCGAGGATCAAAGGGACGTGCTGGAATTACCAAATGAAGACTGCAGTGACATAGAAGATGTACCATTAGACAACGTCATTGATGGTGAGTCTCAATCGGACTCTGAAATTGATGTTGACGAGTTAAATGAAGATGACGATAATGATTATCTGCCAGTTGATGATGCATTTTTTCGATGATGAAGTTCCATTGGCAAGATACCGGAAGTATTTCGGAAAAAATCGGTTCCGCTGGTCACCTCAACTTCCGGTTTCGCGATCAAGGACTTTGCAACACAACATCATTCAACAACCTCCAGGATTGAAAATAAATTTCAGAGATATTTTGAACAGAAATACAATACCATCCGAATTATGGCAGTTGTTTTTTACTGCTGATATGTTAGAAGAAATCGTAAAGCATACTAACGAAAAAATTAGAAAGATAAGACCTAACTATCAAAACCAGACACGTGTTCAAGACCTCGACGTAATGGAGCTAAAGGCTTTTATCGGTATGTTGTACTATACCGCAATTTTCAAAGAGAACCACACTCATTACACATGTTGGTACAGCACAGATGGCACAGGAAGAGAGATTTATCGTTGTATAATGAGCAAGAACAGGTTCGAAACATTGCTGAATTACCTTTGTTTTGATGATGCAAGCACCAGAGATGAACGACGTAGCACTGATAGAGCTGCACCTATATCTCAGCTGTTTGATAAGCTGATACAAAACTACAAAGAAGTTTGTTCAATAGGCAGTTACGCTTGTATTGACGAGATGTTGGTAGCTTTCCGTGGGAGGTGCAGCTTCAAAATGTACATGCGAAAAAAACCCAACAAATATGGGTTAAAAGTTATGTGCATGATTGACGCCAAAAACGGATACCTTGTGGATACTTGGGAAAAGACTCAGATGGCCAAGGCTTGCCCGTTGAATACCAAAGACTGAACAAATCCACGCAAGAAGTTTTGAGATTGGTTGCGTCGATTGAAGGAACCCACAGAAATGTTACGACTGATAACTGGTTTACTTCTGTGGACCTAAGGAACATCCTTAAGCAAAAACAGCTGACACTTGTGGGTATCCTAAAAAAAAATAAAAGGGAAGTACCTCCTCAATTTCTGCCTGGCCGTCATCGGGACGTTGGCTCTTCAATTTTTGGATTCACGTCAGATGCAACATTGTTATCTTTTCTACCAAAGCAAAACAAATCCGTGCTTGTTTCTCCAGCATGCATTACTCACCAACCATCGATCTACAAAATCAAAAGCCAGAAATTATAACGTTTTATAATAGCACCAAAGGTGGTGTCGATACATTAGATCAGAAATGTGCCATTTATTCAACTTTACGACACACACAGCGCTGGCCAATTGTTGTCTTCTACAGAATGCTGGATGTATCTGCAACAAACGCATACATCATCAGCAGCATGAACCAATCTCAGAGAAAGGTGCCCAGACTGAATTTCATGAAACGACTGGCTGAAGATCTTATCAAACCCCATTTAAGAGGTCGAGCGAACCAATTTGGATTGCAAAGGGAACTTCAGAGCGCTATTCGCCGGTTTCTCAAAATAAAAGAAGAACCCAGAACATCTTCGGCAGACAGCTCTGACAAATTAGAAACACGTAAAACTTGCTCAACGTGTGACCCAAAAAACAAGCGTAAAACATTTCATTTGTGTTTTTAGTGCAAAAATCCAATTTGCGTTGAATGTTCTCAAAAAATGTGTGTTGGCTGCCGCGAGAAATTGTGAATGTTAGGGGGCTGTAATTTTGTAATGATTGTAATTTAATTGTGCCAATAATAGTTTTATATAAGAGGTTATATATTTAACTTACTAAACATATTTAAAAATAAGTAGTCTCATTGATTGTTATTGCTTAGATCTCAATTTAATTAGAAAACCTATAATTTGTTAAAATATTTGTAAGTCAACTTTTATTAATAGTAATAAGAAGTAAGAAGTGTTAATTTGAAGAGTTTATTGAAACAATATAAAATAAAAACAACTGAAGAAAATGATGTAGTTTACATTTGTGCCATATTATGATTTTTTAACCTTCATAATAGTACTTATATGCAACCCGTCACCATGACCGACGTTAGGAGGATGTGTTACTATAATACACGTTAGGTGGCTAAGGGTTAACATAGTCAGCAATAAAACCCTCCGCCTAACTGAGCAAATTAATAACAAGTGAGTTATTTTGAAAAATAATTAGAAAAGTACTTTTTGAATAAAAATGTGGTACATATTCAAACTTATAACCTTAAAATTGATAAGCTTGAGTCGTCATTTTCTGCTCATTTGGTTGCATAAGTTTGAGAAAAAACGTTGAGCGTCCACAATGGAAATCAAGTTGTTTGTGCCTTGCTTAGTTTTTAGCAAATCTTAGCTTTTATGTGTCTTCAATTTCACCAATCGACTGCAACTGGATGACAGAAAATATTTTCTTGAGGTAAAACTTTGTTTTCACCTTAACCAGATATATCTGAGCTAGAAATTGACTAAATATTTTAGGGGTTTGACAGATTTTTCCAAGAAATTCTTTAACGAAAATTATTTGAAAATACCATCTTTATTTATGTAAATGTATAAAAGTAAGCTTAAAATCAAATAAGTTCTGTCGATCATAGTTTAAATAGCTCTTTGAACTTCAATACTAAAGGAAATAGATAAATTAATACAAAATTTTTTTGGTATTATTTTTCATTTTCATTAAAGAAAAAACGGTTTCTATTCATTATGAAATACGGTCATAAAAAAAATTCCTATGTTTCCTTAATTCTTGTTCATTTGCTCTGCAAGTGGAGTCCTGTCATAAGAGTTATATAAAATTAATGGGTGTCGTAAAAATTTTCTTTCGTTTTTATTAAGTTTATTTTTATCAGATAACATATAAGCAAAAGAAAATAAAGAATAAGCTCGAAAAGTAACAAATTTCCATCTGACGAGAGAAGTGTAAGAAACTCTGAAATTAATTGTAATGCTATAGCAACGGATCAAAATATTGGAGAATAACTCGCTTCGAATAATTTTCGAGAAAAATTGATAATTACAAAAACATATTTTAATAAAACTCACTAGCTCCCGCAACCAAAAATGAACTAGAATTTCTTTGTCTTCAATGTATCACTCGATCTTACTAACAACTCTGGTCAATAATCCCTATGTTCAAGTAATGCAATAATTTCTAAGCTAAGCACACATCTTCCTCTCCTGAAACATATAGCTGTTAATAAAGCTAATTTGCATTTATAAATCAAGGATATGTTTACAAAAATTTTACCGCTGGCGCACGGATATTTACTAGTCTTAAAATTACTAATATACACGTAATGACGCCGCATGTTGATGTACAAGAAATTTACAAGTTATGCGCTTTATCTTGATCACTTAAAATATAATTAAAATGAAAATATACGTTTTATACTTGTTCGCTGTCGAGTTTTATTTATTTTGTAATATTAAATTTACGTCAATGCTATATTAAAAAATATTAGTGTCATTTTATTTTTAATTTCAATCTTGTCTATTGACCAGGCCGATTAATAAGAATATAGGAAAGTTTTATCTTCCACATGCGGTTTTACTTAGGCAACAGTATCTATTATTTGACGGGATTGATGGTCTTCAATCACCAGTAATATAAAAAATAAAAGAATCGGGTAATCGTATGAGGAAATATTTTAGGCTCATCTAACCTTTCATAACATGAACACCAATTAATGCGATTGAACCTACATGCTGTTGAAACTTATCTTCTCCTCATACCCATAAAAATGCGTCTTAACCATATGTGGGGCAAATTAAAAAACGAAAAAATGTTATATGAATACTCGAGCAAAAATATAAGATTACCAATTATTAAAAATTACATAAGATACTAATACTAGGTATATCACGTTTTCTTGTGACTCTTCCTTTCACACCATCACATGTGTGATATCGCAATAAACTCTAAAACGAGTAGATATTGCATCAACTCCTCACAATAATTTGAATGAATAAGATCGAAATTGTTTATTAAAATTAAATATATCTGCGCAAACATTAGCTGCAAAAAGCTATGTTTTATTTCTGGGTTGGTATTTGTTACAATAAAATCTGTCTATTTGTAGTTACTTTAGTTGACGAAGCAAATATTAATAGTATTTTTTACTTTGTAAATATAAATTGTAAGAAGAAATGGCTATGAAGTTTGGAAGTGTCGGAGCCATGGCTTGACAAATTTGTATTCTGATTATCTCCGTTTCATGCATTCAAAATCTTGGCTCTAATAAAACCTGATTACTGATCTTTTAATTTCATTGATCTCGATTGTCGAGTATACACCAATCCTGGAGGTAAAAAGTTTTGATAAAATTTTATAAAATGTGATTCCACGCCATTTTTCTATAATTGATCATCTTTTGCTATAAATTATTATTTCATTTATTAATACCAGTGCAGACCGCAAATAAATCATGGCCAGCGATATGAAGCTCACCTTGTATTTGATTAAATCACGGATGCTTTTTATAGATATTAATTTTGCTGAAATCGTTATTCCAATACTCATTTCTTTTTTAATGTTATTTCTTTATCTATGTTCATATTGAAGATAGATGTGGGGCACTTTCTGTCAATATATTGGGCGTATAGAGACCTTCCAAGAATAGAAAATTTACTGTCATTTTATAAACCGCTTCCCCAGTCTTAATATGTCAGAGTGTTGCATGTTGCAATTTCGAAGTAGAGTGTATTCATTACTTGTTCCTTGTTTTATTGCTGGTACATGATTTAAATAATTCTTCAATAAAATATGTTCAAAAAATAAAGTGCATTCAAATTTATATGTCTCTGGCACACTTTGGCAAATTATTTAGCTGCTTATTAGTTCCGCCTACGCTCTCGCCAAAATTGAACTAGTACTTTTTTTACTGTATTACGCTTAGATCATGCCACTGATCAGGGGTTAATACCAATTCTTTTGAAAGTTATTTTTTTACTTCCTCGCATACTTAGACAATCGTATTCAATTTCTGGCAGCTCTCACCACAGTAAGAGTCTGATAAAAGAGAATTTCTGGGGACATCTAGACTTTTACGACACGGTTCTAATTTCTAATTTCACGCAAAAAATTGTAAACAGCCTATATTAAAGACACTCCTCTATCTGCACATCGCCCAATATAAGAACTTCGGCGAGAAAAGTTAACTCTCTTTCATCCCACTCGCCTATATTGGGCAATGCGCGAATTAATGCTTTCTGTTAAATTATTTGTTTGATTATGAACTAAATTGTAATTTACATTAGTGTAATAAGTAGTTATTTAATAATAAAACGGCTTTTTCTTTGAAATGTTTTATTTACCAACTTTGAAGAAAGTAGTATTTTTCTGGATTGCCAAATACGTAGAGTAGACTGAAAAGTAATACACACATGCTTTCAGAGCGCGAACGAAGAGCTTCAAAAAACGCACCAGGTGGAATTTAGAAGAAACCAATTCCCCTAATTACGCATTCCCCTTATACGGAGTTCGAACTCAATGCGTTCATCGAGTGTATTTTTAGACGCCAAAATGTGGACTCGTATACTGGTGCCATGTCACTGCGAATTAAACAGCGTGCTGTTACCAAATTTTTAACTGTTGAAAATATGATTCCTACTGAGATTCATCATCGTTTAAAGACTGTTCATAGTGACGATGTTGTTGATAGGTCTACTGTAAATCGATGGGTAATAAAATTTAGTAGCTCTGAGCCTGAAAAAGCTATAATTGTTGATAAAGTACGCATATGACGTCCAATTACTGCCACAAACGATCGCAAACTCAAAACTATCGCAAACTCGTCGATGAATTGATTCGAAATGATCGGCGAATCACTCAAAAACCTATCGCAAACCATATTGGAATATCTTAGTAACACATTGGCTTCATTATTGAATAAATGGAATATCGCAATGTCTATGCACTGTGGGTACTAAGACGAAATTGCAGAGGCTCTGGAAAAACTGAAGTTTGAACCAATTCTACACCCTCCATATTCCCCGGATCTTACTCTGTTTTTCTTATTTGTTTCCTCTACGCAAGAGAGACCGTAAGGGTAATCACTATAACTACGACGATGAGGTGAAGGCAGCTGTCAAGTCCTGGATTCCAGAAATGTCAAAAGAATTCTTCAGTGACGGAATTAAAAACTTGTTTCACGTTGCGAGAAATGTATAAGCGTTAATGGTGACTACCCTGAAAAGTAATAC
Organism: Druceiella hillmani; assembly: GCA_039881145.1. NCBI lineage: Eukaryota > Metazoa > Arthropoda > Insecta > Lepidoptera > Hepialidae > Druceiella > Druceiella hillmani. The sequence continues at coordinate 1,212,683 of JAYKKI010000132.1, forward strand.
ATAATTGTAAAGACTAAGAATTGTACTTTAATATACTTTTAATCCGAACTTGATAACTGTTTTCCTTCCTCCTCTCCTAGTATGTGTGCATTACTTTTCAGCCAACCTTCATAATAAATAATGGTCGAAATAATATTATTTATTAAAATAAGATTCAAATAAGTGGAATGAAATTGAAACTAGTTATAATTAGATAGTTATAAACTAGTTATAGTGAATACAATAAGATTATAGCCTGTAAACTTATTTACATAAACCTTATTAAAACCTGTCATTAAAGATTAGGACGAGCGTTACGGTGGTCCCGTACACATTTTTTTAGTTACAAAGATTTAAGGGTGCATAATATTTTTATTAAACTAATCACAAATATTAATTTTTCATAAATCAAATTTATTTAGTAGTTTCGGGAATAAGGGAGAAATGCTAAATTTTTATATATTTTTGAAATATTTTTTTAAATATACAAATAAAAAATCAGCGTGTCCCTCATAAGCAAATCATTCCCATATGATTTATAAAATTGAAGCATTTATTTACTTTGTCTTTATTTATTATATAAATAGTTAAAACAAATTAGTTTGTACAAAAAGGATAATAAAACCTATTTCAAGTTTCTCCGTCGCATGAGTGAAAAAATCCGAAACAGCCAGAACAGAAGACAAAATCCGTCGAGAATATAGAAAAAATTTAATATATTTCCTACTATATACTTTATGGGCATCAAAATATGGTGTATATTTTAATCATTATGATATCTAGGATCATCGTTACAATTCTTTCGGGGCCTTCGCATGGGCGTTTGAAAATTCCTATTTTTCATAATTTTTGATTCAGTATTCTCAGATTTAGGAGGGGGGAGGAGAGTTTTTTTGCTTATTTTTCAGTATATCTCTGAAGGTACCTAATACATAAAATTATGAAAAAAAATATTTTTCAAACTCTTATTACTAACCCTTTCAAATGATACTATAGATCACGCTACATATGTAATTTAAAGAAAAAAAATAGTTTTTATGGGTATTTTCAGTCATATATCTAAAATCATGTCATCAAAAGCTAAAAAAGTAACTTTCAATTTAGAAATAAAATTAAATTTATATTTACTCCTATAATATAACCATCTAAATATTTCTGAGTTTGAAATATTGATGTATGTATTAGAATTAATATATTTCAAAACGGTGCCCAATTTCAAGTATATATATCAAACTATACCAAAAACAAAATGGTGACATAGACTTACGGCCATATTAGTGATTTTATGAGGAACTGTTTTTGTTCCTCTATGACACTAAAAAAATGAAACACTATCAAAAAACTATAAAATTTTCATTGATTATTTTCGTCACTAATAAAATTATGTTGAACTAGGTTTTCGCATAAAAGTTTTCATAACAAATTATGATCTCAATTTTGTTTTTGTATGACACGCTCTAACCACCACTCGTTACGTTTAAATATTGCATTAAACGTTAATCCATTACGTCGTGAATAAACATCTGCAATCAGCGCGAGGGGAGTAGACCTTCACCATTTCTTCTCCAGAGCCAACCTCTTTAAACAAATTTGTTTGCATTCTTATGTTGAGAAGAGTTTTAGCGTGGAAAATACTTACTTTCACAGTGAGTAAGACAAATATTGATTTCGACCTAGTTTCATTAGACAGAGTATAATCTGTATTTCCAACGTTTAGAAAAGTTCCTCTGTTTGATTCTTTCCTCCATGCTCTCTACATAATTTAGCTCAATGACTAGTATCATATCATTGAATACTAAACGAGTGGTCGATGTCTTTATTTAACAAAAATGAATTAAATGATATATTTTAGGGTTATTTCTGAACTTTGTAATTATACTTTCAGCGTTTTTTGTGTATCCCAGTTGTTAGTAACGGTTTATATTTCTAATCACCTATGAGAGAAAGTAAGTCACTGTTCTACTGTATCTCTCCAAAACGCTCAATATAGTTGATAATTTGAATATATTAATATTTCTTGACATTTCTTAAGAAAGAACCTTCGAAATATTAGGACAGGTGATGAGTTCTCCAAAATTGTTGTCCATTAAAGAAAGTGACAAAAACCTTATTTATTTTGCGTGGCTAGCATTTACAACTATAGTATGCTGAGAAATTCGGTCATATATCCATCAATAGGTAGTATATTCAGTCATATAGCACTCCAATTCTATAATTCTTCTGAGCTGTAGACATGATAGCACTAGTAGAGAAGATTTATACAAGAAACTTGGTATGGATTATCTAATTGTTGAAATAATAAGCATATGAGTGTATTTCTATTGCCGATCAATTTTATGACTCAATGCTGCACCAGTTTTCAGTTGCCATCACCATGATTTGAACTTATGGAACAGTATTGGAATAATCCATAAGTTTCTGAGAGTCAATATATCATTATAAACAACTGGATGAGTATTTTTAGATTGGTGGTTTATTTGGTTCTAACTTCTAAGACGCCAACTTAGACTAAATTAAATGCCTTGTATAGCTCGAAGAAAATTAACGGTATTTCGCACCATCTTCTCATAACTTTTATCATCTATGCGTTTCAGGAGCTAAAATATTAATTAATATGAAATATTTGCGTAATACTCTCGAGAAAATCTCCTTTTTTCAGTAAAGATATCTCAGGAGCTGGTTATTTGTATCCCGGAGCAGGTCACTTTGAATATTGAACTAAGGATTGCAATCAGGTCTACTCACAAGCATAACTGGATAATGACACAAGTGATAAATTTATAATAGTTAAGGTGATCAAATATGATGTTTAAAATTTACTTTTCTCTTGCGAGTACATGGTAAAATGCAAAATAAATATGCAGTGATACCTGTAATGCGAATTAATGCTTGCCACTATATGGATCAAAAATCTTAACGTCTTTTTGTAAAATATTTTGTAGCTAACTCTACGACCGATTTCATTTGTATGTGGACTTTAGAAAATATTATTACGTTAAGTGTAAGATATGTTATTACAATTGTAAAAGCAAACATTTTTCGCAAATACAAGATGTATTGAAACGGCAAATTGCCCTATTTTTTTTTAGTTAGTCGCACAAAAGTAATAAGATGCGTATTACCCTTGACTCAATAGAATTCACCAACAAAAACTTTATAAAAATCATTTTAGCTATTTTTGCATAATAGGCGAACAAATAAACGGGTTTAGACATAAACGGGCGTATATTCCGAAAACAGTACTTTTGTGTTCTCTTCCCTTTGTTCTGTCTCATTAAATCATTTTGTTTTGTCAGTTTCCTTACACGTACAAACGTGCTTACTTCATCTCTATAAGGTAAATAGATTTCATAATTTTTAATATCTGAGTTAACGTCTTTTTATGACAAGTGAAATTTAAACATTTTAATGCCGTTCATTCTTATTAATTTTCTTAGCAGCAGACAATTTTAAACCCTCAATCAAATGTCGCAAGCAAATATTGTTGAATAAAACTATACTTAATATAATATTCAAATAGCTTAAATCAAAGGTTTTAATATAAAAGCGAATTCCTTTCAATTCATGAATCCAAATCACTTTTGTCTGACAAGCGTTAAGCCGATGAAATTAAATTTCTTTGATATTAGCATCATCAAATAAATTTTTACAATTCAGTACACGAAGACTTCAAGAGAGCCATATTTAATTTAATATTTTGTCTTTCATCTGTATTCTGACACTTTTTTCTTTGACGTTCACATTTCATTAAAATAGGTTGAGACATTAATATGATTTTATTTCCATTATGTTTCGATAAAACATTATCTGAAAAGATAAATAACAAAAATATTGCTAAATAGCCAAATAAATAGTATAGGAGGCCGCAAATATAATTATTTTAAGTATATGTAAATAATAATTGGATGATAAATAAATTAACTCCTTGATTAATTGCAAAAATGAATTCTCAGTGAATACTTATGTCTGAAATGAAAACGTTTCGATAACAGACAGAGTGTTCTAGGAGTGAAGTGTTTATGCAAATATTTATTACATAATTATACTTTTTTATTTACGTTGCTTTTTTACCATAGTTTCGATTCAATATCTCCAGGCTTTTATATTTTTATTTTAATATTTTTACTTTTAGATGCACTGCTACGAAACTTCTGTAGATGGTGACGAGATTTATATGTTTTGTAGTTTCCTAAAAACTTTTTTGGAATGCATTAATTTTTGTAAATAATTTAGATAATTATTTCACTTTCCCTTCTCCCTGAACGATGTTTTATATGTATTGTTAACATATTTACATGTATCATTTACACTGTCTAAGAATTTAATTATAAATATATTTCGATTTTCTTTGAATTTTTAACACTTAAAATATTTTTTGTTTATTATTTTAAAATTTCTGATTCCATCAAAGTTGATTAATATGTCTACTATAATATGATCAATACGTTACCGAAAACACAAAGTTTGCAAAGAGAGTTTCATAACATAAAAAGGCATGTAGAGATTTGATCGAAAGAAACAACAGTTTATGTAGAGATTTGATCGAAAAGAAACAATTTTCTGGAAGTAGTGCTTATTTTCATAGATTTGTAGTCACAATATTTCTTAACTGAAAAATTGTGTTCGGAACATTATTTTTCATATTAATTTTTGAAACTTTTTATTTTTAAATTTCAATTTATTTTTTCTTTCTTTCGATTCGGAGTCCTATTTTGAATACTCGTGCGAAACACTTTAATCAGTTGAATAATTATTAACAGAATTTGGAGACCGACCGAAGAATAAAAATATAATTCCCGGCTAACAAGTTATATATATATATATTCTACCTACCATTTATTCATAATTTACCCGCACAACCTATTTTCTCAAAAGCGGTTGGGCACGGAAACTTCAAACTTATAATGCTTATGAAAAAGTATATTAGTCCACTGACATTCATTAAAAAATTCAGATATTCATAACATTCAAAAATTTCCCTATCAAATTTAGACGTACCGAAAACGATGCTCAAATTGTTTTTAATTCTTGCATCTTTTGTGGTATTAAAAATAATATACCGATTTTATACCGAACTATTTATTTAAAAATTTTGTACAGGACCTTTTTCAAGAAACTGATAAAAATGTTAACAAAAAAATCTTCGCAAACGTTGGTCTAAAGACATTAAATTTGGCATTGTGTCAAAGCATATCAACTCGCGTACATCTCAATAGTTAAAGCTCAAAAATATGAACATTTTAGGGAGGACATTTTAGAAACATAAATATATTTAATTTCATCATTGGTTTTACATATCAATAAAACAAACAAGTTGTATTAATTCCAAACTATTTTGACAATAGTTTTACATATATTGTATAAAATATATAGTTATTGTCCAAAAATACCACTCAAAGTCCTGCCTCTTCTACCTCCAAAATAGCTATGTAAAAGTTATAAAACATCACATTACTATAAGTTTACATAAAATTTACCAGAAAACTAAAGCAATGATTCTACATATCTTAATATTTGAGAAATTCGTGATAAATTTATACCCGTGAATGACGGCATAGAAATAAATATATCACTTGTAATATACTGCCCGCACAATAGAAATATATTGCATATGACTATGTGCTTTCATTTTCATTTATTTATTTTAAATTGAAAAGAAGTCCGATAAAAAACCACGTTTTCGAAAGTGTATTGGAAATGGTTTTGGAGATTTCATGGGATCAGAATTACCAAAAGAAAAAAAAAGTTTTTATTTCCTCTTTTCAGTTAAGCATTGGTTAAATTTATTACAATAATTCGGATACGATTTAAAGTTTGAAATAAATTAATGTTCAGGTAATTTTGTTTCCTAATAAAAATAATTTCTGCTCTACTCACTATATTGAGCGGGAGACCTGAAGCCTTAATTTAGAGATAACATTTTACGTTTACGATTATAATGATAAATTAGCATTACTGAAAACAATTGCAGTTATGAAATAAAAAAAGCTAGGAAAAATCTTGCGAAACGCCTCCCTTTCCTACTTCTGTGAGTTTCAAATGGGGTAGCGACAAGAAGTTAATAAGTATTATAAAAAGGAAGCATTAAAACTACGACTTGTTGTGAAATTGATTAAAAAGTTAAGAATTTCTCCCAATAACATTGCGTACCATTCTTTTCTATAAAGTATTCTATTATCTGAATAAGCAGTTCGTGTCGAATGGAATATTGTACTAACCTGTCATTCCTTGTCGAATGGAATGTTGTACTAACATATGATAAATGATATTCGCTCTTATTTCGACCCCTTCAAATTAGTAAAAAGTGATATTAGTTTTAATAACGTTATACATAAAACTTTAAAAAATTAGAAAAGTTCCAAATGAATGTATTATTAATAAGTATGTGATATGACTTTTGGTGTGATTTTTTAAAATATAAAGTCTTAAAATATTAAGATTTCAAAGCGTTTTGGCTCTGAATAATTACTTGTATTTCAAAGATGCTCCTAAACAAGTAATAGATAAATATAATAATGTAATTATATTTATTTACTTTTGTAGTCACACATGAAGTAACTTTAACTTTTATTTATACGTTCTCGTTCAATGTTTATAAATTTCTCGTTTACCAAGTTCTAGGGAGAAACAGCTACTAATTTTTCAATACAAATATATTTCTAAGAAAGGCTCTTTTCCGTTTATATCATTTGATTATGTGATTCATTTATAATCAATTTCTTAAGAGTAAGAAAGTAGTTTTGTAGCATTTCATTTCATAATGTGCATATCCAGCTCTAAGTTATAAGTTAATATATATTGCAAAACGGTAAGGAAGCAGTGTTTCTATAGGAATTATGTAAAACCACTAAACAGATTTCAATGAACTTTTCCAGTTTTATACGATAGAATCTTGGTCAATATATGTATCAGAAATGAATAAAATTATTGCTGAAACCTATTAATGTTAGATTAATTAACCAAGAGCGATGTTTTATGCTCATTATATATATATATATATATATATATATATATATATATGCATATATACATGTATATATATATATATATATATATATATATATAAACATAAACATATATTCGCATATAAAAGTACATTTACATTTTTCACTTTATATTGGAAGAATGTAAATAAAATAAAGATCATGAAAATGCACACAAATTGGGATATAAAAGTAAGAGGAGATTTTTTTGCTTTCTCGATGTTTATATTGTGGAATTAATAATTTTTGATACACATGAAAATAATTTTCTGGAAACCCAGTGAAACTAATCACACAAAGTGTTAGCGAAAATACTTATCAATATATTTTTTTAGTAAAAATTGAAATTTTTTTAAGATCTTCATTTAGTTATAAACCTAGTAATATCTTCAAGAAATTTTTTTATAAAGCTATTTCATTTTACATAAAATGTAATAAATAACAGGTATTAATATAGAGTGTCTGAACTCGAATTGAGATTTATCCTTTGAAAATGATTACTTATTATTTCGTTTTATAAAACATGTATTTGTGATTTGATTACATATGGCTTAAATATTCAATACACTTTGAAATTTTTTACTTTAAATTCATCAGTATTCAATAACTAAAATTGCTTTAATAATTTAATGAACTAAAAGTCTTGGAAGCCCCTATATTATTCCAATAAAATTATGAACAATCCTCTCAGAACGAATTTTAAATAAGATTGTCATGGTTTACTTAGAACAACTAATAAATAGGTTAAAATACAGTGAAAGAATATTTGTGCTATATAATGTCACTTCATCGCTTTGTTTTAAAAACTTTCAAAAATATGCTTATATAACATACCTTTTCACTAAACGAAACCACGCCAGTAACAGATTCGCTATTCAGGAAGGTGTTGACTGGTGTGTAACTGAACCCTTTTCAACTTATGAATGCAAATCAGTTTTGTTGGCAGGTATTCCGATCGAGGGAAGAAAAGTTTGAATTTCACCAAGGTAGCGTTGATAACGGGCTTAACATATACTGCATTACTCGAACGTCGCGATTGTCGGTCACGGCGCATGATACATTGCTGGTTATGCAAACCGAGTACGTAATTTATTGCCGTGGCTGGTGTATTTTACCTAAATGTAGTTTTGAAGAGATTTATTGTCATCATAAGTTTGAGCTATTATTTTCTCTTAAACTTTGATTGATTGGCCTTCATTTTTTATTTTTAGCGTTTTAAACAGAAAGGTTGATAAAATATTAATAAATTGAACACTTTACACCATTTTACTTAAGAGAGCTATACTATGCTACCAAAAAGAATAAGTAAAATCATCATAAAACAGTAACATGTTCGTATTTCCTACGATTTTTACTTTTAATACATTTTTCTCCTAAAATTTGTTTTATATTAGGGCCGAGAAGACCCAAAATATTAAAAGTAATTACTTTTCCATTAACGGCACATTTGTAAATCGAAGCAGCTAACGCCTACTTTAATGTTACTGGGGTATTTTTCAGAACAAACTCAAAAATCTACCTTAACATTGTACAGTAATGCCTGTAAAATAAATTAAAAATCCAAAAGTTTTCGTAACGTTTAATTCTTTAGCAATTTTACAGCTATTCATTTTTAAATTGTTGCTCCCTGCTTACAGAATTATTATACGAAAATAGTCTCGTGACTCTCGCATTTGGAGAATTACGGAACTCAATTTTAGTGGCTTAAATTATAAATATCTTATATGTGTATATATGGAGTACAATCAGAATATTTAATCAAGCTTAGATATTGTGACAAGCAAGTGGTGTGTAGGACTCACTAAGTTTTCCTGAGTTTCCGAACATTCCCTTAACGGTATTCTTTAACACAAATATTTGCAAACATTTCGATTCATTTAGTCCCTCCTCCAGGTCTGATAATATTTAACTGCCAGTTAAAGATGAATTGAGAAACTATTGATCAAAATAAATTTAAAAAATCCCATAGACTTTTATAATATTACAATATTAAAATACAGTTTTGCAATATTACAATTATTGAAATACTTGTTCATCAAACATATCACAGTATAAATTTTATAGAAAACCCTTTTCGTCATAAAAATGTATGAATTTTATTCCACCGCATAAGATTCTAATATGTTATGTAAACATTAAATTTATATTTTGCAAATACCCTTATGTTTAGAAATAAAACCATCGCCAAAATAATTTAAATAAACTATTTCTGATATAATTAATTTACCATCAAAATGTACATTCAAAATGCCATGATTCATCAAATCCGACGACCAATTTTTTATTTCTTGGTACACTATTTCACGTCTATTCCTTAGTATTTTCTGATATTGATCATACTTTAACTCGCTTAAATTTTCTTTTAAAAGTATATAACAGGAAAATTATTAATTTCAATTCCTTCATAATATGAAGGATATTTCTCAGCATGGAAATATTTATTTCAAACTTATATACTTACATAGGTGTTATGTCCACATAAAAAGAGCAAATATGTTTAAGTATCGTATGGGAACTTTATAACTTATTTCGTATCAGCTAATTAAAATAAGCTAACAATATCTTAATTATAATCTTCAATAATATAACTCTCGTCAAAAACAACTATTACTTTAATAACAAGAAAGGAACGAGTTACGAAAAAATAATTATAACAGTATTTAAAATAAATAAGTACTTCCAAAATTCTTCTCGAACTTCTTTAAATCAAGAATAAACTCGTTATCTTAAAGGAACTATTTGTTACTTACAATGTTTTATCTTTAATACATAAGTCTCTATCTTTAATACTTAATACTCAAGAGCTACAAGTTTACGTTAATAAATGTGCAAACATAAAAAATTCTGTTCTTCAGTATCTTCAAACAATTATCCATAATACAAACACATTTGTATTCTTTCTAATTGGAAAATACAAATGTGTTTATCTTATGGAAAATTGTTTGAAGATACCGAGGAACAGAATGTTATAAATTGTCAGAATGGTTCATTATTTCTTAAAAACTTGATGATTATTGCCAAGATAATCACGAAATTCTTTGCAGTAATCAAACCAAATTATTATTTTAGAAAGTAATCAATATTCCTTTTAGTAAATTATTTTAATTATATCTGTCACTGTTCGAGCTCACACTTAGTTAAAAAAATACAATTTCCGTAATACACATGTGGTAACAAACCGCCCGTCTTTCAAAGCAGATAAGTTATATGTATTAACTAAAGCAACAAAAAAGCAGTTTGTAGGGTTGCGTGTCTGTATAAATGTACCCTTTTGTAACCGTGCTTAAATGCGCGCTCGCTTGGCAATAACGTTATAAAGAAAAAAATAAATAAATTTTTTCACGAACATTTTCTTACAACTTGACATTTTATTAGCACTTTTGAATTTTTTTCAATAATGTATCAAAACCTGTTTTCCTAGGAAAAATAATATAACTAAATTTTGGGTATAAATATAATTACAGGTTATAGGGTATAAATATAGTATAGAGTAATACAGAATATCCTAAAAAATGTGATATTTTATCGAAATAGAAACTTCGAAACAAATTGTTTTTTTGGGATTTCATATCGTACGGCCTCAAATGAATACGGCAGATATTGGGATTCTTTTCCTTTTAGCAACTATTGATTTTTAAGAAATGCTTAAATTTACAGGACTTTAAATATTTAAATTATTTTTTTTTAATTTACTATCGCAAACTACAGTGGATTTGGTTTATCTTTTTTAGAATCATACGAATTGAAATTAACAGTCGTAGAAAGCGCCAAAAGTATTGCACTGCTGCTATACTAAAATACCATCTCGTTTGTGAGTGTACAAAGGTAAACCTTGCTTAAATTTAATTGAATAATAACTAAATATAGCTTATTATGTTTTCGCTTAAATTTAATTGAATAATAACTAAATATAGCTTAACATATTTCTAGAAATAAAATGAAGTATCTAAGTTTAAAATTTCTTCGTTAGTTTTGAAGATTGTTCTGTACTTCAAATTTGAATTTTATCTATTTAGAAATATAAATTATTAATTTGATATTATTTAGAAAACTTAAATTCTGGGAACATTATTTATTGATTACGGAATGAGTTTTTAAGATTGCATATCCTAAAAGGTAAAACGAAACAATTATAAAATCACTCACATATCTGCCTCTCCATCTAGCATAGTCTTTTTTTATCAAAATCTGTTGACGTAGAAAAACAATTTGAATAGTAATAAAGCATGTAAGCTATAAACAATTTTGAATAATAATAAAGCGTTGCTTAAAATTTTGGATAGTATAACTAAGCGTAGCTTAAAATTTTAGATAGTAAAACATCATCTTAACCTACGCATATCCTAATAGCTAACATCCAAAACTATTTATACAGAATTTAAGCTATCGAGCAGCAAATTAAATATTACGAAGATTCTTTTTTTAATTCTGTAAGTGATCTTTTTTATTCATATTATTTTTTTTACACCCCCCCCTCTTATTTTTGAAACAACAGAACCTAGCATCATAAAAAAATGTGTTTTTATAAGCCTATTTAATGGTCACAGGACAAAGAAACGATAATTCTGGTGATGAGTTGTTATAGTTATTAAGACATTCACGGACATTTTCCTCTTTTTATTTATATAAGTAATTATTGAATATTTGTTGCCTAAGGGAGTCCATATTAAAGATAACTTGTGATATGTAAATTTAATTAAGTATGACATCCTCAATGCGGGAGAGAGACTCACACCATGCTAGTTTTTATTTAATATTAAGTCCTTTGTTTTTCTGCAGACATGTTTCATATTTCTTTTTTCTAATTATTTATTATTTTATTATTACGTATTTTGATTTAATTTGCACCCAGTTATATCAATAAGCGACTTGTTACAATCATCAACGTGATTTAATGTTTTTATTTATTTCATTTAATTCATTTAATCGTAAAGCTTAGTATCAGAATCTTCCAATATATAATAATAAAGTTTAAATATCTCCGAATACCGGTGTTTGGCTATTTAAATTTCCATTATTACTAAAACTTATATTCATTTTACACTTTTATCGCATTTCAATATAAACAAAAAGTACAGATCCAGACAGAACTTTGCTTATTACAAATTATACACAGCTACATAAATCACCTATCCGCAACAACCGACTCATATGACTAGGTAGTCTCCAGAATAGTCTAGATAACAATCTATTCAAACGCTAAATTTTGAAAAGGCAGAAAATACTTGGGTTATACCACCAACTCGGTGGTTGGATGACGCTGAAAAGAGTTTGGCCGCACTAGTAGAGAAAATACGAGGAAAGGCAGTTCTATATAGAGAAAGATTAAAGAAGTATGTTGCTGAAGCAGGCAAGACATGTAGCAATGCTCTTACACAGGAAGATATTGCAAAATAATACGATAATATTTGTAGATAGGCAACATGCTACAATTACACAACATTTTAATATTTATAAGTTTTATCTGTCGTAAATGTAATTAATTTTCAACAATCAACCTTTTTGAAATGTCTGCACGCCTAATGGTGTACAAGAATAATACGGTTGATTTAATAAAATTGCTACAGTCTTGATATTTACGAGTTTGGCGCTCGCATTTGGCTAATAGATATCGCAATGCTAACGAGGCATGGCGTTTCTGCGCATGTTCGTGAAGTTTTACACTTTGTGAAAATCCGTGTTTTCCTTGCACTTTCGAGACGCAGGATGAAATTATCTTTCCGTTCAATGCAATGAACTCAGCGTAAACCAGAATCATGGAAATTTTTAACCATTATCATATGGTACTGCTGCGCTAAAAAGGAATTCACAAGTCATTATTTACATCTTTTTTAAAATTAATTTTGAGCAGAGAGGTAATGCTAAAACAGAAACGTGTACTTTAGGGATCAAAAACTAATCACAATTTAAATTCTATATTTGATTCTATATTTTACATAGGATTTAATTCTATATTTATATTGTATAGTAATGGAAATATGGAAACCACAGTGCACCAAATCCAAATTACCTTTAACCGCCTTATTTTTGTGAGATTATTTTTCATTGTCTTGGAAGGGAATATTAATTGTGAGAAATATTTTGGATTTACCACGCAAAACCTGTAGAGTAATGAATAGTATATACTTTCAAAATGTTTCAAACATAAGAATCAAACATAACAATTACGAGTGTATTACGAAAATCGTGTTATTTGACTCACTAAGTGCTTAGTAAGTTTAAGCAATGAAAGATTTAATTAAAATAGTTTACTAGATCGGAACATTGATTACTTCGTCAAATAATGATTTTGTTTGATTCCTGAAAGAAATCTCCCATCTTGGGAATAATTTCGGAGAAATAATAAACCACTTTGACAATTAGTAATCATAATCGAAGCATACAAATGCGTTTGTCTTATGTAAAATTGTTTGAAAATGGCATGGATCAGAAACTTGTATTTCTGCGCGTATATGAACGTAAACTTGTAGCAGTTGAGACTTGTGTACTAAGGATAAATCAATGCAAGTAACAAATAGTTCCTTTAAGATAACGAGTTTGCTCTTGATTTAAAGAAGTTGGTGACGAATTTTGAAACGAACTTATTTATTTTAGATATTTTTAAAATTGTTTTTACGTAAGTCTATTTATTGAAGTAATAGTTGTGTTTGACTAGAGTTGTATTATTTAAAATAATAGTTGTTAGCTCTTTTTTATAAATCAATATAAAACAAATTAAAAAGATATACGATACTTAAACATATTTGGTCTTCTGGACATAAGACGTGCGTAAGTTTCAAGTAAGTATTTCCATACTGACAAATATCCTTAGTTTTTTGAAGAAATGGAAATTGATAATATTCCTGTTATATATTTTAAATGAAAATTTAATTATGATCAATATCGTTAATTATGATCGATATCGGAAAATACTAAGGAATAACTAAAAATAATATACCATAAAATCAGAAATGTGTCGTCGGATTTGAAGAATTGTGATATTTTGAATGTATATTTTGATGGTAAATTAATGATGTCAGAAATAGTATAATTAAATTATTTGGACGGTGGTTTTATTTCTAAAGATAAACGTATTTACAAAAAAGAACTTAATTTTTACACAACAGAATCTTATGCGGTGGAATATAATTCATATTTTTTAAAATGAAGTATTTCAACAATGGTAACATTGATTTATAAAACATCATGGTATTTTTGAAATTTATTTTGATTAATATTTTCTCAATTAATCTGCAACAGGCAGTTAAATATTATCAGACTTGGAGGCGGGGCTGAATGAATTGAAATTTTGCAAATATTTGTTTTGAAGAATGTCGTTAAGGGAATGTTTGGAAACTCAGGAAAACTTAATAAGCCCTACACAGTACTTGCTGGTTACAAACTCTACACTTTATTAAATATTCCGATTCTACTCCATATATAATAGGTCATGTAAAAGTTGTTTATAATTTAAGCCACAAACTTTCTTTTTTAAATTCATCAAAATAACAGCTACAAACTTATCTTCATGTTAAAATTCCGTTATTAGAAATAAAGAATTAAAAAATTAATATCTGTAAAATTGCATGATAAAATATTACATATTACGAAAATTTTCGGGTTTTGAAATTATTTTATAGGCATTACTCTACAATGTTAAAAAAATACCCCAGTGACATTAAATTTGGCATTAGCTGCTTCGATTTGCAAACGTATCGTTAATGGAGAAGTAATTACGTTTAATATTTTGGGTCTTCTCGGCCCTAAGATAAAACTAATTTTAGAAGAAAAATATATTAAGAGTAAAAACTGTTGGGAAAACCAACATGTTACCCTTTCATAATAATTTTACTTATTCTTTCTTATAGCATAGTATAGCTCTCTTAACTAAAATAGTGTAAAGTGTTCAATTAATTCATATTTTATCAACCTTTCTGTCTAAAACGCTAAAAATAAAAAACGAAGGCCAATCGATCAAAGTTTAAGAGAAACTAATAGCTCCAACTTAAGACGACAATAAATATCTTCAAAACTATATTTAGGTAAAACACACCAGTCACGGCAATAAATTACGCACTCGGTTTGTATAACAAGCAATGTATCACGCGCCGTGACCGACAATCGCGACGTTCGAGTAATGCAATATTTGTTAAGCCCGTTATCAACGCTACCTCGGTGAAATTCAGCCTTTTCCTCCCTCGATCGGAACACCTGCCAACAAAACTGATTTGCGTTCATAAGTTGAGAAGGGTTCAGCTACAGCAAACACCTTCCTCCATAGCGAATCCGTCACTGGCTTGGTTACATTCAGTGGAAAGGTATGTTCTTTAAGTATATTTTAGAAGCTTCTTTGAAAAGAAAGCGATGGGGTAACATTATTTACTACAAATATGTTTTCATTATATTTGAATCTATTTATTAATTGTTCTAAGTAAACCATGACAATCGTATTTAAATGATATGGAGTCTTCCAAAACTTTCAGTTCTTTAAATTATTCAAACAATTTTAGTTATTGAATACTCATGAATTTAAACTGAAAAATTTCAAAGTTCAGTGAATTTCTAAGTGATAGGTAATTAACTCACAAATACATATTTTACAACACGAGATAATTAGTAATAATTTTCTAAGGATAAATTTCAATCTGAGATCAGACTTCTATATTGATATATGTTGTGCATTACCTGTTATATAAAATGAAATAGTTTTATAAAAAATTATTTTGATATTGTTACTAGGTTTCAGACTAAATATAGATATTAAAAAAAATCATATCTTTCTAAAAAATATATTGATAACTATTATCGCTAACACTTTGTATGATTAGTTTCACTGGGTTCCCTGAAAATATTTTCACGTGTATAAAAAATTATTAATTCCACAATATAAACATCGAGAAATAAATCTCCTCTTAATTTTATATTCCATTGTGTTTATTTACTTTCTTATAACATGAAGTGAAATATATATGTGTGTGTGTATATATGTATATATATATATATATATATATATATATATATATATATATATATATATATATATATGTAAGCATAAAACACTGCTTCGTTACCGTTTTACCATATTGATAAGTTATTAACTTATAACGTAGGGCTGGATGTGCACATTATGAAATAAAATGCGGTAAACTACTGCGGATAACTACTCAATAAAAATTTTAAGGAAATTCTTACTCTTAAAAATTGGATTAAAAATTATTATTCTCGGAAATTCTTACTCTTAAAAATCGGAAAAAGAATTTTCTTAGAAAGTTACCTGTATTAAGAAATTAGCAGCTCTTTCTCTTTAGAACTTCGTAAACGAGAAATTAATAAACATTGGAAGAATACTATTGAAGATTGTGGAGAATATATAAATAAAAGTAAAAATTACTTCATGTGTGACTATAAAAGTAAATAAGTATAATTATTTTAATATAATGATTTCTTGCTAACGTATATTTTTGAAAGCCAAGTAATTATCCATTGCCAAAGCACTTTGAAATCTCAAAATTTGAAAATTTTTTCTTTGGTAAAATGACACTAAATATAATGTCATTATTACATACTTATTAATAATAAATTAATTTGAACCCTTTCATGTTTTTTCAAGTCTTATATATAACGGCATTAAAACTTATAACACTTTTTCTTAATTTGGAGGGGTCTAAATAAAAGCGAATATCATTTATCAGCCGATGTTAATACGATATTCCATACGACAAAGCATGATTATTATGATAATAGATTACTTTACAGAAAAAATGGTATGCAATGTTACCGAAAGAAATTCTTAATGCTTCCGTTTTATATTACTTATTAACTTAATGCCGCTACCCCATTTGTGACTAAGACAAATTTAATGATTTGAATAACTAACGCTGATATGAACAAAATAAATAAATTAACGTTAAAAACAAAATAAATAAACGTTAATTGTATTTCATTTTCAGACCAAGTAGTTTGTGAATCGCTAGCGCTTTTGGTAAACATTTAGCTTGTTACCAAAACCCAATCGAGATAAGATTTGGTAAAAATTATTACTTAGTTCCCACAAGGAAGTTCGTATGAAAAATGTTCGCCGTTATTTGTGAAGACACTACCCGAGCAAACAACCCTTCCGTAACGGCATACTTGTTCGCGTCGTCAAACAGAATCAGCTATGTACTTGAGAGATAAGCAAACATATTAGGAAGCAATTTGCATGGATTGGCGCAGTGGAAGAGGGTCAGATAAGTACCTAAATGTACACGAGGACTTACTTCTTGACATTAACTTTACTATTTGTTATTTATAGATGAAAACTCTTGGTATAGAATAGATAACTATGTAGTTTTATTTACTTCTATGTCAATATACAATAGGAAATAATAGTAGTAGAATGTGTACATGCATCTGGAGAAGTTGAGATAATTTTTTAAATATATTTTGAAATTTCTTTTATTCAAAAGCATATGTTTCTGCAACGATATTTAATATTCACCTGCAATCATAACGAAGAGACAAAATGAATGTTATAGAAAAAAAAAACTTAGGTAATTTAATTTTCAAGTTTCTCTGTCCATTCCGGCTCTTTTGCTTCTAAACTATAAACAACATATGAATAAAATATCGTATGGATTATAATATTCCAAAACCATAACAGTTTCAAATATGAGAAAATAATTTTTATGAGAGAAATCGGGGTTTTTGGAAGAGATAAAACCAGAACGGAAAAATAATTTTTCAAGGGATGAGTTACATGTTATGGGTATATATACAGTATCAAGAAATAAATTCCTAAGAAATGTATGAATGCAATACGTCGTTTTAAAGAACGTTTTAGAGGGAGTTAAAAAAATTTTCAAGTTATTTTTAGTTGGGATTTGAGCTTACGGCGCCAAAAATTATGTGAATATCGCGTCTTGAAAAGTATAATACATAAAATAAAGATCGGAAAAATTTTACATAATCTGTCCATTTTAGGCTTACAAGCAACAGATAATTTCCTTTTGATATTTCATAACATTTAATATAAACCGCCATATTTTAACGTAGTGAAAAACAATAATCAATATTTGTGAACAGTTTAACAAATATGCCATGTGGTCTTAAATAACTACAGTTTTTTCGTAGTTTAAGTTTTACCTTTATTAATAGGTTATTATTTAATAACATAATTAGAGCTTTGCTATGGAAAGCTATTTTTTTTTAAAGAACGTAACCAATAGTCTTTTAGCTATAGGAATGGCGCATGTAGGTTTAAGTGGGCTTTGTAATCAATAGTCTTAAGAATAATAATTATTTTACTGCTTGATTTAACAATTACTACACTTTAAGGCTTCAATATCTAGGAGACAATTTTAACTTAGTCCGATAGATCAAACCAAATATATTGATGTTAAAAAACTACTTATTTAATTATAGCTACATTTATACGTAATTATTCATTAATAAAGTACATCATTTTTAGATTTTTATTAATTATTATGCAATCTAAAATCAAATTGTTATTAATTGTAGTAGAATCTGAACCAATTTCTATATTGAAGTTATATTTCACAGAAAGTATATAATTTAAGTTGAAATAATAAAGTTAGATTAAATAGTAATAAAGTTGAGAAATTTTCAGAAAAATATAATTATTACTTAGATATCCTGTTGAAAATTTGTTGCAATATAGTTTTCGTTATTAATGTTTCTTATATTAATTCTTTTACGATTTTACAGGCAAATATTGTAGATATAATTTTACGATAAGCAAAACTGAAATTATCTTCGAAAATACATAACTATTGATCTTAGTGAATGTTAAAATATTTTTTGGAATAAATTTAGTATTACAATTTCAGTGCTTAAGTCATATGTAATAATGATCATTACTACCAGTGTAATAATAACCATTTAATAAATAAAACGTATAAGCAGCTTCAAATTGTAACCATTACCAGTAACTTTATAGGAAATATGTGAAGTTAATTTCTAAAAGAAGAAGACTTCAATATTCATTTCGAACTTCCAAATATGGGCTGAATAGTTTCATAAGATATCGTTTTCGCTAATTGTAGTATCGAAATTCAAATTCCGCGAAAATTTTTTTTATGAAAAATATCTCCCGCCTAGGCCTCACAGGTCATTCGAAGTTTTATCAAAGTTATAGATCATATAATTTATAAAAAAATGTTTATAAATTCGAAATGAAATAAGAATATATAAATTATAAGTTATTAAAGTTAAATAATTTAAATAAATTATTGTAGACTGCGAACGTTTTACCACACAGGAAAGTCTTAAAATGCATATTAGTCTTTCTTTGAATTTATTAAAAATAAATTAATATTTTACCATGGAATTAATCTTTAAATGTACTAAGCATCTGGCTCCGCAGTTATTTCATAAATTAATAGTGTTATCTTATAAACTGATGCATACGTACTATTCTCCGCCTACATCCAAAAAAAACGTTTAATCACACAACAAATTGCATATAACACGGAGAATTTCGTGCGGTATAATTTTTGCAAAAACTTCTAATAATCTGTGGATATAGGAAGCCCGGCCTTTGATATCTTAATTAGCGGATGCAACAAATAATGAGACTTTCAGTCCTTCTTAGGCCAAAACAAAGATCCATACCACTTTTCAATTTTTCTTCTTTAATTCCGAGTTTTTTCAACATCTATTTCTCCTTATTTGATTTTACTATATGTTATGTTTAATAAAATACCTCCTATTTTGTGAAATACAATAAAATTATGTTACAACGCATAATTTTAAATAACTTTGTGCAAATTTATTAAATCATTTCTTTGACACGTGGAACATATGAAGAATTTGTACAGCATATAAACAATTGTATCTTCAATATTTAAGGAGATTCAGATAGATTTTTGTATAATTTATTTGAGTTTAATATATATAGCTCAAGAAAAACAGATTAACGAAAAAAAGTTATATGATTTTAGGGTACGTTAAGGGTTGATGAGTTTTTTCAACCTGAGCACAAAAACGAAGACGATTTAAGCTAGAATAAAATTATTCATATTTTTTTCAATATTTCACCAATTTATATAAATTTTTTTAGTACGTACCAAATACTACAGGGAGTTATTTATAAATAAAACTTTCCTTTGGTATCCACATCACTGTTAATTTAAATGCTTTCCGAGAGTAAACCCTTCTCAACTTCTTTACGCAAATACCTTTTGACAGATGTTTGTTCAAGAAAAAGAAAGGCTGAGGTTGGTTTCCCCGATTATGATAAAAAGGTAAACGTATATTATATTCATTTAATGATTAAATAAAACATCATTGTGTATAACTCGCGATAAATTATTTTATAGGATACATAATAATAGATTGTTATTAAGTTTAAGTTATTATGACGGCATTTCTTGTATAGATTGCTTTCTGAGGGTTTCTTTATTTCGATATTTTAAGATAACCTAATTAAATTTAAATGAGTTAAGATTTTTCCTACTTGAAATTTTATTGCTCTTCAAGGTAAAATTGATTTTAATTAATTTCAATCATTGGCTATGTGCGCCTCGAGTTTCATGAAAATGTATTCTGCTCTTTAAAAGTGATTGAGTAACAATCATCAAATATACTTAGGATATGTACTTCACCACTAGAAATATATGCGCTTTTATCAAAATTGATAGTGAATCGCTCTTCGGACTAATTAGGTGACGAATATCCAGACATCCTATTTTTTGCATTTATAATATAAATGGGATATAAGTCTGCAAGAATATTACATTTGAACTATTTCCAAAATATATTGGAACTTAATTTCTCATGTTATATTAAATCTATGAAACATTTTTTTCGTAAGAAAAAACTTTGCTATGATCAAGCAACAAAAAACAGTATAAAATTTTTAGTTGCCAAATTAAAACATCCATAAAAATGTCGACTGCACGACTTATAAGGTTTCCGCTGTTGGAGGAGAGCATTACCATATGAAAATTTTGTAGAAAATGTCGAAAAAGGTTTCTTGTTTAGCAATAACTGCTGGCCTCAGTAGCAAGGAAATAAAAAGTTCACAATGATTTTCAGTCAAAATTCCATGAAAATTAGAAATATTTTCATGGAATGACATGTTCCAAAAAAATGTATTCTATTGATATTTTTTCTTTATCGAATGTCTAGTTTACCATTATTTCAATTCTTTTGATGTATTATTTGTTGATACTAGAAAGTAACCCAAAAAGCATTATTTGTTAGTATAGTAGTTATCTTAGGGCGCTTGGAACTATCTTAGTTTTATTTCAGATAATTTAACCCCATTCCTTATAAATTTACTACATTTTAGAAGGTAGAAAATGTGTACTTAACCCGAAATCTATTTGAAAATGTATAGGCTGTAAACTTGCGGCGATAAGATTATAGGACGTCACAGGTTAGACGACAAGAATATGGATGACGCGGGCTGATCGAGGCTAATTTTAATTAATATTTAACCACTAACACGTAAGAGAAACTTCTATAGCATCTAATAAATAGCACGGTATTTATCAAATATGGTATCACTATTAACAACGAACTTTAATTTTCCTATCTGTTTGGTAGTCTTAGGGAAATATACGTTTTTCTTTCCCTTAAATTATTGTCTTATATTCTCACGTGGGTAAAACAGGGTTAGGTATTTAAATGATTAATGGAATTTACAAAAGAGGTAAACTGAATACTTTCTTAAATGATATGCATGGCTGTCTACCAGCCTGGCTGTTCTTTCAAAGTCTTTTCTAAGAAAAATTTGTTCAACATGAAAATTTAAAAAAATAATGTTTTTGAAAGCCTATGGAAAAGTTTTAGAAAAACTATGGCGATGATTGTAGTACTATCATTTTTTAATAAACGCTATATTTTTAAGCGTGTGAAAAAACAGTAAGCAATTTATTGACGTGAAAAATCAATATTATTTATATTTTCAACGTGTATTTATTTTCAACTAAATACGGATGTGTATTGCACAGTAGCCCCCATTTGCGTAAAGTATATATTGCCTATTAAATCTTTTATAAACGTAGAAATGAACTAATTATGAAATATATAAATAATAGATACAGAATATAAAAATTATATAGAATTATAATTCATAGATTTTCAAATTGATCCCTTCACTTATACTATAAGACGTCTGATTACGCCGATTTTAAACATTGTAAATTTACCGGAAATACCCTATAGCTTTAGATGATCAGTGAGTGAAACTACTATAGACAAATACGCTTTAAAGAGTACCTTCCGGGTAATCTGAACCTTCTTAGATAAATATTTTTGTTGCGTTAACCAAAAAAATTTCCAGCACTCTAAGGCTATAGGCTTCAGTATATAATATTAATTGTTATACTTGTTATTTCAAGGCTTTTCTGAGAAAAGGGGCTTCGACAGACAGACACACGGACGATTGGGCTAACAAGCGATTCTTTAAAAGGTTCATTTTTCATTTCGAGCGACGGAACCTTAAAAAATATTAACAAATCATTTTTATTATGTAAATTAGAAATTAAATATGGTGTCTATTTTCAGAAATTCATTAGAAACAAGTTAAGAACTATAATAAGAACTATAATATATCACGAGAAGTTTATAGGAATTATTATATTTGAGTTCTCAGGCGACACAAATTTATAACTTTCAAACCTCACTTTGTTTTCTCTATACTATAGAAACTAATCCGTTTCTTTTTGTTATTGTAAGGATTCTTACAATATTTTTTTTTGTTTTAACGTATTATTTTTCATTTTTAAGTCCCATTTCCAAAACATTAGGCTTGTATGTAAGGAGCAACGTGACCTGATCCTGATTTCTATCCACGTGTTTAAAAAATGGGAAAAAATTCTGGATATATCTTTTGTGTGTAAACGCTTATGGAAATCTATTCCGTATGTCCGTTATTATTATATAATATAATTATCATAAATTATACATTTTAGGAATAGCTTTTTAGAATATTATGTAACGATCTATTTACATTATAGTATTGTATATTTTTCCAATTATTTTGAAAGACATTAGAATTATGTTATTGCCATATATTTTATGCTATTAACCTGTTTTAATTTATGTTTTCGGCAGCTACTTAGAAGCAAGTAAAAATAAGGAAGAAGCCTATTTTATCATTTATATATACATTCACATAAACTTAAGAAAAAACAATTCTTCACATCGATTACTACGTCATAACCAGTCTAAGCTGTTCGGTAGATTTTTGCCCATAATGTACTGAAGAGTGATATTAAGAATCTCAGAAAGTTCCGTAATAATTTATTTTTCTATATTAGTACAAAAACCGTTCAAATGATTTACACCTGCGTGAATTATGAAGTGTACCAAAGGAATGACGCTCGTTTACCGTATCTTCCCACAACGGAGAAAGTGATAAACTCCCGAACTGATTTTAAATATTTGAGAAAGTTACAGCCGAATTTTTTTAAATGAAAAAAACTGTAAGTGTTTGGAGCATGTGACTGTTTGAGCGTTCATACGGGTTGCCATTATTGAAATGCAACGCGAGTGTAACCTTTCTTTTTTATAATAAAGTTTTTCATATTTGCTTCACGTATAAATTAATTATTATAGACTTAACATGAAGGTCAAATAGTCTATCATTACAGCAATCTAGTTATACGACAGTATACCACCAAAACCCAAGCCACACTACAGGACACTTGTAAAATACTTATTTTATCGGGTAAATACGTATTTTTTTGAAAAGTTTTCTTATTCAATTATTGTACTAATTATTTTATTATATATAATCTGTCATTAAAACAATTGCCTCATTGACATACTTTTTTGGAAGACATTTATTAATTTGTAATTTTACAAATGTTTGCTTTAAAGTATTCAAATTATATGACCCTCTGTGCCAAAAATGCGGTCGGTATGTCATATAAGAGTTTAAGTATAATGATTTTGAAAATAATGGCTTGTTTCTCCCTTTGTATACTTCTGCTAGTTAAATACATTCTAAATCGTAACAAAGATGCATAGTTGTTGGAAATGTTTGCAGTTAGACGCGATGAAGCGTACTTGTATTCTGCATTGAAATAGAGGTGGGCATAACATTAAATTTAGTATAACGCAAGTTTAATTAAATTTGAACTAAAATTATATGCAATAGTGGTTAAAGCCTCTGCTCATATGCGAATAAATTTTTTAGAGTTCAAGGGATATTACTAATATGCCTGAAATACCGTTCGTGTTATAAAAACTTATGGATTTATTCTTTAAATATATTATTTTGAGTTTCGTTTCAGTTTGCGGAAAAACTATATGTTTTGAAATTAATTTGAATAAAAACGTATTTCTAAAAAATCACGTTAAAATTAATTTGTGACAAGTTGAACCAGGATACAGGCTTAAAGTTAGTACTACAGTGCACACTAGGACCTTATTTATGTAAAATGACTTGTATGTCGAAACAAGTTTGAAGGCTGTATTTCCCGGTCCTTATCATGCGAAAGTTATTTTTTTGCAAAATTCGTATCAACAGGAAGCAATGGTTTCATGCTTTGTCATTTCTTATGCAATACCTGGCACTGTGGTCCTTTATCGTTTAAACTCGATGACAGATTTTGAGAATATTGTAAGCGATAGATTTGATAATATTGTAAAACGTTAGATGAGAAAAGACAATAGAGTGTTTTGAATTAGAACATAATGAAAATTCCATTCATATCTGCTCTTTTCAAGTAGGTGAAGCGAGAAAAGCAACATTAAAACATGGAAAAAAATAGAATTTGGTTATTATCTATATATTTAAAAATTATTGGTAAACATTAATCGAAATATTGAAGCCGAAATTTTTAATAAAATATTAGTATCCACGATTAAAAAATTAGAGAAGAATGAACAGATATTTAATATCTCACTCTATAGTTTAAAACTTCGTAACCGTGGACTAAAAATTAGGAAAAATTAAATGGAACTTATTTTAATTTTAAGTGATGATAATCATCAAATGATGGTTATCAATTGAAACCCCATTCGATAGAATGTACAAAAAATATTCACTCTTACTTTACACACAAAAAGAGGACACACGTTCACTTTCTTTTATATTTTTCTACAAACCAATTGATACATTCACATACCATTGGATACATTTGCTTACCATTGGATACCATTTTTTTAGCCTTCATGGGCATAGAAATTTTGAGGACATCACAAAAAAAGTTGGATAAGTAGAAATTATAAGGATATTTAGTCTTATGGCGGAACCATGAAAATGTCCTCAAATTTTGTCCAAAAATTGATTGGCCAATTTTCGTAAGAATAATATTTCTCATTTTAATAAATTCAGTTGCTTGTAAATATATATTTGTACTTATTTACATTAGGACTAAAAATAACAACACATAATGACAAAAGCGCCTCGTAAAAAAGCTTTTATCGTTAACAGCTTTCAGCCCTTTTCTGTTATGTCAATAGATACAAATGGTCTCTGAATACTGGTGACTCATTTCACTAAAATATTGCACATGTTCGTGATAACAGGAAAAGGGATGCGATTAACGCCACCATTATTTGGTATAATATTGTTTACATATATGTATATATATATGTATATATATATATATATATATATATATATATATTTATATATATATATATATATATATATATTTATATATATGTATATATATGTATATATATTTACATACATATATATATATATATATATATATATATATATATATATATATATATATATATATATATGTATATATATTTAAGTGGTAAATTGTTTAATATTCCATCCAAAATCGGTACCATTTTTTATTGGTAACTAAAATTCAAACATTAGCGCAATCCAGTTATACGACTGTACACCACCAAGATCCAAGCCATAGTACAGGATACTGGTAATTTTCTTATTTAATTATGTAAAAAAATTATTGAATCGATTCAATTAAACATTTGGATACGGCAAAATTACTTGACTCCGATATATTTTTCGTATATTCTTTTTATAGTATTTTTACTCATTTTGATTGCAATAAAATTTTTTATTCTTAAATTACAAAAACCGTTTGAAATCTACTAAAGAGCGAGGATAGAAACATGCGAGGGATAAGAACGTGCTTTAAATTCCCAAAAAAAATTTAATTTACTTATTTTCATTATTTAAATGTCAGCATTTTCATAAGATATTTGCCTACAACTTGCTATCAAATAAAAACTAAATGTAAATTCTAATATAGTTTTACGTTTTATGTAAAACTAGATTAGAATTTACTTTTTGTTTGTTATAAATCGCAATGTAATACGTTCTGAGAATTCTATAAATGTTGGTATATTTGGTTCGTTTTTTCCGACCCCATGTATAATTGACTAGAAATTTTACACGTTATTTTATCCTTAAACCGATCTCATGACGCCTTTCGAGAAGCGACAAGGAAAGTTCTTAAAGGAGAACAATTAAAATTTCGTAATTGGAATAATTTTTACATTCTTGTCTAAAAATGGATTCGTAACTTGAGATTTGAATCACCTTGTCATCTTTGAATTTACTTACATTAACATTTACTGTTAGAGAGATTAACAGGGCCAGATGAAAATTTTATAATTAACATGTGATATTTTTCAGCATTGTTGTTCTAATGAGTAGCTTCTAAACGATACGTTTCCAAAATTTTATCAGGATTTAATGACATAGTTTAAAGAGAGACAAGGGTAATACTGTTCCTTTACTGTTAATGTTCGGAAAGTAGGTAAAAACTTTAACTACATCATGTGCCACAACTTTGTGTCAACAGAGTGGCATAAAATGCTATATTGTTAGCTTAAAATGCTATACCGTTTCAGGATACCAAATTTATCCCGAAACAAATAATTAAATGACATCCATAATCACGTCAGAACTACATGTCACTTAAAACATTATTGCGATTTTTATATCATGGAAGCATCAAAAATATAATTCATATCCAATTTTTCTCAATCGAAAGTTTATTACAAATATCTTTAAACAAACTTTCTTTCTTCTTTAAAATGACAACTTTTAAAATGACTTTCTTCTGTAAAAATATTCAATAGAACGTTAAAACTATTTTTTCGCAAATATCACAAAGCCTTTAAAAATATCGAAATTGTTTTCAATCAAAATGTTAGGAAGTAATATTCTATGTAAATATTGTTTTATTAGTTAAACCCGTATCATTATACTTTTTGAGAGAAAGCCTTTCTAAATGTATGAGGTTGAAGCTGCCGTCAAAAAAAAATGATAACGCCTTATCAGACAAAATATTTAATATACGTATAGGCTGCTATTAAAATTACTCTTAACTAAAAAGTTTCTAGTAAAAACTATCAAGCCGGTTTACAACTAGTACTATGAAAGTTCCGTTTATATTGAGGTAGTTATAAACATTTCCAGTTATCATTTCATTCAAATATTTCATATTCACGTAGCAGTTCTATTTAACTATTTTCAAAATATTAATTGTTCACAAAGTAAATATATTGCCTCCTATATCTCGCACAGGCGTCAAACCGTGATGCATATTTAGAGAAATTATAAAATCTAGGATAATAGCTATAGTTTTTCTGCAACCTACAAAGTTTTTTTAATGATTTTTGGCTCAGGAATTTTGGAATAGGCGGGATGGGGGTATGCTCTATTTTTGAAAATGTGTGGAAATATCATTTTACATACGCAATCTTGTTTTTGTCTTTTTGCGGCAAATAACAATGTCGGAGGCAGATGCATAAAAAACGATAGCTTCATTGTTAAATTAGTTTAAGAACTGCTATGGAAGGTAATTTTTTCTTCAGCTTTAAAAAATTTAATTAAATTCAATTGGTAGGAAAATTTTAAGTAAAAATTTATGTCATTCATTTCATTTTAAAAACTTTTTCCAATAATCTTGGCGATTTTTCATTAATTCACAATAACCTGTTTTCAAGGCGGTTTTAATTTTCTCTTCCATCGCCGGAAGAGTAGAAGCTTTTCATTTCATCAAATTGTGGGTTTCCAATCTTTATATAAAATCTTATTTTGCTGCGTTTTATGCGTAACTTGATGTTACATGTCTAAGATTGTTTCATCATCACAACGTACAAAAGTACTAAAAATTAAATTTATTTAATTTGCTTTCTCCTAAAATATCATTGTTTTAATAATTACTAGTCAGTTTGAGTAACCTAAACTTCTGCTACTTAATCAAATTATGTGAGAGAGTTAACAAAAAAGTATTTTTATTGTTAGATATTCCCTCATATAACGTATATATATATATATATATATATATATATATATAATTTTGTTTGGTTTCATCGACATAGATGTAATAAACCATTCATTGCGGTAAATTAAAATTAACGGTTTATTTTAATTCATAAAATAAATTCAAGAAGATCTATATATTTTTCATCCATTTTGTGTAGGTTAAATCAAATCATTTATATAACTTTACAGCACGAATTTGCTATATAAATCATTTGATTAAACCTACACAATACGTTGATTAATGGCTACAACAAGAATTTTTTTCGGAACACTCTCAACTCAATACTGAATTACCAATATAATAAATTATACTTTTTGTCAAATAATACTCGTATTACTCAGTAGTCATAAGGGGTTCCAAACCTTTGTTTATGTGTATATACTCTCGAGCGTTTAACCCTTGCGTAAATAGTGAAAATTGTGTTTTCGGTGACGGAGCATGATACGAAGAAATTTTAATGATTAAAATCATCTTATTTTTTATTAAGTTATCAATGGGAGTCGGCTTGCTAAGTTGTTATTCAAATCCTACCCAAATCAGAAGAAAATATTTATGTTGTTTTGATAGCTTATTATTAATATTTACAATCGAAAATAAAATGAAACACAGTTGTCAACGGGTTTTTATTTACTCATTTTTTATTTTGTCTGAAGTCGATGTAAAGTTTTAAGTTTTTTTTTAAGGATGGCCACTCGTACTATACTATATAGTATCGTAATACATTTCAGTGGCAAACAGTTTTTGTTATTGACCTAAACGCATACTGTAGTGAGCAAACCGTGTCGATGATGCCATTTGAACTCGTTCGATTGTATAACTGTAAAATTATAGTATAACTGATAAATTATATTGGTTTTTTAACTGATGATAAGTTAAATTATGATCAACCAATCGAGTTAAAAGTTTGAAAAAGTAATCATTATTCTACCTTTGATACGACTTGAATAAAGCAAGGAAAAGAGGGAAAACTCCAATAATATAAAAGAGCGTAGGAGTCTGACTACCGAAGATAAACACATGATATAAATAACAAATATAAAGTACGATATAGTACCTTCGTATTTGTAATTTATATCGTTTTCTTTTTCTAAATCCAACAGTAAAATTGATGAAATAAGTATTGGAAATAGTGTGATTATTACTTGACTGTTATTAGTGTATGTCGTACATTAATTTTCTACAAACTACAATAGCATACCGATACAAAACAACACATATTTCAGCCTGAAAAAAATTGTAAATAGTTTAAGCAAATTGAAAACCCGACTGCGTACTAAAAATCGAAGTAAAAACGTTTAAACAGATGAGTGACAACCTGTGAAAGAGTTGGGAAAAATATCTGGCCCCTTAAACTTTTACAAATTAAATGGTAATGAATCGTAATTGGGAGCCAATGGTACAAACCTACTCGTTCAGGTTATACGAATATATGGTTACTTCAAATTGTGGTTGATATATGTACATCAGTACACTGCTCATCATCATCGTAAATCAATCATGGCTGAATATATTATGGTGAATATTTCTTTAAAATAATTTGTTCCAATTATAGAAAAATTATTTAAAAAAAAAGAAAAAAAAAATATATATATATGTATATATATATATATATATATATATATATATATATATATATATATATATATATATATTTGTTCTTACTAATCATAATCCATAAAAACATTTCCACAATATCTGTAATATACTTTCAAGTGCAGGAAATACAGAAAGAGATCGTAGAGAAAAAATCGTTTGAAATTAAAAAATTATCCGATTTAATAATTGACAAGTATTGAAAAAATTAATGAATAACAAAATCAGGAGTCATGTTTCATCTGTGACGACATTGAAACATGACTTCTGATTTCCTTTTCAATTTCTTTCAGTTAACTTGAAAGACTGTAGACTAAATGAGATGGATATATTTTAATGTTTTTTTTAGATCAGTTTATTGTAATCCAAGCTACAATAAAAGTGGTTATTAAAATTAATGGTTGATTTTGAGGGTCGGAAATTCAGTATATATATATATATTTATTTATAAGGTGACTCATCTTACAAATGAAATTAATGATTCTCTCTAGCAAATGTTACAATAACGTGTAACTAAATAAATGCAATAATACTCGTGATAATTTCTAAAATACTCACGGAAATTAATATTAAGATTTAAATTTTCCAAATTCAGTATTAACTGACTAAAAATGAACGTGTTAATATGTTAATTTTTTCATAAGCTACAAATAGAAAAGTTCAGCAAACAGGTCATTAGTAAATCAGTGTACCAATATGTGAGTATTTTTGTTATATTGTCGATGTTTTTAGTTAAAAAGCGATAACCATTGTAACAGTGTAAATTTAAACCAATTTATGAAGTAAATTTTTAAAGGTATACGTATATTACGGATATAAAAACAGATAAACCGTTCACAATTATTATTTAAAACGCTTTGATATCAAAAGGACGGAGGAAGTTAAGAAACATGAAATCATGAAAAGGCCTTCATACTATATCTGAGTCATTAAATACAAACATTATAAATTGTTCTACATTTCGTGCGGCGCAATATCAAATCTCATAACGGAACGACTTAATCATTTTTAATAATATTGGAACAGAAAGACGAAAATAATACTTCAATATATTGCAAAAAAAGTCCTATCGAATTGTATGTGTAAATTGAATGTATATTTATTAACTTAAGTAGATATATTTAATGAAGACTTTGAGTAAGGAAAATATTGAAATTGGATCAAAAAAACAAAAAAATAATTTTACCAAAAAAAACGACTTTAAACAGTAAAGTAACTATAAAAAACGCACAAAATAATTTTTAACAAAAAAACCGGCTTCAAACAGTAAACTAACTATTGTAAATAAAAATTCATATTTTGCAATAAATAGGTTGTAGTATACTTGTAGAATATAAAATACGCGTATATATAGGTAATTAATATAAATAAGGTTTAAGTGTAGTTTAAGTATTAATACCTAATGATTAATATGTACATATATTACTTTTGTGTATAATCTAAGTTCAGTTTATTTTTCGCTTTTTAGTAAAGTTTTGTTTCATTGAAGTCAGCTTAATTTTCTTTTTA
The DNA here is from genome assembly GCA_039881145.1 of Druceiella hillmani. NCBI lineage: Eukaryota > Metazoa > Arthropoda > Insecta > Lepidoptera > Hepialidae > Druceiella > Druceiella hillmani. Next base: position 1,243,947 of record JAYKKI010000132.1, read on the forward strand.
AAAATTTTGTTTTTTTTTAGTTTACTGTTTGAAGTCGGTTTTTTTTTGGTAAAAATTATTTTATTTTACTATTTTAAGTGATGGGTAGACCTAACAAGGATGCTTCTCGAATGAGGAAACGACGACTACTTGAGACGGAAAATAATTGTGGAGGTTTATTATCAACGCTAAAGTTAGCTGAAGAATCTCGCGTTATGATAAAGCGAAATATATCGGTTTCAGATGGCCTTGTAAACGGAGCAATGGGTATTGTTAAAAAATTTAAATGGCCTGCTCTTCGAAGAGAACAAATTGAAGAAGGGGAATTACCGGGTGTTTTAGTTCAATTTGATGATGATACGATTGGAATTAGAATTAAAGATGAAAATGGCTGGGTACCGATAACTCCTACTGTTGCAACGTTTCAAGCAACTAAAGGATAGGGAGTTGTCGAGCGCCGAATGTTGCCTTTGATTTTAAATTGGGCAGTTACAGTTCACAAGTTACAGGGAACTACACTAGAAAAAGCTGTTTTTGATCTAGGTAAGAAACATTTCGCCAAAGGACAGGTGTATGTTGCTCTGAGTCGTGTTAAAACTTTGGAAGGAATAGCGTTGTCCGACTTAGATTCAAACAAATTATTGAGTAGGCCACACGACGAAAGAGCATTGCTAGAGATGACTCGATTACGCAATTTAAATTTTATCTCAAATTGACGCATAATCATGAGTCTACTACTCATCAACATCATTGTAGTTCTCGTATATAAAACTTCGATCTTTAAATTCCCTCGATTATCTATGGTCTCCATTATCAGACCTGTAATGGCACTTATAACCCATATGGGTGCAAAGTTTTAATCAATATAAATGAATTAAGTCCAAACGCAAGGTAGCTGTAAACAGTTGAGGAGTTCCCTTAACTGTCCTTCATCTTCATCATCAGACCCCTAATGACAGTCATAACCCATCTAGGTGTAAATTTCTCATCAATACAAATTAATCAAACCCAAACACAAGGTAACTGCTGTAAGTCGTTGAGGAGTTCCCTCGACTGTCTTTCGGCTCCATCATCAGATCGAATCCAGACCTTCTTTAAATTGTAGTGCTTTAAAATACTTAATAAAAAAAATTAACAAACGCACTAGTCGCCCCTACAATTTTTGAAAGGTCCCCTCAATTTCTCTAGGATGCCATCATCAGATCCCGGTTTCCTTATCATGGGACTACCCTTGAAGTATCTTCTTTCCAATAAAAAAAGTATCAAAATTGGTTCATAAACGACGAAGTTATCCGCGAATACACATAAAAAAAAATATATATACGGTCGAATTGAGAAACCTCCTCCTTTTTTTGAAGTCGGTTAATAAGCGTGAACATTTAAATGAAATTCGCTTCCTTTTAAACTGGGATAATTTGGTTTCAAAATGTTGCAATCTAATAATACTTCCTAATGAATTGTTTTCCCTATATAGTTTAGTCACACATTAATTAATTGCTAACGTTTAATTACCAGGTACTTAGATAAAACCATTAAGTTCCTTCTTCTTTATTATTTGTTCTAGGTGAATCATCGCAGCGTTTTTATAAATGTAACTAGCTCCTGGTACTCGTCTTTGTGCTGATCAATGGATCAATATCTGTATTGTAACAAGGAAAAATTCTCGTCTAATAAAATATTAGTAAATTTTAGGAGGACGTGCTACATCGTTTAATTTATTTTAAAAACTGTTAAAGGACAATTTTTTCGATGCAAATTTTTCTTTATTTTCACAATAGGTGCCTATTTGTCATGTAACAGTGTAAATATGTAAAAAAATTCCTTTGTGCTACTTTTGATCATTTTCATATATCGATAAAAAATCCATGTTATCTGGAAAAGGAAATACATAGAGATTTTATCATTAAAAATGTGCCAAATTGCAAAGCAATAGGTGTGAAAATAATATCGAGGCAAATAGCGATTTTATATTATCGATGTCGATAGGCGATATAAACTAATCGAGGCTACATATGCTAATGGAAAAAGGGAAGTAATTAAACAATTATAGCGATATGAAAGTATATTGTTTGATTTGAACATATCCGTTGTAAATACACTAGGTTGGTACACTAGGTAAACATACACTAGGTAAAAAATAAATTGAAATGTTTTTATAAAACAAAGAGAATTAAAAATATTTAAATAAATTTGCATTTAACTTCGGAAATAAGAAATATCCAAAATAAAAGACGAATAAAAACCACAGTTTCCAAATATGCATAAAGCCACCATTGAATTTCTTTGAAACTTCTTATTGAATATAAATTAACTTTTGTTACCATGCAAATATTAGGTTTAAATATTAAATAATGCAAGGAATACTTACAGGAAAACAAGCATATATTAATAAACTGTATGAAAAACTTATAGGAAAACTAGAATATATTATTAAACTGTATGAACATTACGATAAATGTTGCCAATTGAAACATTCTGTACTATGGGCCATGGCCCAATAAATAAACTACTGTTACAAAAGATAGAAAACTTTGTAAAATCATATTCCACTAAAATGTGTTTAATAAATTTATAATAACCTTTCAGGTGTACTATTGAATAATCACTTTTCATGCAAGTAATATAACTACTAGAACTACTACTGTACTGTGTTCAGTTTGATATTGCAAATTATTATGATTATTACTATGAAAAAAAAAACGATTAAAAATGTCTTACCTAATATAGAAAAAAATAAAACAATGTCCATTAAATAAATGCTTGCAGTCATACATTGACCTAAACAAAAAGTTCTATTACTTGCATGAAAAGAGATTATTCAATAATACACCTGAAAGGATATTATAAATTTATTAAACACATTTTAGTAGAATATGATTTTACAAAGTTTTCCATCTTTTGATTGTAGCTCACAGTAAAATAATAAAAAATAAAAAGTGGAAACCCATTCATTATATACTAGTAGCAGTTCTATAAATGGGAGTGTTGTTGATGCAAGCTGAACTCGAGGAAAAAGTTTTAAATTGTTCTTCATAATATAAGCAGAAGCAAATATTCATATATTATACATGAAACTACCTTTTTGTTAAACATGAATCTAACTTTGACCTATTTTCGTTTATTATCATTTGCACATCTGTACTATATAATCCAAGGTATATGAGGAAATAAAAAAAAATATATGACATGTTGACTTTTTAACCTTCGTTGACGTGACAAATTCCATGTTTCACCCTGTTTTTTACTAATGAAGTCTAGTTACGCCACTTTTATGTCATTTCCCAAAAATGTTAACTTGTTTAATTTTTATATAAGCTAAAATTAGAATTTTAAAAAGACCGATTAAAATATTAGTTCTACCTGTCCTTGAATTAACAAATTTATTCACTTTGTAAAAGTACTTCTTTTGAAAGCGTATGAAAGATAAATGAATACGACAAGTGTTTTTGGCTAATTATATTTTGAATTAAAATACTTACGTATCACAGCAAGAACATCGTTGAAAAATAACAAGCACCATGGGTATTATTTTTAGAAAGCATGCATTTGAACTGCATATCATTGAAATTCTACTGCCTATTCCACAAGCTTTCATAATAAACAAAATTTAAATTCTGTTAAATTGATTGTTATAAAATTTCCTCTATTTTAAATGAAATTCTTTTCAGAAATTAACTTTTCATAAAAGCATGTGACATAAAAATCAGTACTAATAATAATTTGATGCGAATATGTGTTATAACCTGGAGTTATAACACGGTCTTCTAATCCAAGTTTTAAAACTATAAAATCACAATATCTTTGGCATTTCCGAACAAAATGAGAATGGAGGACAAAGGAACTAAAGCATTTATATAATAATTCCAAAAATTGAACCAAGATAAGACAAGATACAAAATTTCAAAACTGTAAAATTAACATTTCATGGTCAAGTTTTCAATTTGAATGAGCGTAACCAATTCAAGCAATAATCTATTGCCTTTATTTGGATTAATTTCTTTTGTCTCGTGTATTGAGATCCTATTTATAGTCTCAATGTAAATTTATTCATCACACATTGAAAAAGAGTGAACTAAAACTGGATGGAAAACATATTCCTTTCATTATAAGAAAATCGAAGCAGACGTTGTTACTCGCGAATGTCAGTCGCATCAAAAAGAAAAAATTCACATCCCTTTTTTACCATTGAGAAAACAAATATTGCCTGCACCCGACTTTAAATATATTTACTATATCATGAAAAAAAACAAAATATCATTCCCTGTTATAGTTTTACCACCTAGAAACTTTATATTTGTGTATATACTTTATATTTGTGTCATATATCCATTAGATATAAGAAATCTGTGACAGACAGGCTGATCGACACACAATGAGACCATTTATTTTTCGTTATGACCTTGTTTATAAGACACTAAAGACATTTGAAAAAAATATGTAAACTTAAACACAAGTTAAAAGTTTAAAAGACCTGGTATGTTGTGTTGTTTAATTATTTAAAATTGTGTTATATGAAATACATGATACCAAAAGTATTATCAAATATTATTTAGTTATAAATACTCATTTCTCTGTACCTAAAGTCAATGAAAACTAATGGAGTTTTGCGTCACCTTACCAGGAATTTACTTTATATGTATTAAAACTGCCTATATTAATTAACGAAAATGTTCTAATTAGAACTTATATAGTTACTGTGTTACCAGTTTATTACAATTGGTACATAACAATACCGAGTATTCAGTAATTATAATGTATCTAATACCTTATCAATTAGCAAGATGTAAATTTGTAAATATTTTACTTTACTTCTTTTGAACTTATTTGTAACATGCTTTTACCGCAAAATGCCCCCATTCAATATAACCGGCACACGGTTATATTGCCGAGGCATAATTTTGGCCTCAGTAAAAGACGTCGACAAAGTAGACTTTCGAGGCTGCCACTCCCGTATAATATGAAACTTTTCAGCATATTACGGCGGTGGGACTGCGCTCGAAGCTCTACATTTATGCATAAGTTTTTTGACAACAGCTGGCGACAAGCTCACTTCCGCCCGTGAGCGAAGCGCACATTATCTGGGTAGTCGAGCATAATTTTCTGACTTAAAAGCTTAACTTATTTACTGACAAATATTCTTGGCAACGCGTAGGCTTATGAAACATTTTTATTTTGTTTTTGTGTATAAGGTTTCTGTTTTAAACACAAATTCGTGGTAAATATACATTGTGTAAATGTGATAAATTCTTACGCTTTATCCTGAATGGAATTGTCATAATTTCTTTATTATGATTTGCAGTTTCTCTTAATAAATATTCTCTTAACTGATTTGGCAAACAAATTTTTTCAAATTGTGCTGTTGTCTAATTCCATAATGAACTTCTCATTACAAAATGAAGATTTAGCACGTGAAAGGTACGATTGAAAACATATTTTTGTAACACCAATCTTTTTCTTTGCCTCTCAAAGACCGTCAAATCCTAAACGCGGTAAGTTTCTATGATTGACATTTCCCAATGGCTTGTAATTTTTAGACCAAAATTCGAAAATTTTTAAGTTTATAAAATCATGTACAATTTTATTAGCAAGTGAAAGCCTTTTTTCTTACGTAGTCACGTGGAATATCATTAAAAGTATAGTAGGATTATACATACATATATATATATATATATATATATATATATATATATATATATATGTATATATATATATATATATATATATATATATATATATTTCCTATTGAAGAATAATTATATCGAAGATAGTGAAATTTCCAATTTGCAACAATTGCCGTTCATATTGCAAATATCCACTTTTTAAATAGCGAAAAATGACATTGTGTCCCGCTCTGATAGTTCGTCATTATTGAGTAATTAAAACGTAATTATAGTATCGACAGAATTATTATTGAATTTTCCTGATTTGCCTCTTTTATCATATTCATTCCTATATATGAGTGTGCTCTTTCACTCGTCGTCATGCAAGCGGGTTTTAATGAATGAATTAGTTGCCATCTCTGTACATCGATAATCTGCGATTTAATATAAATACGTTATGCATTATAAAAAATATATTATATGTATGCTCCGTGTGTTGCTAAAATACTAAATGTCACTAAGGTGAGATTTCATGTGTTGTAATTATACGTGAGGGAGATATAATTTTTTCATTGTATGTACTACAATAAATGTGCTATTTTTATAAATTCTGACCCAAGGAACCATTTTAAATTAAGTCGTATATTTGAGTAAATGAAAATCTTTTTATTATTTTGCTTAAGAGCAATGAGTAAAATAGTTTTTATTTAATGAATAAATAAAGCAAATTGTTATTTTTGACACGTTAATTATTTATATGTATTTTTAATTAAAATCTAAAGATGAACATAAATACATAACACTAGAAGTTCTAAAATGTTTGATGTTAATTGTTTTGTCGTCATTGATAATATATGGCTCAGTGCAGTCTTCATTGCAAAGGTATAATAAAAATAAATAATGTTTGTGCTTAGTATTATACTACGCTATAATATAGGTGTTAAAAAAATATTTAACAAAAGTTTACGTAAGGAAATCCTTCAAAAATAATACAAATCACAGATTCGTTTTAAATCATCGTGAGATACATCGTTGTAGCTACGATTTGAGGCAAAAAATCTTTTTGAGAAAATGGTAATGCAAAAACAAACAGTAAAACCTGGGATGAAATAAAATTTCCCCATATTTATGTCGGATAAAATAAATAATATATGGTTTATTTTTAATGCGAGAAAAATAAGTTAACAATAGGGTATTTGACCGATGTCGATATTTTTTTGTAGAAATATTTTAAAACTGTGGAGTAGATTTAAAAAAAACTTGCGATGAAAAAAATAATGCAAATAATATGTGTAGATGTTTTTTTCATTACATTGAAAAATTGGTTATCAATTAAGTTTCCATACAAAAAAATAAGAAAATTATGATATGCAATATATAACTTAAACGCAATATTTAACAAGACACTAAAAATAGTTAAATAGATTTCCTTATAATAAAATAATAAGCTAAATTATTGGTCAGAGACATCATAAGTCAATTGTGTTTTGCGTGGAGTGTTATCGCGCTAGTCGTAGTTCGTCAGTTTTTAAGTCGTTAAAACTTTGTAATGAAAAGTCCTAGGTATGATAAAATTATTTAACAGTTTTTAATATTATAACTTATTTTATGTTAATAGTAAAATATATAGTCAAATACCCTATACTCAAAATAGGAGAAAGGAAAATAAATACGAAGTTGTTTTTTTATTATTCATAGCCCAAACATTATTACTAATATTTCCAATCGTCATTAGTAAGCCAAACAATTTTTAATTAGCAAGGATCTATATACAAAGAGATATATCAAAGCAAAGAACATACAAATTTAAGTAATTGAGTATATCGTGGAAGTAAACTTCGTCTATAAATTTATGAATATAAAATTTCATTTTTTTTAATGTATTTAGTAATAAGCTTAATTTTTTCTATGTATATGAAAAAATAAAGTAAAATTGCACACACCTTTAAAAACTAAGAGATGATATATTATTTATAGTGTCGTGCTGGTAAATTTAGTTATTTATTTTCAGTCATGTACAGTATGCCTACGTGTCCAAAATAATCACGGAGAAAATGAATGACGTAAGTGTGAATATTAATGTTATTAACAAAACTTTTTACTTTGAAATATTGTGAATACATATGCTAAGCTCACTGTCATATTTGTTTTGGTTTATTTCTTACATATATACAATTGATATATATCTATAAATATTTTTGCCAATTGTGAATTTTCAATCTGATGTGATAAATTTGACTATTGCATTATGTGAGCATAAAGATATTAATTAACATAGAAAATAAAGTAATTTAGTGCAAGTTAAATTTTTACCTTAGAAGTACTTTGTTCGTCAATGACCGCAAATAACCAGTAAGGTTCAAAAGGTTTCTTGATACTGAGTCAGTATAGCGCTAAATTTTCAATACAAATGTCATTCTCATGAAAATTACTAAATGTATTAAAACACAGTTATTCTGTGGCCTTTTTTATTTATGTCATGAGACTGCCTGTGATCAGGAAGTGACATGTAAAAATATAAAGTCATGAACACAAACGAGGTCGATAATCCTGTCTGTTTTTCTGAATCGTATGAAAATAACTATTGAAAACGGTTGCTTTCCTCACATATTGCCTCGCAGGAAGGTGATATGCACCGTTTTATATTATTATATGTATGTGTATTGTTATATGTATACATATATGTGTATATATGTATATATATATATATATATACATATATATATATATATATATATATATATATATATATATATATATATATATATCGGTTATGTGTGTGTGTGTGAACAAATTTAATGAAAATATACAAGCATAAGTCAGTTTCATCGTTTGACTATTAGAGTAATAATTTAATAAGTAATAATTTGATTTGATTTATTGATTAAGAAAGACTGACACAAGAAGTTTCGAAACCGTATTCAAAAATGCATACGTAGCTATTCGAATATTTCAAGTAACTAAAATACGGTATGATAATACAGAGTACTCGAATTAACCCGAAGTACTCATAATGCTACAGTCGTTTTCCGGAAAAGGATGGCGCTTTTCCGTATACTTTTAAGAACTTAATCACTGCTTTTACATTTGAGGTTTTAGCAACATTTAAGTTTGTTCTTCCTATTTATCTAACTTTTCTTGTGCTAAGAGAAAAGTTCGTGGTTACTCATTAGTAATTACTACTTGGTAGTGAATAGACTTTTTACCTAACTAATTAATACTAAATATTACGTTTATTCATGCATTAAAACAAATATATGTTTTACTCCTTTTTATTTGAAAACTAGGTTTGAGTATTAACTAAAATAAAACAAGGTTTGAGACTAAATAAAACTAGATTTGAGATTAGGTACTCTGTTACTTGAGTTTGAAAAATGCTAATTAAATTCATTTATTAAGCAAACTGTTTAAAAAGACGCTTATATTAATACTTAAAATAAATTTTAAGAGTCAAAAAATACACATGAACCCAATTAATATTTCATTTAATATTTAAACTGTTTAAACTATCCACAGTTACACGTAATAAATGCAAAAACGAATGTAGGTAACGGAAATAGTATGTGATGAATATGTGGTTATTAGAAAATACTTGAGGTATTCTCTTATCTTGCATATTTTTTTTTTAAATTTCCTTTTAAATAAACGATTAAAAATTATGATAAAAATATATCCATATTTCTCGAAACGAAGTATATACTATACCCATATGTAAAACACATAAAGTAAAAAACGAAAATTGTTCAGTACTTAGATTAATTTTTCTTTAATTTTTATACGAGATTAACTTTTCTTTAATCTTTAATAATATATAAATGAATATTTAAAAAAGTTAACAAACAATGAATAAAATATATTACTCCGGTGGCTTAATAAAATGTATTACTCCGACAAATTTCCTGTTTCTATATTGTATAATTTCGAACAAAAATTGGCTGTAATAGACTGAGAACCAGGTACGTTAATGATCTGACAAAGTTTTTATTTTTCAATTGGAGGTACAAAAAACAAAAAAAAACAAATTTTTACTGTAACAATTACTTTCGTAAGGACAACATTTCACTATATGAAAGTAAGGTGTTTTAGGCGATTTAAATCAAACGAAATTGTAACATTATATTGTACAAAGTACCGTAAACGCACGAAGCTGCAATATAACAAAATTTTTTCATTACTTACGAAATTAAATTCCTTCTCCAGAGGCAAACAATTGGTTTTTAAAATCATATCCTTGTCGTAGTTATAAAAATCATAGGATCATTACGACTTTATATTATCATGGAATTACTCATCTAATCTATAATTTTAAATGCATTTTTTTTCATTTGTCTCCCAGCATAGGTACAATTTCATATATATATATATATATATATATATATATATATATATATATATATATATATATATATATATATATTTACTAAGAAGATTACCAACATAACTTTCAGTATGTAAATACTAGTTATCCAAACAAAACAATACAAAAATTATTAATATAAAACAATTGGTAAAATTTGTAAAAAAATGAAAACAGAGCAAAAAAAACAAGACAAAAAAACGTGTAAAAATTATTTAAATTGTAATAATATGTTAACAACCTGTGTGAGTTGCTCGCATATTATTGTAACTACTGATTATATTATTATAACTACTGAAGTATGGCACTAACAAAACTAACAACAAACAATAAAAACGCACATAATGTGTATAGTACGTATGAAAATAATGACGATCTTAAACCCTTTGATTGTAACTTGCGAAATATGATACTATCTCCAATATCCAGTTCAGCAAATGAGCGAAAAATATTAAGAGTACGTTTCTCGTCAGTCTACTATATTACTCAAAACACTTTTTTAGCCAATTCATAAATTTTTGTTATTTTTATAAAAAACCTGATTGATTATTAAAATGATTATAATTTATGTAAAAATAGTGTAAATGGTGCAATATTAAAAACTTAATGTAAATTTTTTGTAATTAAAAGTTAATTGAAATAAATATTTAGATATTACAGACAAATAAAATATTGGAATAGGTGTAAATACCACTGAGCCACGGAACTTCAATTATGTTTCCTTATGCCTGTAAACATTAATTATACTTTCTAATGTAAAAATAATCATAATGAGATGAAAGAATATCCTAATTGCACATGCAATAAAATATTCTCTTAACATGCCATATCAGTTAGTCATAATGTGGAGGTATTGAAAGGAAATTTACATAGTGCAACTACGCATGTAACTAAAAACTCAAGTTGCATTTACAGCTCTCGAGAACGAGTAATATAAACGGAATAAATTATGGCATAAACTTCCCTGCACATTAAAATGCACGACTAAACCTCCGTCTGCGATTACCGTCCCTCGTCGTCACGTCATGCTGCGATTAGTTCCGGAAAATGCGGTCTCGTTATTTCCAGTCAACGTACAGCTCTGCTGAATTAACAACGCCAGCATTTGCGAAACGTTACCGCCAGCTCTGAATTGTAATTTTCTCTCCAAATCCTGTTCTAAACAAAGCAAAGCAAAATGTTTGAATTATTCCATGTTTTTAATCGGACATCAGTGTCAAAATGTGCAAATACCTTGATATTAATGAATATACTGTCTTTTATTTCTTTTCATTTTATTGAAATAAATAGCAAGACAAATGCAAAAGATGTTTACTTTCACAAATATCGAAGTTATATAGTAAATATTACTACGTATGTTAAGTTAGTGTTATTTTTATTCACGTTTCATTAACGTTATGCTGATTAAGAAATAATGTTTCTTTGTTAACTTTGAACTTGAAACATTTAATTTCTTTACGATATCATTGTACTACTGATGTGTTATTAATGCCAAAAGTAGAACAGTTTTCAAATAATTTGTTTTACCAACGGATAAAAAAGCATTTAAACGTAAGTTTTCTAAACGGAGCAACTTAAATAAAGTCACCATTGAAATATTTCATTAATCTCGGTTTTATACTTCAAATTATTCTTAATTTTTCTACTATTTCAATATTTAAACAAACATGAAACTAATAAAAATATTGAGCAGACTGATTCTGTCGAAAACAATCTAAGTTTATAACAGAGAAAAGAAACTCATAGATAATTGATTTAAATTTTGATAGTAAGTTTCCGTATTCGTGGCAGATTCCCGCAGAAGCCGTTCTTAATATATTATACCTTCCATATTCTATTAGTAACTTATCATTATGTTTCTGGTATTGATTTCAAATGTGTACACTCAAACTTATTACCGAAAATTTTCCACAAAATCTATAACTCGTGCTTAACGACATATAAGCCAAATCAATATTGAATTGGTCGGAAGTCTCTTAATATTTTATTTTTCTTAATAGAGTTTTATAATGTGGCTAACAAATATAATTAAAAGAAAACAAATTACCAAGCTGCGTATAAAAATTGGCTCAGGGGTTTATGTATGTAATCAGATTAGATTACAGTTCCTTTGCAAATAATAATTTTATCATGTGTGTCGTCCGTTCACATATCACAAGCTAGTTAATTTTTCAATCTTTTCCAAAAAAATTTTTCAGGCTTGTGCTTTTGCTTAACTTAAAAATAGATACGAATATGTGAAATGAAATTGATGTATAACGTGTTACAAAATTTATTAAAGATGTCGATTTGTAAGCCTTTAACTCTTTTTTTCACAATGTAACAAAATCATTACAATTTCAATTCTGTAGAAGAATTAAAATATTACTAGCCAGTGACACATTCTATCACTACTTTTATAATGTACAATGATTAAAATATTCAAAGGACGTAGATTGTCAACATTATGATCTCTTGCTTTTTTTTGTCATAACGTAATCTATTTGGTTTGTTTACAAGCTGGGCGTCTGTCTATTTGCCCTATTGCAGTTCTTTATAAATAACTTCTGTAAAATTTTACCCCACATATTATAAATAACATTAAATATATTTAAAAAAAAATTTTGCGAAGGATATGGAATTTAAAAATTTTTCTTATTGTACACAACACTCAAAAACATTAATATTAAAATTAATATCTTAATTGTAATTTCTACTCAGCCCTCAAATGATAATATATCCAATTATTTTGCAAGACCTCAGATTTCTAAAAATAAATCTGTACAATAATATAATCGAAATTAGTATTTTAGTATCTTGCTCGGAATATTTACACATGTTTTAACTTAAGTCTTATATTTTTAAACACGAATGGCGACCATCTAGGTCACCATTTATTACGAAATTTTTTTTTTCAGAATAATAAAAAAAAATTAAAAATTTAACACAGGGACCGATACAAAAATAGAAATTTATTTTTAATTCAAAAGGTAAGCAAGTATGTAAAGACATATAAAACGGTATGAAGCAAATAGAAGGTTTTCATCATCATAGAAGGAAATTTTAGTGTTTTAAAATCACTGTTTAGCAGTATTTTAAAATTATTACTATCTTCTTCTGATAAGAATATTTTCAGTATATTAATGCGACAGTACTTTTATTGACTTAAAATACTTTTAACCCTTAACTGGTATCGTAAATTTGATAAACGTAACTGGTATTATGGGGGCCGCGCGGCCCCCATATGATTTTTGACTATATACTTGATTAAATGCTCATAAATGACTAATGATAGGCTCGATTTATGAAATAAATTACTTTTTATTTTTATAAATCTTCTTATTTAATTATTAAAAGAGATCACATAATAGTAAAAACTTTTTCGTAATATTTTTTTTTAAGTTAATAATATATATGAAACTTATTGTTTGGAAAGTTATAACCAAAAATAATATTATTTTACTTAATCTAAAATATGTAAACTTAAATAAAAAGTAACGCTTTATAGTCCCTTATTAACATTTCACAAAAATCTACTTGAATCTTCAGTTAAGAGTTATGAATACAATAACAAAACTTTGTTAAGTCTTGACAGTTATCACATAGTGTTTTTGTGCTACTATGTACTTTACAAATTAATTTTGAACAATTATTGTACTTTGTAGCAAATTTTCTATCTTCTTTTCTATCACATAAGTAACAGCGTCCTCTTTTCAAGACGCTTTGGCTTGAAGTAGCAACATTAAACGTCGAGGGTAATGACGCCACGTTAGCTGCTAAGAAATTATCAATTATATCGCGCAAATTTCTGGGGTAATTCAAATACTCAGCTTTTCTGTTTGTGATGTGTTCTTTGATGAGTTCTACAATAACAGATATTGTGTAGTTCTTTCGCTTCCTTATTTTGTCAGTGTTTGAACCTTTCCACAAGACATAGCCGTTCACGCAAGCAATATTTAGAATACCAGCAAATACTACACTTGGCCAACATTCGGCGAGCTACTGAGTAATTGGCGCATTTTTGATATAAGGAATCCACTCCACCTTTTGTGGAGTTGTACAACACAATAATCTCCGGTTTTTGTGTACGTTCAATAACACTTTTGTCATGATGCATTGAAGAAATCATTACAACGCTTTGATTTTTTTTTCGCACAAAAGAAGATAGTGTTATTTTACCTGTAAATCCAATAACACAAGATCCATCCAAGTTTGAATACAGTGGGGATTTCTTGTTTGTTTTTTTGTAAAGTCCCAACGTACATCAATTTTTTTTCCAGTAATGCATCAACCAACTCCACCGAAGAAAACCAGTTATCTGCTGTTATGTTCCTGTTTGATCCGAAAATCGGGGAAGCCAACTGTAGTACGGATTGTGTAGGTATTGATGGTTGCCCTCTTATACGTTCCTGATTTTTACCTGTATATATGAAAGCGTTATATAAATAGTGAGTCTTAGCATCACACATACATAATATTTTGATGCCGTATTTAGCAGGATGCTTTAATATGATAATATTTTGATGCCGTATTTTCATGTACACTCTGAAAAGACATCGGCCTCGGAATGGACATAACATTTCGTCAATAGTAATATATTCTGAATAACAGTAATTTGTTTGGCAGTTTTCTATAAACTTATAAAAAATTTCAGAAATTAGTGCTGCGCGATTCATAGCCTTTCGCTCCTCTCTGGACGCAATATCATCAAACCGAAGATTTGACAAAATAAACAAAAATCTTTTCAAATACATGGTAGCTCTAAAAATATCACGACCTGTTCCGTCTGTAGCCCACAAAGATTCTACGTCTTCATGTCCTGATTTGAACACTCCTGTCAACAGCAAAATACCTATAAAAGCTTTCATCTCTGTAACAGATACGTGATTCGTCCAATATTCTCGGTAATCTTCTCATTGGTGTAGTTGGTTATAATTTGTATAATGTTATTATCAACTAGCAATTGAAACGATTCCTTGGTAGTAATATTACTTTTAGATGCAGCGGGACCAATCAAACCAGGTCTTTGCCTTATTATATTATGCTGACGAGTACGTGAAGGTGCTGGTGGATATTTAGACCACTTGTAATTATTTTTACGTAGTAGCTGGATTGACTAGGTCCTCCAACATTTTCATCTTCACTCTCTGAGGAAGACTCTTGAGTATTAGAATCCACGTCGCCATTATCGTCAGAATCAAGGGTTACTGGACCTTCACAATAATTTAAAATTTCACTATCACTACATTCGTCTTCTGGTCTGACTCCAATCACTGATTTGGAATCAGAATCTTCGTTTACAATTTCTCCTATTGTTTTATCAGTTAAAGGCCGCGACATCTTGATTAAATAACTGTAAAAAAGAAGAAACAAATAAAAATTTTAATTTCAAAAAACTAACGTAACTGGTATCGTGGGGGCCGCGCAGACCCCAACACGTGCATACCTGCGTCCTGGTAAGAGATGCAGCGCCCAACGTCCGGCACTCGCCGCGAACAGCGGCGTAATGAGAATACTTAAAATGGCGGCTGCCCACGATGTTTAACTTGTTAGAAAATATAAAAACTGTTATGCATGTGGGCCGCGCGGCCCCCACGATACCAATTAAGGGTAATACGGTTTTAAAGAACAATTTTGTGCAAAAGAGGAATTGGTTAATTTTATATATTTATCTTCATTTGAGTTTGAAAACCATATTTATAAAAAAATTTACAATTTTTCTGTAAGTGAAGTAAAAATCCCCCACAAAAGTATAATAACAATGATAATTTAAAAAATAGCAGGACTTTCCGTCAATGCGACGTATTTATCATTGCACAAAACATGGTGTACTACTTATAAAACAATTGGTTTTCATTTTACATGTATATTTTAACATAATACGTTAAATTTATTCTGAAAACAATGAAAATTGCATAAAAAAATTAAATGATCTCATAAAAATACCAACGCGATATGACATTAATGGTGCTTAGTGGAGAAAGAGGGAAACATGCTTGCTCCTGGCTAGTTTACCTCCCTACATATATTGCCCAAAATGTATTAAAATTGATAAAGGCATCAATCATTGGACATTATTTAGGGCATCGTGATAAAATTTACAAATATTCCTTTATACATTTGATATATATTATTTAATATATTATTTGCTTCCTGTAAAGAACTATATTTACATACTTTATTTATAAAATATTTAATATGAATGACAATTTTAATTTATAAATACTAATTTTAATTTATAAATTGGTCATGTATTAATATTTCTGTAAAAGAATTATTTGTAAAATTTATTAGTAAATATAATAAATTTAAATAAATGGAAAATATTTTGAGTTGACAAATATTTATATTTAAAGAAAAAAGTACAATACGTTTTACATTTTATTTCAGAAATTGGCAAATTGTAGAATGGAAATTGTTTACCGACTGTTGAAATGAAAGATAAGGACAACATTTTTATGCTGACCAAACTACCCACTTGGTAACCACTGCTTGTACCACACTTAAAAAATCACATCCTCCAAATTACGAAATATTAGACAAAAGATGAATTAAGTAGGATAGGTAGAGATAATTGTATTATTTTTGTAAAGCCGACAAGTCATGTTAGTAGTACATGTGAAAAATAAATTTCACTACACAAAAATTTAAAAATGAAATTGGTGAAAAATAGATTCACAACAAGAACATCAAAAATACACCAACAATGAATGTGTCAAATAAATTAAAACAAAAACAAACAAAAACATTAAACTCAACAGTAGCAACTAACTACTTTAAAAACATTTTTAGAACGTACTCACTTCATCAAAGACCCTTTTGAAACGTGTATATGTGTATAATTATGGCTTCACATAAGCAATTTTATTGCTGTAAATGAAAAAAAATAGAAATATTCATGTTATTTTGTTTGATGTAAAATATATAATAAAGAACTTTTTATTCTAAAAGTAGATGTGCCATTGAAAAATTTACCAAAGCCATTTTAACAAGTATGTTATTGACCCATATACATTTAATTGTGTTCGGTTAAATTTATTTCTAAAAAGAGGCAGTTCGAAACATGCAAAAATAATAAACAAATATAGGATATTTTAAATGAAATAACACTTCAAAATATAATGGAATTGAAACTTCACAAAATTACCCAATGCTACCTGGTCTCACACAAGAAATGACGCTGTGTAACCTATTTTATTAGATCAAATTATCAAGAGGAACCGTGTATTGATTTCATATGTTAAAAAATTTAACTATTTTAATACTGAGAACTTTTTAAGTCCAAATGAAATACAAGTATATTTTCATTAAAAATTATTACTTTACTGGTCACAGACTCTCATAATGAAAAAAATCATATTTTAACTTATTCGTATAGTCGCAAAGGTGCTGCTCCTTGTAAATTTAGTTTCTTCTGCGTTCTATTGTGTCGCTCTTTATATTAAATAAAATAAGTTTCGCTACCTAATAAATAGTTAGGGATCATTTAAGTTTCTTTATCTCAAATGTGTTAATCCTGCTTCGTTGTGTTTTATGATTTATATATAACAATTTAAAATCTATGAAATTACAAATAACTTCATTTTAATATGCAATAAAAAATAAGCATTTTGTGACTGTTGGGAAATATTTAGCAAAGAGCGAACATATAACAGTTAATACATTTGCCTACAATAGACAATCATTCGCTTTAAAACCAAAATTGATCAATTTTCTTGTTTGCCACAAACACGCAGGATGAGATACTAACACAGTTCCCAGCGGCATTTCTCTCGCTAAAATTAATTGAGGCCACGTTTGATTAGTATACAAAACGTTTCTCGACCTCATGCATACACCTGTCAAACAAAATTATTTGCATTTCCTAGTTGATAAGGGTCGACCATTAATAAACACGCGAACTCGTAAACTAATATTGAATAGACTCGACTCACTTTCAATTCGCACGAAATGTTTTAGATACTTTCGATTACCCAAAACATGTATCGCATACTCAGTGTATATTTGTCTGTGTATATATGTTTATTATAAATATAATGAAAAAATAATAATTAGACAAAATTACTGATAACATTTTATGTTTTCTGTGCAACGGGTAGTTAGATGCTTCAGAATCTCACACTTCTTATTGAAATACTATCAATTATACTCGACCAAATGTATACGCATTCCTTTATTTTAGTTTTGATTCTAAAGTTTAATTTTTATTTACACCTTGAGTCTATTTAAATTATCAATGATTTTATTGATAAATGATTTTATTCCATTTACAAATGCTGATATAATGCAAATTCAAATAAAGTTAAGACAGAAATACATCTGAATACAGGTATTGTATTTACAATATAAAGAAAAATAAACTATTAGCTTTTGCAACGAATTCCTAACCACGATCTACGTTTCGTTGTATGGCAATAATTTTAGGTAAGCGATTTATAAAGATTTTTACAAATTGCCCAACTGAAACCGTTGTCATACAACGAAACAAACCTAGGTCGTGGTTAAGAATTTAAATAAGGTAGAAATAATATTACATCAAGTAGTTTAACTTAGTTGTGGAAAAAAAATTAAGTGAAAATTAATTTTAAATATAAAGATTTTGGCCAAGACCGAAAGAAATTCTCACAACACCGTACCAATTAGTAATTTTTTCAACAACTTAAAAAATATTGTTATTGACAAAAAAAATTATGTAGAAAAAGGGTGGGTAAATAAACTTTTTTTTAAGTACAGCTAATTTTTAATTATTTTGAGAACCCCCGATTACACAGGCATAGATTGGCGCTAATAAAATTGTAATCGATGTGATATTTTTATTAGTATTCATTGACAGAAAGTTTCGATTGATATTATTATTTTATTTAAACTATGAGAAGATATTGATAAGCTGCACTAGTTTTGAGAACTTACAATTCCGAATGGAAATCTTTGATTTCCTAATGGAATTAGCTTTTCACTATTTTCACGTTATGATAAAAAGTAATATATCAAAATTTTCTATTACTCATCATTATCAAACGTTTATGAATTAAAATGCCTTTCATTTAGTTATTATGGCTGATTTTAACTTCTATATTTCGTGGCGTAAATTACAATTATTTTATTTCAACTCCTTGAAGTTTTATTCCACTACGCTGTTTTTCATCCACGGAAAGTAGTTATTCAGCATATGATGAAATTTAGGAAATAATGGTCAAAAACTCAAGTCGAAGCATCTTCGTCCAATTATTACTATGTTTATAAGCGCTGTATTATTATACCATTGATTATTATTTTAGAGAAATCTGAAACATACCATTATAAAAAACGATTTGAAATCACATCTCTATAGGTGGTTAAACATGTAAGGAAAATAGGCGGTCTATTTTTAAGTTGTAAAGTGTTCATTTAATTTTTGGCCTCTACAAAATAAACTGAGTATAAATATAGAATAATTTTTTTATGGGACGTTTATCAAAATATTGTCTTGTTAGAATAATAAAAATAAATCTAACTGAAAACAATATCTCCATTAGAATTCTATATAAATATTTTAATATTTCATGAACTAAAGCTAAAAAAATTAAAAAATTCATTCGCGACAGTTTCACCTCATCAATAAATCGATAATAGCTAAAAATATCGAGTATACAGTAATTATAATGTATCTAATACCTTATCAGTTAACAAAATGTAAGTATGTGAATATTTTACTTTACATCTTTTGAACTTATTTGTAAAACGATTTTACCGCAAAATGCCCACTTGCAATATAACCGACACATGGTTATATTGCCGAGGCATAATTTTGGCTTCAGTAAAAGACGTCGACCAAGTAGACTTTCGAGACTGCCACTACCGTATAATATGAAACTTTTCAGCACATTACGGCGGTGGGACTGCGCTCGAAGCTCTACATTTATACATAAGTTTTTTGACAACAACTGGCGACAAGCTCACTTCCGCCCGTGAGCGTAGCGCACATTATCTGGGTAGTCGAGCATAATTTACTGACTTGGAGGCTTAACTTATTTACTGACAAATATTCTTGGCAATGTGTAGGCTTATGAAAAATTATTTTTATTTTGCTTTTGTGTATACGGGTTCTGTTTTAGACACAAATTCTTGATAAATATCAACTTAGTAAATGTGATAAATTTTTACGCCTTATCATGAATGAAATTGTCATAAGTACGTTATTATAATTTGCAGTTTATTTTAAAAAATATTTTCTTAATTAATTTGGCAAACAATTTGTTTCAAATTGTGCTGTTGTATAATTCCATAATAAACTTCTCATTACAAAATTAAGATTTAGCACGTGAAAGGTATGATTGAAATTGTATTTTTGTAATACCAATCTTTTTCTTCACCTCTCAAAACCGTCAGATCCTAAACTCGGTAAGTTTCTATGATGTACATTTTCCAATGGCTTTGTAATTTTTTGACCAAAATTTTGAAGTAATTCAAATCTGGTAAAATTTTATTATGAGCAAGTGAAACCCTTTTTTCCTGCATAGTCATGTGGAATATCAATATAAATCTGTGAGTGTAGTACATTACATTACATTCCTCTATACGAGTAGTTTATGTAGTACATTCCTCTATACGAGTGTGCTCTTTCGCTCAACCTCATACAAGCGGGTTTTAATGAATTAGTGGATGAATAAGTTGCCTTCTCTTTACATCGATAAGGTGCCATTTAAAATAAATACAACATGTATTATAACAATATATATTATATGTATGCCCCGTGTATTGCTCAAATATTAAATGTAACTAAGGTGAGATTTAATGTATTGTAATTATACGTGTGGGAGATTTTATTTTATAATTGTATGTATTACAATAAACGGGTTATTTTTATAAATTCTAGCTCAAGAAACCACTTTAAATTAAATCGTATATTTGAGTAAATTAATATCTTTTTATTATTTTGCTTTAAAGCAATGGGTAAAATAGTTATTTTTTGATTTAATAATTAAACAAAGCATATTGTTTTTTTGACACGTTAATTATGTACGTGTATTTTCTGTGCAGTCTTCATTGCAAATGTATAACAAAAAGAAATAATGTTTGTGCTTAGGATTATTCTACACTAAAATAAAGGTGTTAAAAATATTTAACAAAAGTTTACATAAGAAAACACTTTAAAAATAATACAAGCCACAGATTCGTTGTAAATCATCGTGATATACATCGTTGTAGCTAAGATTTGTGACAAAAAATATTTTTGAGAAAAAGGTAATGCATTTATTCAAAAGAAACTGTAATATCTGGGATAAAATGAAGTTTCCCCATGGTTATATTGGATGAAATAAATAATATATGGTTTATTTCTGATGTTAGAAAAATAAGTTAACAATAGGCTATTTGACCGATGTCGATTTTTTTTGTAAAAATGTTTCAAAACTGTGGAAAAAAACTTGCGATGAAAAAAATAATGCATATAATATGTGTCGATTTTTTTGTTCACTAAATTGAAAATTTTGTTACAAATTAAGTTTCCGTACAAAAAAATTAGAAAATTATAATATGCAATATAAAACTTAAACGCAATATTTCAAAAGATACTATAAATAGTTAAATAAATTTCTTAATAATGAAATAATGTGTTTTCACGTCATAAGCCAATTGTATTTTCTATGGAGCGTTTTCGCACTACTTGTAGTTCGTCAGTTTTTAAGTCATTAAAACTTTGTAATGAAAAGTCCTAGGTATGATGAAATTATTTAACAGTTCTTAATATTATTACTTATTCTATGTTAATAGTAAAATATATAGTCAAATACCCTATACTCAAAATAAGATAAACGAAAAGAAATACCATATTGTTTTTCTATTAAGAGTTCAAACATTATTAATAATAATTCAAGTCGTCATTGGTAAGGCAAACACTTTTTATTTAGCAAGGATCTATATACAGATAGACATATAAAAGTAAAGAACATAAAATTTAAGTAATTGTATAAGTCGCGGAACTAAACTTCGTCTGTAAATTTATGAATATAAAGTTTCGTTTCTTTTTTTAATGTATCTATTAATAAGCTTACTTATTTCTATGTTTATGAAGAAACATTATTATCGAAATCAAACACGTTTAAAAACTAATAAATATTATATTAATCAAAGTGTCGTACTGGTAAATTTAGTTATATATTCTCAGTCATGAACAGTTTGTCTACCTGTCCAAAATAATCACGGCGATAATAAATGACATAAGTTTGAATGTTAATGTTATTAACCCTAGATCACTAACCAGTCGTAAAAATTACGACGTGTGCCGTGCACTTTTAGTGTTTCGGTAAGTTCCACACCCCCGCCGCCCCGCCCCTTTCTAGTACCTTCCTAATTCGCATCTCCAGTGACCCGCAAGTACTCATTGCGGATGCACGTTTGTTAGGTCAGGAGATATCGTGCAATCGTCGTAAAAAATACGAAAGGTTAGTAACTACGCAACTTTTTTTCAAAGTTGTGTATTTCTTTATTTGTCTATTA
Organism: Druceiella hillmani; assembly: GCA_039881145.1. Lineage (NCBI taxonomy): Eukaryota > Metazoa > Arthropoda > Insecta > Lepidoptera > Hepialidae > Druceiella > Druceiella hillmani. Next base: position 1,266,339 of record JAYKKI010000132.1, read on the forward strand.
TATTCAATAATTACTATGAAAATATATTACTTTTATGTTATTACAATACGTAATAATAACTATTTTATTTATAAATCAATAGATTGTAGTGATATTCGCAGAGTTATGATTTTTCGTTGTTTTTAGATTCGAAATTTATTTAGTTTATGATTTCAGATGGATTTGAGAAGCCAAAATGAAAAAATTATACAATGGTTGCAAGATTCGGACGCAGAGTCAATACCCGATAATCAGCCACAATCATCGAATTCAGATGAAGATAGTAATTTAGAGACGGAAATTCACAAAAGCCAAAACATCCGTTTCATCTTTTTGTTGAGGAAGAAATGATCGACCTTATAGTACAGTATACGAACGTCGAGATTAACATCAAGAGTAATAAGTATAAAACTTCTAAGTATACTACTACACAAACGTCAGCCAATGAAATCAAGGCATTGCTGGGTTGGCTAATTCAATCTGCGGCTCTCAAGAGTGACCATTTACCTACACAAACTTTGTTTGATACTATTAGAAGTGCGAAAACTTACAAAGCCTGCATGAGTGCCGAAAGATTCGACTTTTTAGTTAGGTGTATGAGATTTTATGATAGAAATACTAGAAAAGAGAAAAGAGCTTCTGATAGACTGGCACCAATAAGAGATTTCTGGGAAAAAATTATAGACAATTGCAGAAAATGGTACAAGCCAGGTTCTTACATTACTGTGGACGAACAACTAGTTGGTTTTAGAGGACGCTGTCCCTTCCGTATGTATATCCCTAATAAGACCAATAAATGTGGCTTGATTTTGGCTGATTCCAGTACAAAGTACATGTGCAATGCTATACCCTATTTGGGGAAAAACCCAAACACAGGTAACGAGCCATTAGCAACTTATTTTGTAAAGGAGCTATCTAAACCATACTATGGGTCAAACCGGAACATAACCATGGATAGTTATCCAGGTTTACGTCATTTCCTCTGGTTATTGAACTATTGGAGTCGCCATATAACTTCACAGTAGTAGGTACACTAAGAAGTAATAAACGAGAGATTCCTAAGGAAATGGTGAATACTAAAAACAGACCTGTCGGTACTTCGATATTCGGTTTCAATAAAGAAATGACTTTGGTATCTTATAAGCCGAAGTCCAATAAGGTCATTTACCTTCTTTCTACCACACATGATCAACCTCATATAAATGCTACTTCAAAAAAGTCCGAAATTATTGAATTTTTTAACTCCACAAAGGGTGCGGTTGATACAGTAGACCAAATGTGCTCGATCATGAGTACTAACCGAAAAACCAATCGATGGCCAATGTGCTTGTTCTACAACATACTGAATTTGTCTATAGTTAACGCGCATGTCATCCACGTCAGTAATGCGATTCGTAATGGAAAAAAAGCCATGAAAAGAAGGTCTTTTGCTTTCGAAATGGCAGACGACCTGATGAAGCCTTGGCTACAAGAGAGATATCAGACTATAACGTTACCACGAAACATAAAGCTCATCCTGGCAGAGATCTTAAAAAATGACGACCCTCAAGAAGGTTCTAGTCATGACGTTTAGAAAATGCGTAAAACTTGCAGTATCTGCCCTGCAAAAAAACGTCATATGACCACGACCTTCTGCAAGAGTTGCAGAAAAGCTATTTGCAAGGAGCATTCTGTACCGATGTGTAATTATTGTTCAACATAAGTTATGTCTAAAATAATAATATAATTACATTAAGATGAAACTAAGTAACTAAACCGTATTCAAAAATGCATACGTAGTTATTCGAATATTTCAAGTAACTAAAATACGGTATGATAATACACAGTACTCGAATTAAGGTGAGTTCGATTTCTCATAATGCTACAGTTGTTTTCCGGAAAAGGGAAGGAATGGTGCTTTCGTTTTTCCGAATACTTTTAAGAACTTAATCACTGCTTTTATGCTTCAGGTTTTAGCAACCTTTAAGTTTGTTCTTCTCATTCGCTTTTCTTGTGCTAAGAGAGAAGTTGGTGGTTACACATTAGTAATTACGACTTGGTAGTAAATAAACTTTGTACCTAACTAATTAACATTAAATATTACGTTTATTCATGCATTAAAACAAATATATATTTTACTTCATTTTATTTGAAAACTAGATTTGAGTATTGAATTAGATACTCTGTTATTCGAGTTTGAAAAATGCTAATTAAATTCATCTGTTAAGCAAACTGTTTAAAAATAGGCTTATATTAATACTTAAAACAAATTTTAAGAGTCAAAAAAATAGACATGAAACCGATTAAAATTTCATTGAATATTTAGACTGTTTAATCTATCCACAGTTAGACGTATTAAATGAAAAAACGAATGCCGAGAACGATAAAAATATGTGATGAATATTCGGTTATTAGAAAATACTTAAATTATTTTATATTTTCGCATATTTTTTTGAAATATTGTTGTAATAAGTAATTAAAAATTATGATAAAAATATATCCCTATTTCTCGAAACGAAGTATTTACTATACCCATATATAAAATACATAAAATAAAAATAATGAAAATTTTTCATTATTTTCTCTTTAATTTTTATACGAATATTTAAAAAAGTTAACAAATAACGAATAAAATATAACTCCGGTGGTTTAATAAAATGTATTACCCGGCCAAATTTCCTGTTTCTATATTGCATAACTTCTAACAAAATTGGCTGTAATATAATGAGAACCAAGTCAATGATCTGACCAAGTTTTTGTTTTTCATTCGGAGGTACGAAAAACCCAAAAAACGAAATTTTAATGTAACAATGGCTTTTGTAGACAAAATTTCATTAGATGCAAGTAAGGTGTTTTAGGCGTTTTAAATCAAACGAAATTGTAATATTATTTTGTACAAACTACCGTAAACGCACGTAACTGTAATATAACATAAATTTTTCCGAAACTTGAAACGAAATTCCTTCTCCAGAGCCAAAATATCGGTTTTTAAAATCAAACTTTTATCGTAGTTATAATAAATCATAGTCTCATAACGACTTTGTATTATCATGAAATTACTCATCGAATGTATAATTTTAAATGCATACTTTATTAATTTATTCAATATATACGAATATTAAGATTCGTTTCTTTTTTTAAATTTATTCAATGTAATGGCATATATATATAGGACTCTATACACTACAAATAATATTCCACGAATTATGTGTGAAACGTAACAGTTATATTGAAATAAACTTTATCTTTATTTCTAGCGGAAAATTAAGAAAATGTTATACACAAGAAAATGTATGGCACAATTTCATATATATATATATATATATATATATATATATATATATATATATATATGTATATATTTACTAAGAATATTACCAACGTAACTTTCAGCATATAAATACTAGTTATCCAAATAAAACAATACAAGAATAATTAATATAAAACAATTGGTAAAATTTGTAAAAAAATGACAACAAAGCAAAAAAACCAAAATAATAAAACGTGTAAAAATTATTTAAATTGTAATAATATGGTAACAACCTGTGTGGGTTTCTAACATATTATTGTAACTACTGATTATATGATTATAATTACTGAAATACGGCTTTAACATCAATATCAAGTTAGCAATATTGCGTAACAAAAATAACAAAAAACAATAAAAACGCATATAATGTGTATAGCACGTATGAAAATAATGATAACCTTAAGCCCTATGATTGTAACTATCGAAATATGGTACTGTCACTAATATCTAGTTTAGCAAAGTAAATGCGCAAAAAATATTAAGAGTACGTTTCTTGTCAGTTACTCAAAACACTTCTTTAGCCAATTCATGAATTTTTGTTATTTTTATAAAAAAACCTGATTGGTTATTAAAATGAATATAAATAATTTATATAAAAAGAATGTAACTGGTGTGATATTAAAAACTTAATGTCAATTATTTGTCATTAAAGGTTAATTGAAATATATATCTAGATATAAGAGACAAATAAAATATTGGAATAGGTGTGACCACTGAGCCACGGAACTTTAGTTATGTTTCCTTATACCAATAAACATTTATTATACTTTCTAATGTAAAAATAATCATAAAGAGATAAAAGGATATTATAATTGCACATGCAAAGTAATATTCTCTTAACATGCCATATCAGTTAGTCATAATGTAAAGGTATTGAAAGGAAATTTACTTAGTGCAACTACGCATGTAACTAAAAACTCAAATTGCATTTACAGCTCTCGAGAACGAGTAATATAAACGGAATAAATTATGGTGTAAACTTCCCTGCACATTAAAATGCACGACCAAAACTCCGTCTGGGATTACCGTCCCTCGTCGTCACGTTGTGCTGCGATTAGTTCCGGAAAATGCGGTCTCGTTATTTCCAGTCAACGTACAGTTCTGCTGAATTAACAACGCCAGCATTTGCGAGACATTATTGTCGGTTCTGAATTGTAATTTTCTCTGCAAATGCTATTCTAAACAAAGCAAAGCGTGTTGGTAATTTATTGCAAAATGTTTCAATTATTCCATGCTTTTAATCGAACATCAGTGTCAAAAGGTGCAAATACCTTGATATTGCTGAATATCCTGTCTTTAATTCCTTTTCATTTTATTGAAATAAAAAGCAAGACAAATGCAAAATATGTTTACTTTCACAAATTGCAAAGTTAAACAGTAAATATTACTACGTAGGTTAAAATAATGTTATTGTTCTTCACGTTTCATGTAACGTTATTCTGATTAATAAAAATATTTCTTTGTTAACTTCGAACCTAATAATATTTCAGTATTTCAACAAACATGAAACTATTAAAAGTATTGAGTAGAGTAATTCCATCGGACACTGTAATTTTTGTCGAGTATATATTGTGGAAAATGATCTAACTTTATAATGGAAAAAGCAAACGCGTTAGATAGATGATTTAAATTCTGATAGTAAGTTTCTGTGTTCATCACAGGTTCCCTCGAAAGCAAGTTTTAATACATAATGCCTTCCATATTCTGTAAGTAACTCAGTTTTTCTTTCTGGTATTCACTTCAAATATGGACACTGAACTCTTTACTTACATTATTTGATCAATGGTTAGGTATGTGATCAAAATATGAAACAGTATTTTAATTAACAAACACTAACTGTTTGAAATCTTCGAAGCCCGGTGGTTTTTGAAAAATATTAATTCATAAAATGAAAAAATGCATATTTGACATGGATCTATTTTCTGTGGTGTAATACACTTGGAGGCTTGTCGCTAACTCCTGCTAACTAGACTCATCTCTTTCTATTTATAATTTTTTTTAAATACTCTGTACTTCTGATATTTTTCCATAAAATCTATACTATGTGCTTAAAAATATGTTAGCCAAATCAGTGTTAAATTGTTTGGAAATCTTTTTAATATTTTATTCTTCTTATTAGACTTTTATAATTTGGCTAACAAATATAATTAAAGTTAATCAAATTCCCAAGCCGCACATAAAAATTGACTCAAAGGGTAATCTACGTAATAAAATTTAATTTTGGTTCCTTAGTAACTAATAATTTCATCACGTCGGTCGTCCATTCACATATCACTAGTTTACAACTTGTTAATTTCTCACCCTTTTGCTATAAAATTTTGCAGGCTTGTGCTTTTACTTAACTTAGAAATGGACATGAATATGTAAAATAAAATAAATGTGTAACGTATTACAAAATCTATTAAAGGTTTTGATATGTAAGTCTTTAACTCTTTTCTTAGCAATTTGACAAGATCATTACAATTTTATTTCTCTATAAGAATTAAAATAATACTAGCCAGTGGCACATTCTATCACTAATTTTATAATATAATAACGATTAAAACAATCAAATGATGTAGATTGTCAACATTGTTATCTCTTGCGTTTTTGTTTGTAGTACGATAAGTGGGTTGGATCATATATTCGTTTTGTTTCCAAGATGGGCGTCTGTCTGTTTGCCCTATTGTAGTTCGTTATAAATAACTTTTTTAAATGTTTACTCCACATATTATAAACCACATTTAAAATATTTAAATATTTTTTTTGTGTAGAGTATGAAGTTTTAAACTCTGACTGGCTGTACATCTCAAAAACATTAATATTAAAATTGATACCATAGGTGTATTTTCTACTAGGCCTCATATCATAATACATCCAGTTATTTTGCAAGACATCAGATTTCTAAAAATAAATCTGTACAATAATATCATCGAAGTCAATATTTTAGTATCTTGCTCGGAATATTTGTATTTAGGTTTTAATTTAAGTCTTACATGTTTAAGCACGAACGGGGTATAGGTCACCATTTACTAAAAAAAAAATTTTATGTCAGAATAATGTAAAAAAAACAAATTAAAACAAAGACCGATACCCAGAAAGAAATTAATTTTTAATTCGAACAAAATTTTAATTTGGTTTTTAAAAAATGTGCATTTAGTATCACATTTAATACGCAAGGAATGAAGATTTTATTAGATAGAAAGGTAAGCAAGTATATAAAGGCACGTAAAACGGTATGAAGCAAATAGAAAGTTTTCATCGTTAAAGAGGGAAATTTTAGTATTTTAAAATAACAATAACGCATCATCTAAATTCGCCACAATTACTGTCTTCTTCTGATAAGAATCTTTTCAGTATATTAATCGACAGAACTTTTATAGACAAAAATATTAGAGAATCTACACATTTTATAGTAATACTTTTAATACACTATTAAAGAACAATTTTATGCAAAAAGTAATTGGTTTTTATAAATTTATCTTCGGTAGAGTTTAAAAAGGATAAAAAAAAATGTACAATTTTTCTGAAGGTCAATGGTCCATAAAGTAAAGTATGTCCATTTTCTTATATAATGACTGCTAGTAATATAGTGACTGCTAGTAATAAGTTTCTATAGTTCAAAGCATTTAGAGAAAGTAATATAACCAATTCAAGCGATTTATTTACAGTTACACCCACAGACAGCAATATTTGAGTTTACAATCCCTCACCGAAGTTTACTAACAATGAAAATAAAATAAAAACAAAATAGCAGTACTTTCCGTGAATGCGACGTGGTTATCATGGAATAAAACATGGTATACCATTTATAAAACAGTTTGTTTTCATTTTACATATATATTTTAACATAACATGCTAAATTTATTCTGCAAACAATGAAAATTGTAAAAAAAATAATATGATCTAATAAATACCAACGCGATATGACATTAATGGTGCTTAGTGGAAAAAGAGGGAAACGTGCTCGCTCCTAATTAGTTTACCATCCTTACACATATTGTTCAAAATGTATTAAAATTGATAAACGCATCAATCATTAAACATAATTTAGGACATCGTGATAAAATTTAGAAATATTCCTTTATAAATTTGGTCTACATTATTTAATACATTGATCGTTTCCTGCAAAAATCTATGTTTACATATTTTATGTATAAAATATTTTATTAGATGGACAATAATTTTAACTTATACATTCGTAATGTATTTTATTGTATTGTATATTTCTCTAACAAAAATTACTTGTAAAATTAAATAAATAGAAAGGATTTAAATAAATGGAACATATTTTAAGTTGACAAATATTTATATTTAAAAGAAAAAGTACTATACGTTTTAAGTTTTACCTCATAAATTGGGAAATTGTAAAATGGAAATTGTTTACCGTCTGTTGAATGAAAGATGAGCAAAGGTCAAGATTTTTATACTGAATAAATTACCTACTTGGAACCACTGCTTGTACCACGCTTAGATAATCAAATCTTCTAAATTACGAAATATTTAGAGAAAATAGGAATTAAGTAGAACAGGTAGAGATAATTGTATTCTAAGGTAAAAAAATCGATGATCTGCCGTATCGTGTTTCCACGCAAAGCACGATGAAAAAGGAGGATAGAATTATTCTGAAGGTGTTCCAAAATAATTCTTGCCTTTTAGTACATGGTGGGCAGGCGGTTTTGCATAAAAAGGGTCCAATTGTGTCATGTGATACTACAAGAATACGTTTACTGGCCCGCGAAATGAAATTTCGTAGCAAAATAAAGAAACTAATACTGTTTGAAAAACATATTGGAAGAAGACTCATTTGAGCGAAGGAAAATTTTAACTGCTATTAGAACAAGGTTATTTTTTTTATGAAGCTTTTTTTTTGGCACATTCTTCCATCACTCGTACCTGGTGTACTCACACCAATAGAGCTATCAGCGAATCGTCAAACATCCGGTAAAGGTGCACGTTTGGGGCTATTTCTCAAAGTAGGGATTTGGCAATTTGTATCTATTTATAGACAATTTATACGCTGCTAAAATGGTCAAAATATACCAGTAGGCTTTATCATAATCTGCTCAAATGTGCTTTACGAAAAAAAACATACATTAGCAATTGCAAGAAAACAATGACTCGAAGCATCATAGTTACTTTGTACTGCGTGGAAACAGTAAAATGACGTTAATGTACTAGATTAACCATCGTAATCGCCGGATAGAATCCCATGAAAAATGTTTGGGTACTCATAAAGTTTGAACTTCGAGGAAGAAAAATATACACTGTCGAGCAATTATTTCGTCAAATTCGACTTCCATTAAGTCTTTGTTTCCAGAATATACTACTAAGTTAGTAGAAAGTATGCTATGGCGTCTTCAGTCAGTTATTGATACTGGCGGTGACTAGAGTACTTATTAATAATAATCATCACAGTCTATGTGTATCACAGCATTACAGTCTATGTGTATAATGCATAATGTATGTATTTTTTTCCATTTTTTATCCCAAATCCTTTCCGAGTTTCGCTGTAAATGTTCTTGTCAAACAAGCTCTATTATGCACTCATCATATTTAATACCTAAGAAATAATTAATGTAGACTATACTTCACAATTCTCGGTCTTAATGTCCTTTACCACATCAAATAAACCAATAATATTGAACTTAACAGTCGGTGCTATTAAAAAGAATCGAGAACAAAACTGTGTTACGTGGTAAGATTTTAACTTTAAAACTAGGGTGAGACTGCGTAATAAATTTTCGCCTGCAGAGTTTAACCGTGTCTTACAGGCTTGTTTTGATTCTTTCACTCTAGACTTACATTTTCAGTGTATTTCACCGATAGCCGCAGCATTTATCTCGAAATTTTTTGGGCGTGTCTGAATTTATCGCTAATGTCATAAGGAACTACGGCACGAAACTCTCAAATAATTCGCATATATTTGCTATTATCGATTTATTGATGAGGTGGAACTGTCGCTAATAATTATTTTCATTATTTATTTTTTTAGCTTTAGTTCATGAAATATTGAAATACTTATGTAGAATTCTGATAGAGATATTGTTTTCAGTTAGATATGTTTTTATTATTCTAACAAGACAATATTTTGTGAAACATCTATATTTATGCACAATTTAGTTTTAGAGACCAAAAATTAAATGAAGACTTAACAATATAAAAACAAACCGCATATTTACTTTGTGTATTAAACGACTTATACTGATGTGTTTTGAATTCGTTTTTTATGATGATATGTTACAGATTTCACGACATAACGAGAAAGATACCCAATAATAATCATAGACCATTATCAAAAATAGTAATCAATAATATAATAATACAGCGCTTATAAACATTGTAATAATTAGAGAAAGATGCCTCGACTTGAGGTTTTGACCATTATTTCATAAATTTCATCATATGCTGAATAACGACTTTCCATGGAAGAAGAACAGGGTAGTAGAATAAAACTTCCAGTAGTTGAAACAAAGTATCTTGAAAATACACCACAGAATATAGAAGTCAAAATAAGCCCTGAATAATTCAATAAAGACGTTAATGTTCCTAAACGTTTGATAATGATGAAAATAGAAAATTTTTGTACATTATTTTTTATCATAACGAGGAAAGAGTGAAAAGGTAACTCCATTCGGAAACCAAAGAATTCTATTCGGAATTGTAAGTTTTGAAAAATAGTGCCGCTTGTTATTCTCTTCTCATAGCATATATAAAATATTAATAACAATCAAAACTTTCCGTCAATGGATACTAATAAAAATATAACATCGATTACACTTTTATTAGCGCCAATCTATGCCCGTGTAATCGGTGGTTCTCAAAATAATTAAAAATTAGCTGTAATTTAAAACAAAAATTTGGGGTGGTCTCGACACCTACCCTACCCCTTTTCTACATTAATTTTCTTTGTCAATAACTATATTATTTGAGTTATTTAAGAAAATAATTAATTTGTATAGTGTTGTGAGACTTTCTTTTGCCCTTGACCAAAATCTTTATATTTAAAGATAAGTAGTATTATTTCTTCTCTATTTAAATTCTTAACCACGACTTAGGTTTGTTTCGTTGTACGACAACGGCTTCAGATGGCAATTTGTAAAAATATTCACAAATCGCCTACCTAAAGATATTATCATACGACGAAACGTATATTGTGTTTAAGAATTAGTTGCAAAAGCCAATATAGGAAGTAAGTTTTTAAATGTATACGTATATCACTGATTTAAAAAAAGGTAAACCGATCTCAATCATTATTCTAAAAGACTTCGATATCAAAAGGAAGGAACAAGTTAACAAACATGAAATCATAAAAAGACCTTCATACCATATCTGAGTCATTAAATATAAACATTATAAGTTTTTCTATATTTCGTGTGGCACAATATCAAGTTTCGGAACGAAACCACTAACCTTTTTTACTTATATTGGGACAGAAAGACAAAAATAGTACATAAATCTATTCCAAAAAGTCCTATAAAATTATACGTGTAAATTGTATGTTTCTTTAAGGGAGATTTTGAGTAAGGAAAATATTCAAATTCGTTCAAAAATACAAAATAAACGAGAACCACTATAATTGAATGAAATACGCTTACCCGTAAATTCGTAAAAATTGGTTTCAAAATGTTGCAATCTAATAATATTTCCTAATAAATTATTTTTCCTATATGTTTTAGTCACACATTACTTAATTGCTAACGTTTAATTACCAGGTACTTAGATCAAAACAGTTAAGTTTCTTCTTAATTATTATTTATTCTAGGTGAATCATCGCAGCGTTTTTATAAATGTAACTAGCGCCTGGCACTCATTTTGTGTGGGTCCATTCCATATCTGTTTTTTTCTTGCAACAAGGAAAAAACCTCGCCCAATAAAATATTAGTTCGTAAATTTTAGGATGACTTGTGACATCAATTTAGTTTATTTTAAAAACTGTTAAATATCTATTTTACCGATGCAAATTTTTCTTTCTTTTCAGAATAAGTACCTATTTTTAACGTAACAGTGTAAATATGTAAACAGTTTCCTTTGTGCTTCTTTGTTAATTTCAATGTTATCTGGAAAACGGAATACATAAAGAATGTATTACTAATAAATGTTCCAAATAACATAGCAATAGGTGCGAAAATAATATCGTGGCAAATAGCGATTAGATATTGTCGATATCGGTAGGCAATGTAAATTAATTGACGCAACAGGAATGGAGAAAAGGAAGTAAAGTTCCTATTAAAAATTAAAGCGATATAAAAAGTATATTGTTTGATTGGAACATATCCGTTGAAAATAAACTGGGTTGGTGCAAGGGTCCAATTGAATTTAGCTGCTTTTATAGAGAATCCTCGATGATAAAGAATTCAGCCAATATAAAGGTATCAGGAGTGCATCTTTATGGTTAAAATTTTCTTTTCTTTGAAATATACTGCTACAGATAGAAGTACGCTTGAGGGTACCAATTATTATTTATGTTAAAAACAGGAAAGTAATAGAGATACAGACTACTCTAATTTTATGTCTTCACCTGAGTGGATTGGGACCGATATTAAAGATGAGAAAGGATAATAAACGAAAAAGGCCGAAAATAGATCAAATGCAGAATCGATCTGTATTAGAAAATAAATCTCGTGGGGTCAATATAAATTATAGAGTTTCAATAAATTTTCATAAAACAAAGGGATTTAAAAATATTTGAATAAATTTTCATTTAGCATCGTGAATAAGAAATTTCCAAAAATAAAAGACAAATAAAAACCATAAAAGACAAATAGTTACGCATAAAGCCACAATTGAAAGTTTTTGAAACATCTTCTTATTGAATATATATATATTTTTGTTACTATCCAAATATTAGGTTAAAATATTAAATATTGCAAGCAGACAGTATTTATTAAACTGTATGAACATTACGATAATTGTTGTCAATTTAAATATTCTGTACTATGGGCCATGACCCAATAAATAATATAAACTACTGACAACTTTATTCAGTTTGATATTGCAAATTATTATGAAATTAGCTATAAAGGAACAAAAACGATTAAAAATATTTTTCTTAATATAGAGGAAAATAAAACAATGTCGATTAAACAAATACTTACGGTCATATATGTACCTAAGCAAAACGTTCTATTACTTGCATGAAACGAGATTATTCAATAATATAAACGAAAGGAAACTATAAATTTATTAAACACATTTTGGTGGAATATGATTTTGTAAGATTACCCAACTTTTGAGTGTAGCTCACAGTAAAATAGTTAAAAATAGAAAGTGGAAACCCATTCATTATAATAGTAGCAGCTCTGTAAATGGGAGTGTTGTTGATACAAGCTGAACTCGAGGAAAAGTTTTAAATTTTACTTCATAATGTAAACAGATGTAAATATTATACAAGAATCTTTGATCTATTTTCGTTTATTGTCAGTTGCAAATATATACAATTTAATCCAAGGTAAGTGAGAAACTCAAAAAATGTATATAACGTGGCGACTCTTTAACCTTCGTTGACGTGACAAATTCCATGTTTCATCCTGTTTTTTTCCTAATGAAGTCTAGTCACGTTACTTTTATGCTATTTCACATAAATATTATTTTGTTGAATTTTTATGTAAGTTAAAATTAGAACTTTATAGAGACCGATTAGAATATTATTTATACCTGCCTTTGAAATTTAACATTTAAACCATATCAAAAAATGGTTTCTCTTTGTAAAAGTACTTATTTTGAACGCATATGAAAGATAAACCAATACGATAAGTGTTTTTGGCTAATGATATTGTGAAATAAAATATTTACGTATCATGGTAAGTATATCGTTGAAAAATAAAAATCCCATGGTGATTGTTATTTGTGTTCTTTTTAGAAAGCAAGCATTTGAACTGCATTTTATTCAAGTTCTACTGGCTATTCAAACTTTCATAATGAACATTAAACTTAAATTCTGTCAAATTGAATGTTATAGAATTTTGGCCTTTTTGAAAGATTTTTTTTCAACAAGTAACTTTGATAAAACTGTGTGAATGAATAACCATTAAAATTCCACCATTAGTGAATAACCATGCAAATATGTCTTATAACCTGGAGTTATAACACGGTCTTCTAATCCAAGTTTTAAAACTAAAAATCACAATATCTTTGGCATTTCTGAACAAAACGAGAATAGAAGACAAATATTCTAATGCATTGATAAAACAATTCCCAAAATGGTATCAAGAGAAGACAAGATACAAAATTCCAAAACTATAAATTTGAATTTTCATGGTCAAATTTCAGGTTTGGATGAGCGTAACCAATTCAAACACTTATCTATTCCCATTTATTTGGATTCAATTCTTTCGTTTCACGCACTGAGATCGTATTTATTGTCTCAATGTAATCTAGCTCATCACACAATGAACTAACACGCGATCGAAAACATGTCTCTTTCATTATAAGGAAATTCAAGCAGACGTTGTTACTCGCAAATCCCAGTCGCATCAATAAGAAAGAACCAAGTTCCGTTTTTTTAATCATTGAGAAACCAAAAATTATCCACACCTGACTTCAAACCATTTCAGTATATACATGAAAAGAAAATATAAAATATAATTTCCTGAAATAGAATCACAACCCAAAAACTTCATATTCGTGGAAAGTTTAAAATTTATAGGATACTTCCATTAGATATAAGAAACCTGTAACAGAGAGTCCGACCATCGGGACAATTTATTTTTCCTCATTACCTTCTTTATAAAATATGAAAGACTTTTGGAAGAAATATGTAAATTTAAACACAAGTTTAAAAAAGCACGTATAATAAAAATTTAAAAGACCTGGTATAATGTGAATAATTTATACATTTAAAATTTTAACTTCATATGCAACTTGATACCCAAAGCCTTATCAAATGTCATTTATTTATAAATACTCGTTTCTCTGTATGTAATGAAGGCTCGTGGAGTTTTGCGTCACAGTGACAGGAATTTACTTTTTATATATATATATATATATATATATATATATATATACATATATATATATATATATATATATATATATATATATATATATATATATATATATATAATTAACGAAAATGTTCCAATTGGAACTTATATAGTTACCATGTAGTCAATTTATTACAATTAGTACATAAAAATATCGAGTATAGAGTAATAATAATGTATCTAATACCTTATTAGTTAAAAAAATGTAAGTATGCGAATATGTTATTTTATCTCTTTAGAACTTATTTGTAACATGCTTTTACCGCAAAATGCTCCCATGCAATATAACCGACACATGATTATATTGCCGAGGTATAATTTTGGCCTCAGTAAAAGATGTCGACAAAGTAGACTTTCGAGACTGCCACTCCCGTATAATATGAAACTTTTCAGCACATTACGGCGGTCGGATTGCGTTCGAAGCTCTACATTTATGCATAAGTTTTTTCACAACAGCTGGCGACAAGCTCACTTCCGCCCGTGAGCGAAGCGCACATTATCTGGGTAGTCGAGCATAATTTACTGACTTGGAGGCTTAACTTATTTACAGACAAATATTTTTGGCAACGCGTAGGCTTATGCAATTTTTTTATTTTGCTTTTGTGTATACGGGTTCTGTTTTAAACACAAATTCGTGGCAAATATCAACTGTGTAAATGTAATAAATTTTTACGCGTTATCCTGAATGGAATTGTCATAATTACGTTATCATAATTTACAGTTTATTAATTTTTACGGCAGAAGTACTTTGTTTGTCAATGACCGCAAATAACCCAAAAACAAAACGTCTCTTGTTACCGAATCAGTATAGCGCGAAATTGCCATTCAAAATGTATTTTTTTGTTAAGGTGTAATAAACTAGACCTCATCTCATGTAAATTACTAAGTCTATTAAAACGCAATTATTCTGAGATAGTTATTATTTATATCATGAGACTGCCTGTGATCAGGAAGTGAAATTAACACAGAGACCGAAACCCAAATAGAAATTTATTTTTAATTCGATCAACATTTTAATACACTTTTTTAAAAAATGTGCATTTAATATCACATTTAATACGCAAGCAATTAAGATTTTATTAGATAGAAAGATAAGCAAGTATGTAAAGGCATGTAGAAAGGTACGAGGCAAATAGGAGGTTTTCATCATTATAGAGGGAAATTTTAGTATTTTAAAATCACATCATTTGCTACATTCGCCATAATTACTGTCTTGTTCTGATAAGAATCTTTTCAGTTTATTAATGCCGTAGAACTTTTATAGATAAAGAGATGAGCGAATCTACACATTTTATAGTAAATACTCTTAATACAGTTTTAAAGAACAATTTTGTGCAAGAGAGTAATTGGTTGCTTTTATAAATTTATCTTCAGTAGAGTAAATTAAATAAAAATTTACAATTGTTCTGAAGGTGAACGATCTGTAATTTGCACGAACAAATGAGGGTAAACAAAATATAGATAAAAATGTGTTCATTTTATTATATTTAGTGACAGCTAACAACAAATTGATATAACAATGTCCATTTTTTATAGTTACCCCTACAGACAACGGTCTTTAAATTTGTAATCACTCACTAGAAGTTTATTAGCAATGATAATTTAAAAAATAGCAGGACTTTCCGTCAATGCGTCGCAGTTATACTATAAAACAATTTCTTTTTATTTTACATGTATATTTTAACATAATACGCTAAATTTATTCTACAAACAACGAGAACTGTGGAAAAAAATAATATTATCTCATACAAATACAAACGCGATATGGCATCAATGGTGCTTAGTGGAAAAAGAGGGAACCATGCTCGCTCCTGATTATTTTACCTTCCTTACACGTATTGTTCAAAATGTAATAAAATTGACAAACGCGTCAATCATTGGACGTTACTGAGGGCATCGTGATAATATGTATAAATATTATTTTATTTGATCTAAATTACTTAATATCCTCGTCGTTTTCTGCAAAAAACTATTTACATATTTTATTTGTTAAACATTTAACTTTATGAACAACAATTTTAATTTAAAAATTCGTAATGTGCAATTATCACCCCAGAAAAAATTACTTGTGAAATTTACTAGTAAATAGAATAGACTTAAATAAATGAAATATATTTTGAATTGACAAATATTTACTTAAAATGGAAAAAGTATCATACGTTTTAAGTTTTACCGACTGTTGAAATGAAAGATAAACAAAGGTCAAGATTTTTATGCTGACTAAATGACCCATTTGGTAACCACTGTTTGTACCACACTTAGAAAATCACATCCTCTAAATTACGAAATATTTAGACAAAAGAGGAATTAAGTAGTATATTTATAGATAATTGTATTATTTTTGGAATGCAGACTGTCACGTTAGTAGTACATGAGAAAAATGAAATTCAATACACAAAAATTTAAAAATGAAACAGGTGAAAAATAGATCTATAACAAGAATATGAAAAATACACAATAATGCATTTGTCATAAATAAAAAAACAAACAAAAACATCAAATTCAACAATAGCAACCAATTACTTCAAAAATATTCTACAACGTACCCACTTTATCAAAGAACAATATAAGAAATTGTATTGCTTTGAATAAAAAAAAATAGGAATATTCACATTATCTTGTTTTAAATAAAATACACAATTATGTTTTTTTTTATTATAAAAGTAGATGTGCCACTAAAATTTTACCAACACAATTTTTATAAGTACATTATTTACCCATGTACATTTAATTGTGATCGTTTTTAAAAAGAGACGGGGCCAAATATGCAAAAAATAATAAGCAACCATAATACATTTTAAACGAAATAGCAATTCAGAATGTACAGGAATTAAACGTCATAAAATGACCAGATGCTACGTGGTTTTTCGTACAAGAAATGACGCTGTGTAACCTACTTTGTTAGCAGCTGGAAAGAGAAAATTTGCCTACAATAGACAGTCATTCACTATAAAAGCAAAACTGATCGATTTTCCTGTTTGCTAAAAATACGTAGGGTGAGATACTAAACGCATTTCCCAGCGGCATATCTCTCGCTCAAATTAACTGAGACAACGTTTGATTAGCACAGAAAACGTTGCCCGACCTCATGCATACACCTGTCAAACAAAATTATTTGCATTCTCCAGTTGATAAGGGTCGACCATTAATAAAGAAGCAAACTAATATTGAATAGACTCGGCACATTATCAATTCGCACGAAATGTTTTAGATGCTTTCGGTTATCCAAAAGCATATTTCCCATACTCCGTGTATACTTATGTGGGTATGTGTGTATGTATATTTATTGTAAATATAATGGTAAAGTAATAATTACACAAAATTAGAAATAACATTCTATGTTTTTTCCGCTACTGATAGCTAGATGCTTTAGAATCTTATAGTTCTTTTTGACATATTTTCAATTACACCTTGCTTGCTTAAGTTTCCTTCTGAATTAGACTTAAATTTATATTTAAATCTAATTCAGAAGTTTAATTAGACTTAAATTTACATTTAAGTCTAATTCAATTAAACTGTGGCTTACCAATTAATAAATCATGCCTAAGGTCACTATTATGAATGATTTGATTGATAACTAATTTTATTCCATTTACAAATACTGATAATTCAAATCGAAGTAATGTTAAGACATATGTCCTAGTACAAGTATTGTATTCAATTAATATTAAGACAAACATATGTTTTAATACAGATAATGTATTCGAAATGTAAAGAAAAATAAACTATTTTTACAAACCGGTACTTTTCAAAATCAGCCAAATGAATTTCAATCTCTTACAATAAGGGTTATATGCCATAATTACGGGTAGATAGGTATTTTTGACCTCTAAAAATCAATTATATTATTGTAATAAGCGGCCATATTAACAAATTAAATTTATCGTTTCTATTTAATTACTTAATTTTATTTTCACAAGTAAGCGGTAATACAAGATACTCGTAATTTTGTTTCGCGCTAGCCTATACTCGAGCCATCGATAATGTCTTTGATGAATTCAAGTAAAGTCGAGGATGAAAGCTGATTGTGAAATAAATTCACGCCATAGTATTAGAACATGTAGTCTGCATGTCAAGAGCATGTACCGCGCAACTTTTTTTTGAAAACCGTTAGAAGATATTTCAAATATGAACAGGTAGTGAGACCCTTCTCCTAAGAGACTTTGTGTAGAAAACCTTAGTTATCATTCGATCTTTTTCACAAAAGAACGTATTTCGTCATAAGTGCGGCATACGCATCACCTTACTAAGCCGTGTTTTTGTATTTGCATATAAAAGAACATAAAATGTCATACGGAGCCGCTGCTAAATCCATGAAGAGGTCAAAGACATCTGTTAGTAAGTAGGTCAAATGCTATTCTGAAGTAAAAAATATCGATTATCTGTTGGATCGTGTCTTCACGCAAAGCACGACGAAAAGGAGAACAGCATGATCTTACAGATATTCCAAAAGAATTGTCGCTTATTAGTACAGGGTTGATAAACAGTTTTGCATAAAAAGAGTCTAAATGTGTCATGTGATACTATAAGAACACGTTTACTGCCTCGTGAAGTGAAATCTCGTAGCCGAATAAAGAAAACTACTCCTGTCTGAAAAACACATTGGAAAAAGACTCACAGCAACGAAACGGAAAAATGTAATTTTTATTCTGATGAAGTTTCATTTTAAGCACATTCTTTCACCATTCATATCTGGGGTGCTTAGACTTATAAAACTATTCAGCAAACGGTCAAATATATAAAGGTGCACATTTGGGGCTGTTTTTCAAAACAGGATTTGTCAATTTGTACATATTTACAGACAACTTATACATGCACCATATGCTAAAATGCTAAAATCCACCATATGCTAAAACGGTCAAGGTATATCAGAAGGCTTTATTACAATCTGCCCAAGTGTGCTTTACCAATAAAAATATACATTAGCGGTTGCAAGAAAACAATGACTCAAAACCTAACAGTAATTTAAATATATATATATATATATACATATATATATATGTGTATATATATACATATATATATATGTGTATATATATACATATATATATATATATATATATATATATATATATATATATATATATATATATATATATATATATCTACAATCTTTATTTGACCTACAATCTTGATGTTTAGACTTATTACGTATATTATTAAATAAGTGCTAAAATTTTTCATCAATTTTTTTAAATAAATTTGGTATATAACAAGTATGAATGTTACATTATATGTGTGTTACATTATAATTCTTTCCCATTTCTCTCTTCAGTCTAAGCCATCATTTGGTTTTCGATTTTTGGAGTAATAATAAAATATATGTCTTTTATTTTAATCGTATATTTTTTAAAAAATTTTAATGAACATATAAAATTAGAAATTAATTTTGTAAATTTATAATTATATTGGCGATCCCGTCTAGTCATTATCTATTAAAAAAAAATTATTTAATAATCTTGAAGAAATTAAAAGATATTTGTGTTATTATATCAAAAAATTTGTAAACCAAAACACACTCTCTGGAAAGAAAGATATTATATCAAGAAATAAATAAATTAATGACATACATAAATATAAATATAAAGAAATAATTTAATTAATTCTCAACACGATGTAACTGTCGAACGAGAAGCAAGGTGGAAATAAGAAAAAGCAGATGATATATAAGATTACGAGAAGCAGGAATATTACTTCTGGAGACATTTACAGAGGCGAGTTCCTGGTCTCAGTATCTTCCTAATCCTAAAATTATGTGACTTGGACAGAGAAAGACTTTTCCTGAAAAGTGGTTTTCTGCTTCCAATATATATTATATATATTTCTACAGTCTACCTTTCTATTATAAAAATTAAATAATTTGTAAAAAATTGTTCTTTTTTCCGATTGAATTAACATTTTCTAGTCATATGGATAATATAATTGAAGAACAAATCAATAAAAATACAAAAAAACGAGGTAAACGTAATCTGAGCAACCTTCTCAAACTTCAAAATTTGAGTTGGTCTTAAAAAAAACAAGTTATAATTTGTCGATGCCTATGACAATCATGTGAGCCACCTGATACAAGAGAACTTCGATTTGCAAATGAAAGGTGTTATGGAAGATAGTTTATAAAATTTCAAGAAACTGCAAGTTACTGATGCAAACCACATTTTATCTTTTATTTTCATATAATAACATTATACTTATTGCAATTTACTCTTTTTGCATTCTTGTTTGCTTTACTATTACGAAGAAATTTAATTTCTGTGAATTTATTTTAAATATTAAAACGAAATTTAAAAAAAGTGTTTTGAAAATAAGTTGACTTTTTATTGTCAACTTTATTCATTATTTATTGTTATTTTAAGAATCCTAGGGAAGTTTGCATTTAAGTTACAACTATTTGAATTTATATTACGAGGAACGTTGCGAATTAAGATGGGCTGTTTGCAAAATATTTTCATCTGCAAAACCTTAATTTGCAAAAAATTTAAATAAAATACTATTTAGAATCCTATTGAAAAATATAAAAAAAACTCTTATAAAACTTCTCTCTATTGTTTTGTAGGACGTGCTGACTCAGATGAAATTATACCTAGTCTAAGTAAAAACTTATTTTGGCTCATATTTTTGATGGGAAAAGATTTGCAATTTCACATCACGCCAAGCCTTAACGCTTTTCGGGTAAACCAAATTAACTTTTTTATTTATAAGATTTTATTAATAGAATTACGAACTGTTCACGTAATATTTAAAATATTAGTTATTTTCAATTTTCAATAAAGTAAATAGGATTCTAATAAAAAAAAAATAAAACACATTATTTCTCTCGAATACAAAGATACATTTTGGCGATTGCTTCTCTTTTTTTCGCATGTAAACTAGGAGTGTGTGCTGAGGCACGGTGCTAGTTGGATCTATGTCACCCACTCAAAAAATAAAAATGAAAAGCGGTATAATTAAATTAATTTAAATCTTACGTTTGGATCTGTATTTTAATAACGTAGTAACGTACGTATAAGTTAAATGTAGCACCAATGACATTTTGATATTTTTGGTAGGACATGAAAAAATATATTTTAATATAATGAATGTAAAATGTATTTTGAAAAGCTTCGTGTATGTAGTATTATATATTGTAACTCGTCATTATTTATTACAAAAACATTTTCATACATTTGTTTGCGCGGGAACATATTTTAACCTTTTTTCTTTCACATAATTAACTTTTTCCAATCCTTTTTCCTTCCTCACATTTAAATATGTTGTTTTTGTCGTTTTTTTATATTAATTCGTATTGGTATTTATAAACTTTTTTCACGCCATACTTTTTGTTTATTAAATTTCGGACATTTGAATTTGTTAAAATGTATTTGAATTTGTTAATTCGTATTTCGGTTTACAATTTTCTTTTACATAATCCTTTTTATTTATTAAATTTTCGGTGTCCTGAGTTAATTTTTTTAATTATCCATTCGTGTTTGTATTTATACTTAACTTAACTTTTTGACGCGACTTTTGCATATTCAATTTTTGGTTGGTTTTTTGTGTATCAATTCCTGTTGTCATTTATATTTCTTTACGTAATTCTTTTGAATACGAAATTTTGGATCTTTTGGGTTTTTTTATTTACGAATTCGTGTTTGTATTTATAAACTTTCTATACGCGATGCTTCTTGTTTGTTAAATTTTTTGGTTATATTGTTATTTTTTTATATGATTTCATTTCTGTATTTGTACTTCTTTTAAATAGCCCTTTTTCCTTACTTAATTTTAGATGTGTTGGGTTGTGTCTGTTTGTTTTTTAGTTATCTTCCTAATTATCTTTACGCGACCCTTTTCACTTATTACATTTTTTGAGATATTTTTTTGTATATCAATTCATGTTAGCATTTATATGTTTTACGTAATTCATTTTGTTTACGAAATTTCGGTTATTTTGGGTTTTTTTTTATACCAATCGCTCACTAGGAAAGACATTGGGTAAATTTCAATCCAAGAAATCTCATTCTAAATAATATTATAATCCTGATTATTACCACGAGCGCAAAAAAGTGTTTGTTTGTCCATCTTTCACATCCAAATAAAGCCACAAATCGACGTAACTTTCTGTGCAGAATTAGTTGGCGGTTCAGGAGCTTAAATAGACTAATTGTTTACCCGAGAATCTCATTCCACCTAATATGACAATCCCAAAAATCTTTGAAAATTAGTTTGTTTGCCTTCTTTCACGTCGCAACGGAGGAATATATCTACGTGACTTTCAGCTTAGAGATGGTTAGCGGGCTAGAGAAATTATTGTTCGTGAAATTTCATCCTAATTAGAAAAAATATCAACGAATATTAATAATTTGAAAGTATGTTTAGTTGGAGATAGTTGTGAGGTCAGGAAATAACATAGGCAACTCTAATTAAAACGACAATCCAAATAATATTAAATATTAAAAAGTTTATTTGTCGGTCCTTCTTTCACGTCGTAGTTGAGCAACAGATCAACGGAGTTTATTCTGCGGACACATATTTCATCAACATAAACAACACAGCATCATAGCTAAGGTAACAATCCCAACTTATATTAAAAATCATAAGTGTGTTTCTTTGTTTTCTTTTCACGCTACAATGGAAATAAAATTAAATAACTTTTTTATTCATTTACATAGTTATATTTCAAATAGGTATCTAACATGAAAAAAATTATATTCTAATCATTTTTAAAATAAATTAAATCGATGTTGCACGTCCTTCCAAAATATACTAATTAATATTTAATTTTACGAGTTTTTTGTCCTTCCAGGCGCCAGTTACATTTTTAGAAACGCTGCGCTAATTCACTTAGAATAAATAACAATGAAGAAGAACGTTAATCTTATTGACCTAAGAATCGGGCAATTAAATGTTAGTAATTATTTAATATGCAACTAAACCTTATATTTAAAGGAATTTATTAGGATGTATTGTTAGATTGCAAAGTTTTAAAATAAATTCTCAGTTTAAGGGTAGGTATGTTTCATTCAAGTTTATTGGTCCCAAAATTAATGAAAAAAGATTAAGTTGTTAAGTGCTGAGATTTCATATTACGCCGCACGGAACATAGGAAACCTTATAATGTTTTAATTAATAACTCACATACAGTATGAAGGTCTTTTTATGATTTCTTGTTTGTTGACTTGCTTCGTCCTAATGATATCGATATCAATAATGGCTGAGAACGGTTTGCCTGTTTTTAAATCAGTTTACATTCAAGAATATACTTCACAAATTGACTTAAACTTTGCAATGGTTACGATGGTTATCGCTTTTCAGCTTAGGATATTGACTATATAAAGATATAATTACATGTTGATACTTGATTTACTAATTATAACACGTCTGTTCGATGAACACTACTATTTCTGTGTTATTAACAAATAAACGTGAAAATATGCTTGTCAGTTAATTTTGAATTATGCAAATGTGAATCATAGTGTTAATTTCTGTCAGTACTTCATAAATTATGACGAGTATTTTTGCATTTAATTAGTCAAACGTTAACGTAATATTTTCTAAAAGCGTTAATTTTATTTTTAAGATTTAGTCATATTTCTTTCATAGGATATATTTTGTTTAAAGTTTGCAAATAGTCTTAGGTAATAATATTTGCTAACAACAGATGCTTTACCTTCAATAGAACTGAACTCTGTTTTCAATCCTCAAAATCAGGAACCGAATTTTAATAACCAATTTTATAGTAAGTTTGGATAAAATTCTGAGAAACTGATTTCAAAGGACGTTAACAAATATATTTTCTAATTTCTTTAAGTCAATTTGGAAGCCTATAAACTGAGATGTATGTCGCCACAAATGAAATATGTCGCCTGAGGTTGGTACTCTTGCTTACCGTTAATTTGTCGCATATTTGTCAATTAGTAACTACATATTTTTCCATATTTCAAACGAATTTTTCCCTATTCAAACGAATTTTTTTCATAATTTCAAACGAATTTTTCTCCACGATCTCTTTCTGTATTTGATATATATTTAATATATATCATAAAATATTTCAATATATTTTTTTTCCACACTTGGAAATAAATATATTAAAGATATTGTGGAACTCTTCTAGCATTTTTTAATTACAAAAATGAGAAAATATATTTTCTTTTTCAAATAATTTTTCGTCTACTAGGATAAATTATTTACGAAAAATATTTACCATAAAATTTACCGCCTTAATTGATTCATTAAATACATTTTGGTGGAAAATAATTTTATAAGACCGTCTTTTGAGTGTAGCTCATAGTAAAATAATTCTATAAAATATAAATACATTCTTTTCACTAGTAGCAGTTCTTTAAATGGAAGCTGAATCCGAGAAACAAAATTTTAAATTTCACTTCATAATTTAAGCAGAAGTAAATATTATGCGTGAAACTATATTTAGACCCATTTTATTTTAATGTCATTTGCATATCTGTTTTATGTAATCCAAGGATCATGAATCAGAGAAAATTAAATAAATTTGTATGACATGGCGACGCTTTAACCTTTGTTGAAGTGACAAATTCCATTTCTAACTCTATTTTTACTAATGAAGTCTAGTCATGCCACTTTTATGTTAGTTCACAAAAATATTTTCTGTTATTTAATTTTGATGTACGTTAAAATTAGAAATTTAATTAGGCCGATTATTAAATCTATCTGCTTGGAGTACTGGTCCTACCTGTTGTTATGGTTGCAGACTTTAGCCATATTCAGAAACTAATTTTTTTCAAATGGTACTTTTGATAAAAGCGTATGAAAGATAAATTAATACAAGTGATTTTTAGCTATTGATATTGAGAAACAAAATATTTTCGTATATACGATGTTGTAAAATAACTAGCACCGTGTATGTCCTTCTGGAAAAGTACGCAAAAAACCAACTATTATATATTCAACTTTGGTGGCTATTCCTCTTATTCTTCTTAAGGACTGCAGCCTGTTGCAGGCCAAGGCTGTTTCTCCAAGCCTTCTCCATCCGATCCTTTCCGGCGCAATAGCCCCCCATCGGTTTACTCCCAAAAGCTTTAAGTGTCTTTCAACCTTACCCAGCCTGGTCTTTCTCTTCGTCGTTTTTATTCTACTTTTGAAAAAGTAATTTCCGTTATAGGGAATACATCATAATATCTAAATATATGACCCAAACATCTAATATGAGGTATCTTGGCGATTTTGAAAATGTTGAGTTCACCATATTTGTTGGAGATTTTATGGTTTTCCATGCATTATTTTGTTTTACTACCACATAGATTTTTCTTAAAATAGTTCTTTCAAAGATTAGTAGTAGCTCTTCTTCCGTTTTGTTTAATGTCATGCATTCGCTGCCATATAGGCCAATAGGTCTTATTATTATCTTATGTAAACTAGTTTTTGTATTAGTGCTTATAAGTTTGGATTAAAATTAGTTTTTGAGATCAATGATATTTTTTTTTATTTCTATTTCTATATCATTGCAGTTTGAAATCATTGTGCTCATATATTTTAATTGTTTTACAGTCTCGAGATTCAGAGTGGGGGTTGGGGAGTATAAATTCACAGTTTTATTGCTCGCAATCATGAACATCGTTTTATCTTCATTAACAGTTAGTTCCATCTTCCTTGCTGCATTTTCAAAAGATTTATTTTATATAAATTATATTTCTGTACAAGCTTGTGAAATAAAAACCAATACCATTAACATTTTTACGCGACAACGTCTTATAAACTGGGGTTATTACGCGGTTTTGTAAACCTAAATTTAAAAACTTTAAAATCCCTATATCTTTGGTATTTACCGAGAGAAATGATGACAGAGGGTACCAAGACAAATGCATCTTTAAAAGAATTTCAGAAATAAAACCAAGAGAAGACAAGATACGAAATTCCAAATTGGACATTTCAAAATGAAAAATTCAAACACTTATCCAATGTCGTCTTTTGAATTTAATTCTTTCATCACATACATTGAGATTGCATTTATACACAATGAGCAAGGGTGAACTGAGACACGATTGAAAACATGTTTCTTTCATTATAAGGAAATCCGAGTAGACGTTGTCACGCACAGATCTCGGTCGTATCAATAATAAAGAACCACGTGCCGTGTTTTTTTAAGTATTGAGGAATGAAATATTACCTGCACCTCACCTCAAACCCTTACAGTTAATACATAATAAAACATTAAAATAGCATTTCCTGAAATAATTCTACAACCTAAAAACTTCATATTAATGGAAAATTTGAGATTTCATGGATCGCCCCTAGAAACCTGTGACGGACAGTACGATCAATGGAATATGAGGCGATATCATTTATTCTTCGTTATCATAATTTTTATAAAACACTAATAATATTTAATAAACAAAAAAGATAGGGGGAACGAAAATTTTAAAATATTTATTTAAAATGCATATAGAGGAAAACATGTAAATTTAAACACAAGTTTAAATTTTCGGACACCTAGTGTAATGCGATTAAATTAATTAATTAAATTGTAACTTAATTCAACACATGATACCTGAAGTATTATCAATTGCCATTTATTTGTGAAGACGCGTTTCTCTGTACTTAAATTCAATAAGGACAGAGTTTGATGTCCCCTTGCGAGGAACTTACTTTATGTACTTCAAAAATTGTCCGTATAATTTAATAAAAAAGTTCTAATTAGAACTTATATATTTATTATTTTGTCGATTTGTTAATATCCCACCTGAAGATGTTGTAATACAACGAAACCTAGGTCGTGGTAAAGAAATTAAAGAAAGTAGAAATAATACTACATCACGTAGTTTCATTTAATTGTGAATAATGAATTTCTACAAAATTAACGCCAAATATATTCAATATTTAAATTTAATTAAATAAATATATATATATATATATATATATATATATATATATATATATATATATATATATATGCATAATTTCATATATACATATAATATCTCGAAATAACATTATATCTACATAAATAATCTGTTAGTGAATGAAAGCGAGTGATTGAACTAAGATATCTCGGCAAACAGTGTTTACGCAAATTGAAAATTTGGAATGTATTATTATCCCCTATTTATCCCCTATACACTTACAATTCCACAATTTGATAGAGCTGAGTATTATAGGTGTATGAAAATAATTGTAGCGCGCTTCAAATAAATGGTACAGTGTTCAGTAATGCGATCCAGAACTTAGCGGTTTACTGTCGTACACCAAAACTAATGAGAGTATTTACTCAGATATATTCGGCGGCATTCACATATACAATATATAAAAACTGTCAGTTTTGTCTATATCACAATGTTAGACTAAATATAGCTTAATGGTTTTTCACGTCGATTTGAATAAAATTAAGCATCTTTCTCGGTGGTGTAGTTTAGTACAAGAAAATAAAGATAACCTGCTTTTATCTTTAAATATAAATTTAATTTTTATTTTGATATCTTCTAAAAATATATAATCCCTCATTTCAAAAATAATTTGGGGAACAATATTTTGAGTTTTAAACTAATTTTGTTAAGTTACGAGAAAATATGGCTTGAATAAACAGATTCAGTGTATCTTGTAAACTTGATGCAATAAATAGAAATCGATTGTAAAATAAAGAAGTGGCGTAATATTTTATTATGGAAACCTCAAAATAAAAATTAAAACTTATTATAATATATTTATTTTTAATCATTATAAATCAGAAAAATCTTAGTGCAATAGTTTAATTGAAAATAAAATACCACAAAAATTTAAAAAATCTTTTACAGGTAGTTTCTAAATTCTGGAATAACAAAATTATATCTGCGTAAAAACAACAAATAATTTTACTCGAAATAATTATGTTTCTTTATTAAAAAATGATACCACATCATGACATGATTCACAATGAAAAAGGCACATAAATCTATATTTGCTATATGAAGCTTGTAATTATATAACGTGAAATAAATTTTCACGAAATTCTTTTTTGCTATATAGATTGTGGAATTACAAACTATTATTAGTGAATTAAATATGATGCCTAAATCTGTAGGTTTATACAGTATGATTAGACATTGAGGCATTTCAAAGACTTTTTTCGCGTTAAGACATAGGAAGCTCGCCACAATTTAGTTGGCAACAACTCTAGTGGCTATCACTTTAGTGGTATGTTAGAGGGATATCAACTTGGTATAGCAAAGTTTATGAGCAATGGGAAAAGCTTCGTATCATCGGCAATAAATAATGGGGCATAGCCTTCACAGTATTACTAAAATATTTCATCGAAATCGCGAAAAACAATGGTTCGAGATTTTAATCCTTGGTTAACCTCGACTCTAAAAATAGTAATATATTTGCCTTCTTTCTTTGCAAGATACAAAGAAAATAATTGCAGTAGTAGTGTAGAAAATCCGCCTTGTCCAAGATATTTACCAAAATATGTTTTTTCTTAAACTTATTGATAATCGTCAACATGTAATTCAAATTTAACTTTGTAAAACCTGTAATTGAATAATAAATCGAGATTACAACTATATTCCGTAATTATCTAGTACTAACCTTGAAAACGCGCCCTTTGTTTTTACATTTCTTTTGAGCTTTGACTAATCGCTGCCGACGTGTATTTATAGCGTCGTCGCCAGACACAATAAATGCTAAATAATTGGCTATTTATTACATTACAGCTAAAATAAATAATGTAGTGTATTACGTTTATATTATTATTTATGTTATTTATATATATATATATATATATATATATATATATATATATATATATATATATATATATATATATATATACTAAGATGACCACCGACATAAACGTCAGTAGGTAAATGTTAATAAGTTGACCAAGTCAATAGTAGGTTAATTATTATAATCGGTAAGAAATGACTACAGAACAAAAATATGGAGTATAGAAATGATTTAAACTGTGATATTGTGTGAGAAACCCACTCATCCTATGATCGTAACTATTGAAATATGGCGCTAACAAGAATATCCAATTAGCAACACAGATGCTCGAAAATATAAACAGATAACAAAAAGAAGTATATTGGGTATAGTACATATCAAAATAACGATAACTTGTGAATCACTCTTAAACCCCATGATTGTGACTATAGAAAGGTGGCGCAGTCACCCATCTCCAGTTTAGCGACGTAAATACGCGAAAATACTACTGAAATGTATCCTACATTTTTTGTTAACCTACTAAATTACTTAATATATAATAATCTATTAAGTTTCATAATTTTTTTAAGAAACAAATCTAACATATTAGAAAAAAAACGTAATTCTTGTGGTGGTAAAAACTTAGTATCAATTTATATGTGTTTAAAAGCGACTTTAAAGATATATCTATGTATTACATACAAATAAATTGTGAAGATTAGTGTAACTACCATTAGGCCAGGGAATTTCAATAAAATTTTTAACTAAAACTTCGTTCCACGTCGTCACGTCATGCAGCGATTAGTTCCGGAAAGTGCGGTCTCGTTATTTCCATTCAATGTAAAGCTTTGCCGAATTAACTCAGCCGGCATTTGGGAGACATTACCGCCAACTATGGGTTGTAATTTTCTCTCAAAATTCTGTTCTAAACAAAGCAAAATGATGTTGATAGTTGGTTGCAAGATGTTTAAACTAGCCCATCTGTTTAATCGAACATCAGCGTTGAAATATGCAAATACCTTGACGTTGTTGAATAAATTACTTTTGATTTTATTAAAATTGACAACACGACAAATGTGGTAAATATGTTTACTTCCACAAATTTCGATGTTAAATAGTCAATATTGTTATGTACGTTAAAATAATGTTATTATTTTTTAACTATAATTTAACGTTATTCACATTAAGTAACGATGTTTTTTGATAAACTTTGATATTTTATTTACAAAATATTTAGCTTAATTGGCGATAATTTTAATTTAAATATCAGTAATGTATTAAAATTTCCGTAAAAAAATGACTAGTCAAAAATTACGAGTTAAATAAATGAAACATATATCGATTTAACAAATATTTATTAAGAAAAAGTGTTAAAGGTTTTAAGTTTTATATCAAAAATTGGCAAATTTTAAAATGGAAATTTTTTAACGACTGTTGAAATGAAAGACGAAAAAAGGTCAAGATTCAATGACGCATTAGGCAACCACTGCTTGTACCACACTTAGAAAATCACATCCTCTAAAATATGAAATAATTAGATTGTGTAGAATAATCATAATTATAGATTATTGTATTATTTGTATTTGTAAAGTAGACTAAGTCATGTTATTAGTACATTATAAAAATAAATTTCCAAATATATAAATTAAAAAAAAAATACTTTGAAAAGAAATTTATAAAAAGAACGTAAAGGATACACCATCGATCCATTTTTCAGATAAATTAAAAAAAGAGACACACAAAACCATCCAATTTTACAGTACTTAAAACACCACTTACGCACTTCATCTAAAAACACTTATCGAACGTGTATGTAGGTAATCATAATGGCTTTATATAAGAAACTTTTATTGCTTTAAATAAAAACTGTAAACATCTTTAAAAATATTCATGTTACTTTTGTTTTAGTTAAAATATATAATAAAAACTATTTTACTAAAAGTAAATTTACCGAGGCCATTTTTCCTAAATACCTTATTAACCTATGTATATTTCATTATGATTGGTTAATTTAATTTTTGTAAATAGGTCGAAATGTAAAAAATAGTAAGCAAATATAAAATACTCTAAATGAAATAACAATGCCAAATATACAAAATGACCAAATGCTACTGTTATGTGGTATTTCATGCCTATGTGGTATTTCATGCAGAAAATGACGCTGTGTAATCTACTTTATTTGATAAAATTATAAAAAGAAATCGTATATTTATTTCATATGTTAAAAAAATTAAACTATTTTAATGCTAAGAATTGACTTTTTAAGTCCAAATAAAAAAACAAGTGCATTCTCATTTGACATAATTATTTTACTGGTCATAGACTCACGATTTCTTAATGAAAAAAATCATATTTCAACTCATTCGTACAGTTACATAGGTGTTACTCCGACATGCTATGTAAATTTAGTTTCTTCTGCGTTCTATTCCTGTTTTTCCTGTGAAAGAGGTTTTGCTGCCTAATCAATAGTTTTGGACCATTTAAGTTTCTTTATCTCAATTGTTGTTTTTTCTTTGCTAATCCCTATTTTGTTGTTTTTTATGTTTAATATGTGAAAATTTCAAATCTATGACATGAAAGATAACTTTATTTTAATAAGATACAAAAAATAAGAATTTTTAAACTATTGGGAAATACATAGCAAAGAGCGAAGTAACATAACATTTAATACGTATGTACCTATGCTACAACTGGAAAGCCAAAATTTGCCTAAAATATACAATGATTCGTTATAAAAACAATACTGGTTCATTTTCCTGTTTGCCACAAATATGTATTGTGAGATAATAATACATTTCCCAATGATATTTCTCTCTCTCAAATTAACCGAGACAACGTTTGATTAGCACATAAAACATTGCCCAGCCTCAAGCACACACCTGTCAACCAAAATTATTTGCATTCCCTAGTTGATAAGGGTCGACCTTTAATAAACACGCAAACTCACAAACTAATATTGAATAGACTCGACACACTTTCAATTCGCACGAAATGTTTTAGAAGCTTTCGACTATCTGAAATATATTTCGTATACCCGTGTATATTTATGTGTTATATACGTGTTATATATTATATTATGTGTTATATATTATATACGTGTATAGATGTATTATAAATATAATGATAAAATAATAATTACACTAAATTACTAAAAACATTCCATGTTTTCTTCCCAACGAGTATCTTATGCTCTGGAACCGTAAACTACTTGTTGAAATATTATCAATTATATTCTCCTAATTGTATGTGTATTTCACTACTTTTCATTTTGTTTGCTTAAGTATCCTTTTTATTTACATATTATATCCAATACAATTTAGCAGCAGCATTGAAATTTATAAATGCTCTCTTTTGGTTATTGATACTAATGGTCGCCTAGTGGTAGAAATTTAAGACCATCATTTATTAAATTATAAAGTTTAAAAGTTATTCAGTTTTTTATCAAAGAGTAGACTTCTATATTCATCGTATATAATTTTTTTAAACTTTGTTCTATTACGTCAGCTAAGAACGTATATAGATACGTCATTAGCCTGTATCGTCTGCCTTAATTCAATGCAATGCATATTAAATTACAAATTTAATATTAGAAACACAGATATCTATTACACAAAATAAATTTTCTTTTGCCTTGAAATACACTCTTCATATTATTGAAAAAAGGAACATTTGAATTAACACAAAATTCACAGCTCGAAACGCATTCAGTCAATCTGGCTTTTTAAGATCCTTTAGTGACGATCTCTGTGATCTTTTGATCACAGACTATTATATGTTTGACATTGAGAGTATAAACGTACACAATGAGTATTTAGTGTATTCGTAATATATAATTTAATGTATTGGTAATATTTATTTATTTATTTATCTACTTTAATGTATATAATTGATATATATGGCAGACTTATTGTTACAAGAGCAATCTTTTACAGCCAACCACAAAACCAGTCCAGCCCCGTTCGACGAACGGGGCTGGACTGTGTCACCGCGGTGCGTCGCATCGTCATAGGCCGTATGCCTTGTGATTAACCCATCACACCACTGCGACGACATATTATACATAAATTTCAGCTTTCTGCACTTCATCACATTAACATAAATATGCCAAATTTCACTCCGGGCGCGCAATATACATTAATATCCATACCATTTTTCTCCACGCGTATTAATATATAGGTTACAAAGGCTAATATAATGCAAATGCAAGTAATATAAAGACAAAAATATATGTGAATACAGGTATCGTATTCAAAATATAAAGAAAAATAAACTACATGCACAAATTTTTTGTAGATAATAACCACTGATCAATATTTTTTGACAAATATAAAAGTTTCTGCAAAAGGGGAAATAACTTCTGGATTTTCTAAAAAGTTCTTGATCAATATCCAAAGAAAAGCTCAATGGAGAATAATTACTTCCGATTCGAAACAAGAACTGATTTTATCATAAAAATATAAGACAGAGATAAAAATAATATAAAAAATTCCTTTGAAAATAATTATCGCTGTATTTCTTCGAATACATTTTATTTAAGAGATTGATATTAATTTTAGATATTGGCGAAGTTGTGCATATGTTGCGTTTTTTAATCTAATGTAGAAAGAGTATCTTAAAAATCTTAAGCATTCTGTGTACAATTATAGTTTTTACTCCAGTAATAAATCATGTAAATTCCAATAGTAAATAATCCAGTTTTAAATAAATTAGTATTTAGGGAAAAAGAATACCAAAGAGGGACTGAAGAGATAAAGAATACGCTTTATGTCTTTTAAGAGTAACAACATTAATAATAATTATTTAATTTTTTAGTTTCAATTGGAATGATATGCAATATTAAACTCTGTGAAAAAGTGTGCCGCTGTCTTACGCAACTTACCGACGCCTGAATTCGAAGCTAGACTAGACAACCGGGCTGTGCGGCGCCTCACTGGACGTTTTGGCTTTTGGTTAGTAGGCAATGTGCGGGTGATATTCATTTTCAATTTTATTTATTTTATACTTTTTTCATTTCTCATTGAGAATATTTGTAAAATAGCGCTGCTGCATATGCGTCAATGTAAACGTTAATCCTGTATTTGTTTTAACTTAAAATAATCAAAATATGAGAAAAAACTGCAACTATGACATGTTTGAAATCAAAGTTGCGTGTTATGTATTGGATATAATATGAACGGGTATCGATTTCATCTATCCTACAGAAACAGTGAAAATATTACCAACAGTGAAAATATAACAGTGAACAATATAATTCAAATTGACATTAAGATGACCGTGTTCACAAAACATAAACTTTATCAGCATCTTGGTCATAAAACTTAATAATTTCATATAGAGAGGGCACCAGTTAGCGTATACGTTCATATTGGCTCTGTGTTATTTATATTACGGTAATCTTTGGATATAACTTCATCACAAAACGTCAGCGAAACCACTGTGAAAGGTTTATAAATAATCAGATTTATATGATTGCTAGAGATCGTAGATAAATTAGAAGCACAACATCATCATTGATGAGAGGTTAGAAAACACAACAGACATTATTTATCGAGATCAACAAACTGACAATTGCGACATTGGCATTACAGTCAGTGCTGCCAACTACGAAAATAATTTCTACCTATTTCTACTATTACGTTCCAACATATGCGAACACAGCTTCACAACAATACAATGGAAGGTCAATTTCAAATACTATTTGACAAGACGAAAACTGAGACCCAAAACCAAACTGATGAATTAAAGGATTATATCGCAAAAAGTATTACGGACAAAATGGAAAAGAAGTTAACTCCCTTACCGGAAGAAAACAAAAACATAAAAATCAAAGTAGGAAAATCAGAAAAAGAAATAGCGTTTCTGAAAAGAGGGGAGAAGAACAATAATATTATAATATTCTGCTTTGAAGAAAAAGAAACATCAGCTTCTGAATTACTACAAGAATTAAAAGGAAAACTTGATACGTGATTAAAATATAAATATAGAAGACTACGAAATCAACAAAATTCACCGCTTAGGAACTAAAAATAGAGAAAATAACAAGACGAGGTCGATACTATGTTCGCTTATAACCAATTGGAAAAATAATGAAAATTAAAAATAGAAAGAACTTAAAAAAAATTAATATGAATAAAGGTTACTCAAAGGAAGTGTTGGAAAAGAGGAGAATGTTGCAAGGAAAACTAGCTGAAGAGATAAAAAAAGACATTATAGAATATTTGAAATATAACAAACTAATAGTTAAAGAGAAAAAGGATAGCCCAAAGAAAAGAAAAAGAAAATCATCTACTTCACCCTCTGCTTATAATAACCAGCCTAAAAACCAACAAACTGTATCTACAATCAAGCCAAAGAGGACAAATGCTTTTGATTACTGCTAGCAAAAACAATAACAATGAAGAATCGGCAAAAGAAACCTAAAACCAATGGAAGAAACTGGCAATAACGAAACAAGAATACACCAACCTCCCCCAAGCCGATTTATCCTCGCGGTAGAAAGAGACCACAACCCTCCAACAATAAGCGAAATTAACTACTTCGCAGCCCTCAATTTTCTTACCCTTAAAAATGAAGAAAATCTTGCAGAACTAATGTATGCGCTGAAACACATTAAATGGGACATCGTTGGTTTGAGTGAAGTGGGAAGATAGGATGAAAATATCATATTTTATCGTACTACATATTTTATACTATACATACGTACTACATTTGAAATTACCTGGATGTAAGGATCCTTCGTCTATTGTACAAAGATATTCGCCTACTGAACAATCGAATATAGAAACAATAAATATATTTTATCTTGATCTTAACAATGTAATTCAAGAGCAAGGTCATAAAAACTTCATAACAATGGGAGACGGTAATGGCTAAATCGGGGGTAGGCATCCAGGAGAAGAGAAGGCACTAAGACCATCTACAATAAAACCAGAAGTAGAAACGGAGAACATATTACGAACTTTGCACTAGAAAATAACCTAACTATCCTAAGTACTATGTTCATGAAAAATGCGAAATACATGTGGATCATCAACAAATTGAACTTTACCGCTAATCATAAACTAATTAGAGAGAAAAAAGCATAGACCAAGACAAGATCTAAGAAATATAAAGCTCAGAAAACATCAGTTAAAACAAATAACAATAGCTCTAAGGTACAAATTTACTAACTTCGAATCTAACATAAAGGAATAAGAAACACAATAGAAATACAACTATATAGAAAATACAATAAAAATCCAAATACAACGCACTGTAAATATCAGAATTGCTAACAACAAATATTACAAAATTACTACGGGTGAGGAATCACTTAATTAGTGCTAAA
The DNA here is from genome assembly GCA_039881145.1 of Druceiella hillmani. NCBI lineage: Eukaryota > Metazoa > Arthropoda > Insecta > Lepidoptera > Hepialidae > Druceiella > Druceiella hillmani. The sequence goes on from JAYKKI010000132.1 coordinate 1,302,526, forward strand.
GATACTCTAAAACAGAAGAAAACATTAAACGAAAATTAACAAATAAATTAAAGACAGCGTTAGAAAGGATAGGAAACAAAGGAGAATGGAAATTATAGGAAAGTACATAAGTAAAACGTGTGGAGTCAAAAAGCATATAAAGAGTTAAGTAATTCAATGGATTGAATTGTTAAAATGAAAAACTACAGTGGAAAATGGAATCATCGCTGAACAGATATGTTGAGAATAACAAAACAGAAGGTGAATTTAGCCGATACTTCAAGCAATCCTAGCTCTCTTCAAACCGAAGTCGAGAAAGCTATAGATACCAAAAATATAGATGAAACACCAAGTCCCGATGGCATAAACAATGAAATCTTAAGACAAGGCAAGGAAGTCTTCATATCTGTCCTTACATATATGTTTAACAATATCATAAACACTGAAACAATTCCCCAGCAATGGACAGAGTCTGACATTATCCAGTTGTATAAGAAAGAAGATAAACAGGAAATCGGAAACTATCGCCCTATCAGTCTTATGTCCAACGTATACAACATTTTCCCTGAGATCATTTTGAAACGGATTGAAAGAACACTAGGCGAACACAAATCCATCAATCAGGCTAGATTTCGTAAAGACTACGGGGTGATTGACCACATCCATGTAGTTCGTCGTTTTAGAGAAGTACAACGAATACCATCTTACATACTATACTACGTTTGTCAACTACAGCAGGGAAATCGACTCTATACTATATAAAAACATATGGGAAGCATTAGTGGAACAAGGAATTGAACATAAATGTTTTCGATTAATAAAAAACGTTTACAGTCATAACACAGCCAGACTCCAGTTAGAGAAGAAAGGTCACTCATCCAAAGTAGAAAAAGACGTTAGGCAGGGAGACCCCCATTTTCTAAAACTATTCTCGGCTATTCTTCAATAAATTTTCAGGCGACTTAAATTGGAAAATCTTGGGATCAAAGTGGACGGTGCATCGCTGACGCATTTGAGATTCGCTGATGACATATTGCTATTCGCTAAAACATCTGCAGAATCCATCAACAGAATGATAGACGTCCTTGTGATGGAAAGTAAGAAAGTGGGATTAAAACTAAATCCAGAAAGACGAGTAATGAAAAATGAAAACAAAACCATGATGCAGTTAGGGAACAACGAAATCAACTACACTTATGAATACATTCACTTGGGACAGCTCATAACTCGAAAAAACCTTTGCGAGAGGAAATAAAGAGAAGAATTACGACGGTTGGAAAAGATACCGGAGTGGGAATCTCCCCCTCTTCTGCGCTCAAGGTGTACTCAGCATACAACATGTTTCATATTCCATATTTTCTCTTAAGACAAACCTTTTTTATTTGTCAAGTGGTGTATTTTCCGTATAAATTCATAACTTTTATAAATTAACTGTGCGTTTTTTTTATGAACGAGTATATCGTATTTATTATGATACTATACATTTAATTAATTTCATTTATTTATTTTCCAATTTTATTTACAAAATATCCTACACACGCAGTATTATTAAATCGGTTGCCAAAGTTTTCACTTCAGTTGTATGGACTTAAACGTACCCATTTTTTTAAAATTTGTTTCCGTCCTATATTATATTTTGTTTCTTTCTTACACCAATTATAAATACATTTTCGTATAGTTAAAGTCAATAAAAATCAAGGTTGATTGAAAAAATTATTAAATGTATTAATCGGCACTTCTCTTTGGATTTTCAACTGATTTTTAAAATTTAACCTAAACGTAAATATTTTAAGTAAGACGCTCTCAAATGTTATTTTAATAATGAAAAAATATCATTAAATAAACTACAATAAGTTATTAAAATAAAAATCAGCCTAAGCCTAAAAAAATATTATAAAGTGTTCACAATTAAATGAAACTACGTGATGTAGTCTTATTTCTACTTTCTTTAAATTTCTTTAACCACGACCTAGGTTTCGTTGTATTACAACATCTTCAGGTGGGATATTGGCATACAACGAAACCTAGGTCGTGGTTAAAGAAATTTAAAGAAAGTAGAAATAATACTACATCACGTAGTTTCATTTAATTGTGAATAATGAATTTCTACAAAATTAACGCCAAATATATTCAATATTATAAAGTGGTATTAAATATCAATAACTTTTTTAAATTTCGAGGTCAATAAAAATAAATTGAACGTCACGGCTCAACCAAGACCCATCCTTTTTTGAATATCTATTTATGTGTTGGGAGTTACTGACAAAACTCTTACTATAGAAAAAAAATCCCACACTGAAGTCTTTGACTAATTGTTGTTACTACATAAAATAAAATTATTCTAAACATTTATGAGAAATTTGGAAGACGTACTTAAATTAACAATATAACTTATAACCAGATAATTAACATATTTAGAAATGGTTTATATGTATTTTCTACATATAAAAAAGTATAAAGCTTGACATTATGGAGTTTGCTTTGAATTAATCTAGTTTAGATTTAAACTTAACTTAATTCTCAATTTAACCCTTAACTTGAATAAAACTATAAACGGATTTATAACATAAGAACAGAGTTTATTTGCAAATATTTTATTTTACTATTTTATTAGTTCAAATTTATGATGAAATTTAAGTGTAGTTTTATGTAAGAAATAATAAAACAAAAATGTGTATTAATAATTAAAAAAAATAAATTTACGCCTTTCATTAAATGCCTACAAACTTATCACATAAATTAAGAGAAAATGTCACACTTCTAAGGCTGACAAAATAACAGGGACACCAATTTTGAAGGCGTTTTAAGTTATTAAGTGTCCAATATTTTAAGCTTTTCTAATGGACGTCTTGTTTACGAGTCTGTCTTACTAAGAATTTATAATTTCTTAACGTGTCAAATTTTGTACTCTTAGCATTTGAAACCACTAAGTTGAAACTTAGGAACGTAAATAACTTTTCTTGAACAGGTGATTTATTGAAGGATAAAAGTTCAAAATTTGTTTAGCATGACGCTTCTTTGGCGAAAACATATTGCCCAAAATTAACGGCAGAGATTTTCAGTGATGAATGCGCTCTTCCTTTATATTACATATCCTACTCGAGTTTTTACATTATATATCGAGTCCTTTATGTTATACATCCTACCTAAAAATTAGTACTTTTCACAATTATAAAATCTTTCTTGACATATCAATATTGTCTCATTTCTAATATTCCCCTCTTTCTCCCTTCATTCCTTTAATTTCTTGAATTTATAGAATTATTTTGTAAAACGCGCTATGACGTGTTAACTAATAACATACCCGTATTTTGTATACCTCTTAAATTAGTTAATATCGTTATAATTACGAACATATATGGTTGACTTCATTTGCTTATGGATTTGTAAAAAAATATTGTTTAGTATATATAAAATATTATTATTACTAAACAAAAAGCTAACTATCAAAACAACTACCAAAGTAAACTTTTTTAAATGAGCACACTTAGTGTTGAAATCTACTACCTCTTCCGCACTACTCTACATTTTACCTCTAGCCGTGCCCATTTCGCCAATATATGTCATGGTAAAAATTGCATTGCGTGATTAAATCCTTATGTCAACACTCAATGTAGCCGGAGTGCTCAGGTACTCTTTCGTATTTTCATTCAACAAAAGGAATTGACGGCTGGGGAATTTTTATTTTCAAATGGTTTATTCTCGGAAGTCACAGTAGGAAAACTCACTACCTCAGAAGTGAGCTACCATAGAATTACGAAGAGGAAGGAAGGAAGGTAATATCAAAGTCAGGGTTGCAGCTGCCTATATGTGTCAACCATTATTGTCAGTTTCGAACAAATCTTTACGTGTCGCGGACGCTTGGACATTTTAGAGACGCTGTATATCTTTGGTGTTGGAAATTTGCTTGTCATAGGAAAAAATAGTTAGAGATAACGGAAAGTTGGAATGTGTGAATGGAATGTTGGCAGTTATGTAATGCTTATAATATTTCGTGAAATGTTTATCACTTTTCTTAACTATAAAATAAATAACTTAATAGATTGGTGATGGGAAAGAAGACTAGATATTTGAGTTATCTCTTGGGGGAAGGTTCTAGTGCCGAAGATTATCCAACAGGTAGTGACGATGAGATGTACCCAGATGGGGTTGTTTTGAAGTATAGGACGACAAAGTATCTGGGTGGCACTATTATTTTTTCCATTATTATGATTTAAATTTTAATAAAGGTTGAAAATAAAATATTTATTTATTTAGTGAAAGATCTTGGGAGTAAAGATAAGATAGACGAGGATTTTTATTGACTGACTGAAAGCGTTGCAGTTAATAATGAACCATCAGAGTCGACGTCAACGTTTATTGCCAAAGATAAATCTATTTTGTCTAAAACGCCACTTATTCATCATCAAACTCTTATTCAAAATATTCTTCGGCAAAAATATGAACCAAATAAAGTACAAAGTCTTTATTCATCAGTGAACATTATAAAGCATATAATGAGGAAAATCCTGCAAAAAATAAACAATTGACGTGGAAAAATTTAACTTTTCAAGAATTCTACATGTTCTTGAAAATTCTTATAATATTAAATGTAAATAATTCTAACACTGACCATTAATCGGATATAAGGAAATTAACTTCTCATCCGTTGTACCAACCTGTGATGGGTATTGGTCGGTTTTTGAGTTTAATAATATTTATCTCGTTTAATTACGTAAATACTCCAGAAATTTGGATAATGCTGAATGCCAAATTATCAACGCTTTACAAACCAACCAAGTAATTGACAGTCGACGACCAACTTTATCCATATAAAGAGCGAATTTGATTCTCTCAATGTATATTCATTCATCAAAACCAGCAAAGTTTGAAAAAAAGTATAATAGATAAATGGTGCAGAAAATGCATATAAATTGAATGGTTAAATTTAAACTAGCAAATCAACGACCGACTTCAAAATTAATCAAGGTGAGGAAGTAATAAAAGATTTAGTCGCGATATAAAGGACACGAAAGAAATATTATGATGGATAATTTTTTCACTAATATACTTTTAGCACAGAATTTATTGTCAAGGAACCTGACAGTTGCAGTAAATTAGAAAAAAAGTATTCCAATGGCAACGCAACCATTTAAAGTTCAGGATAAATTTTTCCCTGTATCTGAATTTCATGGGAAGAAGTTGTCGTATTCCAAAACAAACTTCCTATTCGATGCATGCAGATACGCTTAGAAACAAAATTTGCGATCTAAAAGGATTTGATAATCTTTCATTAAATACATATGTAAGTAAAAACAGGTCAAATTTCACGAGTACCCGGGTGTTGACATAAGGACTAAAATACACGTAGAATCCTGTATTGATATACACAGTTGCGTTACATATTTATAAAATTATATCGCGTGGGATAGCAAAGCATTGCTTTGTCGTAGTTGTATTAATGCAATTAATTTTTGAATGTACTAAATTTGCACATCTTTCAATAACAATGAAATAAAAATAACCGTTACTCTAATTGATCGCTTTAGGATATAGTGATCGGCAAACATACATATAGCGATCTAAAAACTCCATTTGAATTGAGTCAGTAATTTTTACACGAAGCGTGTTAAAAAAAACAGACAAAAATTCTAAAAAGAATTTTTTTTTTCCTTAGGCCTTTTAAGATATCCTCCTAAACCATATTTTTGAAAATAACTTCTGTGTATAGAGAGGTCAATTTTACAGTTTTTATATATCTTTTGTATTAGTATAGAGAATGCCGTGTCACTTTGATGATTTAGTTTCTATGCCATATTAATTGGTAAATGATTTTTAAAACCTCACCTTTGTTTATTCCTTTCCAAGATCTCTTCTCTATGGAATAATGTGCCATCATTAATTAATTGCTGTCTTCGACTAGTCTTAAGCTGGCAGTAACAAGGAGTCTCGTGATGATCTTAACCTGCTCAGACTAGCAAATATGATATGGACCGCGAGGTTTTTTAAATTCTACTTGCCCTAAAGTGACTAGTCTATCTTGGTTATTTAACTATCTACAAGCTATATGGCCAAAGTAATCTGATATACCTATTCCCATAACTCAATGTAAATACGTCTAAGAGTGTGGATGTAGTGAGACTCTAACAAATATAAGAACGGAGGGCTACGATGAGGTCAGAATTATCCCTTGTTTTGCTATATAACCCTAAAAATTATTAAAATATGAAATGATGTACACAGACATATATGAAGTGGCCTCAAATAAAAAAAAAACATGTGCCACCATGGGTACATGTGAAACATCTATCGCCTGTGAATCGCTTGGCAGATGTGAAACATCTAAATTTTTATACATATTTAAAATGAATTATTTCTATTTGAACGAATTGAAAACGAAAAAATTTAGTATTCAGAGTTGTTAATAACACAACATTAGTTTTATTTTATTATTTCATTTTGTATGAAATAATTTACCGCAGAAATATTTCCTAATAATCTATTGAAAATGTATTTCTAATTTTATAATACTAAGTTAGCCAACAGGATTCGTGAGCCCAGAAGACGCGAAGCTAGCCGAGATAAGTCGAAAACAGTCGACACGACACAAAGCTGGCCGAATAGCACATCGCCACGTGCCATCAGAACGTTTTAACTTCCACCTAAACGCGCCATTATATGTTTTACATCAGAAAAGATAGGTCTGGATAGAAGAATAAAATAGTCCTTCTTACTGCTTACATTTTAATAATAAGATTTCTTTCTTCATATATATCCCATTTATAAATCTATTATAGTTTATTTATTCCGATATCATTTAAGTTAAGTTGTGTGACTAATCCTTTATAATTTTATTTACTTGGAGCAACAGGTGAGCCTATACACTTCGAAATAGAATATATGTCTTGCAACACAAAACTAAGTAACGAAGAAAGTTTTTGAAACTTGAGTTTGAAGCGGTAAACACATCAATTTGATTGGCAATCAATGCCGTTTTAATTTTTTTATGTGTCATCTTTATAACACTGAAATATTTCATTGTAATTAAATAATTGGAAATACATTGGAAAAAGAATCTATTTTTGTTGAAAATTTTGTTGTTAATTATTATTCTTCCAAAATATAAAAAAAATTATAGATTATTTTTGTTTGATAATTTCAAGAGAAATCTAAAAAAATTTTTTTTAATTTTTTTCTTTAATCTTTAAATTTTTTTTTCATGATCGACTTGTATATTTCCAACAAAACACATACTATTTTAAACACAATCCATAGCTTCAAGTAAGTAAATATAAAAATATTTTTAAATGTTCGATTAGATATTTCAAAAGTTTTTTTGATTAATTATACGTTCAACCTATTGTTTGAAATATTAAAAATCTTTTTCTATTTTTATCAATTTTTACAAACCATTAAAGTTAAATCAGATTTTGCGTAAAATTTTGAATATTGACTTATAAGGTGCTTTATATTTAAATTTTCTGGTACAAAGTTGAAACGAAACTAAGTTGCAAATGGCAAAGCGGTTTAGTTCTATTTACCATGTATGTTTCTTATCTTCTTTACTTGCTTCTTTAATTTGAAGTTCTAATTAAATTTCATTCCTTTGCCTTATCTCTTTCGTTTGCCGATTTTTTCAGGTCAACGTAAAAAAAATTGAATACATTTTAATCCATGGTTAAAAAATAGGATGGATAGAAAACAACATACGTCGCCTTTGGGTTTGTTGCTTCATCAACCGGGTTTTATAACGAATAAGTGATAAATATAATCCATTCTCAATAACATCTCACGGGATACTTTGCGTCAAATAAATATCACTCCTGTATGTAGAGTGGGATATACCTAACTTAATTTCTATGATAATTTTTAATTTATTAGTATTTTTCCTTATGTTTTAATTTTATAAATATTTTTCATTATAATATTTTTCTGAATTTAGATAAGAAACATCGATTCGAAAAACCTAATAGACCTTGGTCTACAATAGAAAGAATTGTAAGGTTTACAATTGTACATATTGTTATAACTATTTTACAAACTTGCTTCACTACGAAATCCTAGGAAGGCTAAAATATGAAAGCATATAGATAGAATCAGTGAAGTGAAAGAGACGAAAGATGAGTCATGTTTAAGACAGAAAAATAATATGATCCATCGTTTTTATTATAGCTTTCCATTTTCCTTATTGAATTTCATTCTTCATATATATTACAATATTAATATATTCTAATTTATTTACTTGAAGCAACTTACAACCCCTTATACTCCGAAATCAAATGTGGAAGTTGCTACCTAAACTATGTAACGTAGAACGCATTTATCTGCAGGCGAATAAGCAAACTCTCCAAGCTTTTATTGTAAATTATGCTCAATTCTAGTGATAACATCTTTTTTGCCATTCAGATGATAGTCAACATATCACCAAATGGCGTTAAGGATTTGTGAATGAATATAAACGGAGTTTTTTCCACCGTAACTTGGTGAAAAGTTTTATATCAGACGAGGCGTTGATACAAGGTCCACAGAGGGATTTTTGGCTCTGGCTAAAGTTTAACTCTTACGCAATGCATTAGGCAATATCACATCGTGTTGTAAGCTTTGATATGAGATACAGATTGAAGCAAGTTAAATATTGTTCGATTATTTTCCTCTTTGTTTTGTCTTACCTTTGATTGTAGCTACCTTTATTAAAATTTTGATAGAGTTTCATCTATTTTAGCAACATTACTTGGAAATATATATTCAAAAAAATAGTCCATGCAACTTTCAAGGAATAACTTCAAAAATAACTTAATAAGTTATCGCATAGGATTGCATATTTTATGGCTATTTGTCAAATATAAACAAATTACGAGAAGCCATTAAATATATATTTCATACATATGAAAACTAGTAATAAATAAGACACTAAATGCCTTAAGGTTATTGTGTTGAGAAAACAATAAAATGTATACAAGTATTTCTAATAATTAACTTCATTTATTTTTTTAATTTTTAAACAATACAATAGCACTTTTTATGCTAATTTATGTTATAAAAACTCAAACATTATAATTGTAAATGTGAAAAAAAAACGTATGAACATAAAATATAAAGAAAGTCCGAAGTCCTCATTGAGTTTCATAAATAAGGCACTAAGTCACTGCTTATTGTTATTAAAAAGGCATTATGTCTAAACTGGACGTAACCGTTAAGATTCAAGTTGAATTCGTATTTACGATACTAGTGATGTGACAAACAAAACCAATTGTGGATAAATGACATTGCGAACAAATTAGTCACTTAACAGATTTAAATAAAAGGATTTGTGTTCTTCGTTTCTAAATAAAGGTACCGTAGCTAGTATATTTTTTTTTTCGCGGCAGTTATTTTAGAAACACAATTTAATTGTGGAATAGAAATTGTATTCAAATCTCTCAAAGTTTTATTTCTTTTTAGAATGTTAATAGTTTCCCAAGGTTCCATACTGTTTAATGTAGTACGAACTTTAACTTTGTTTATATGTTCTTTAGATAGTTTTATCCACTGTGCTTTAGATATATTCATTTTATCTGTGTTGATGATGGAGTCAGCAGCTTTGTGGAATTCAAAAAAATCATTGGACTTGGAACGATTTGTCTCTCGCTTCTGCAACCATTTTTATTAAATCTTCTGGAACCATTGGACTGCAAACTTTTTTGCGTTTTTCAATTAATGCAAAATCTCTATCGCAATTTAAATCAGAGGCCAAATACTTGTGTTCTATTTTGTCGAAAATATTTATTTTTAACAGGTAAATCCGTAATAAAATAACCATCTTGTTTTTATTTTGGCCGCAACAGTTATCACTCCACATTACGAGATTCCTTTTGGTGGTAGCATTGTTCTGGAAATATTTAATATATTATAAAATTAAATATTAAATAATAAATTATAAAATTCAAACAAAATATGTACAGATAAAATTAAATTATTTTTTCCTTTACAACATTTTCTATCCCCCTCTGTCACTAATAATATATACTTAAAGTGGACAAACTGAGAAATATAATACTCTCTCTATATTTCTCTTCACATTGTAAGTTGATGGTCTAAATTTAATATATTGGAAAATATTTTAACCAATATAAAAGTTCTCCATGTATTTTATTAACCATCTGGCTCATAATTATAGAGAAAAAACAATCAAATTGTTTTGAGAAATTTATTTAAATTATGAAAAGTAACTAAAGGAAAAATTCAAAATAAACTTTGAGGAATATTTATGCATATAATTAAGAATGAGTTTTTAAGATAATATTTAAATTATATTATAAATATTCTTGATAGGATTTTTAAACTACAAGTTTATTGAAAATAAATTAAAAGCTTGGAAACTTCCTTTCTACTTATCTTTTACTTATTTTTCCTTTCTACTTATTTTTTTGCATTAGAAAAAAAATGTCATAATTCAGTTCTGCAATATTGAACTCATTGAACCTTCTTGAATTTATATGTCTTGTTTGAGAGTAAAACCTGCTAAAAATCTATGATTCATTCACGTGTCCATTCTATTGTAATTATCAGCGTTTCAAGCCATTTTCAACTTAGATATAAATGATTTATGTTGAAAAAATTTTTAATTTGTTTCACACGTTACTCCTTATATCAAAATACGTATAACAATTAGCAACAAAGATTTCCAATGACGCCGTTTCCTCACATGTATTGCCGTTGTTTTTATTATTATTTCGTAAATAATACTTATTTCAGATTTCAATTATAATATTTTATGTGATATCTGGTATATTTTTATGTACTACGGAAGAGAATAGTATGTAAGTCACACCTTCGGTATAAGATTGCCATAAGCCAAAAAAAAGAAAAAAAAAGAAAATTTCGATAGTCAACCGAAAGTCATCATGTTGTATTAATATCGTAATCTTATCTGATTCTATTATGGGGGTATAGGTGAAATAACAATATTTAATTATTATTAGACTGTTACAACACTAGCAACTTATTTTATTAAGACGCTCACAAAAAAAGAATCCTTTGACACAGATTTTGAATATGTTATGGTTATTAAAATGGTGTCAATTGACTGCCAAGATCAAAGTGTTGTTTACTAATTTTGTTAAATTTACAAAAAACATCGGTGCTTAAAATAAAATTATCTTATTGGCTAAAAACATCTTTAACTATTGTGGTGGGGCGGCTACTTTGCTCGCCTTCAGGATGCTCAGTCCTTTGCAATCCCTTTTATTGTACCTAATGAATAGCAAGACTAGTTAGGACCAAACATAATATAAAACAAAACATGTTTATGGTGGCCTTTCGGTCTATATAGATATTAGGCGTAATAGGGTTTCCCCACTTCTTTACAAATAGAGTTTACCGAAAGGGTTTTACAATATGTGGCAGATACGTGTTATAAATTTGAAATATTTTAGAGAATAATTTAATAGATTTTTCACGATTGACGTTTTGTATATATTGATGAGTATATTTATGTTTTTGTAATACTTTTGGTCAATATTTTCACATTTCTTACGCTCATGCACAAAATATACATAAAAGAGTAAAAGATGAAGTAGTATTATGATTATCACTTCATACAAAATATAATTTTAACAAATAATTAATAATTTTAAAAAATTATATGAAACTATGTAGAGTAAATTTAATATACTGAATTTTTAATGATTATGCTCATTTTTCCAATCTTTGTATATTAAAAATATTTTGAAATGATTATATTTGAAACATTGTTTTCATACCAATTTTTGGAGATTATTTAGATCCATTTTGAATAGTGTAGTTGCTTGGGTAATAATGAACAGAATTTGCAGACTGACTGATGAATGGGGAATAGTATTTCATGTAAAGATTTTACGAAAAAACAACGTTGTTGAAAAAACCCCACCATATATTAATAAATGAATTTGTTACTACGAAGTGTTTTTGTCAATTCTCGGATTTTAATTGTCAAATAAATTGTAACCACTGTTGTTACTGACATACACATTTCTGAAAACTAAAACCTCATCTTCTGAATGAAAGAAGATGTATATAATCTCATTGTCAAAAACATTATGACCTGCACATCGACCCGTTTCCACACTACCACTTCTATCGAAAATATTTGAATTTACAGTACATACCCAACTTACTCAACATCTAAATCTACTTCAATCCGGTTTCAAAAGTGGTGATATTACGTCAAAGAGTTAATGAAAATCACAAATGATATGCACTTAGCCATCAATAACAATCAGTTCAAAGTTCTTGTACTTCCTGATTTTATCAGTGTATTCATATCCGTTGAGTTTGATATTTTGCTACCTTGTACGAAATCTTTGAATATATCTCAACACTCATTAGAATGGTTTAGCTCATAACTATATGAACGTCAGCAATCTGTGAAGTTTTCTGATACGTTCTCTGAATGGACGGTTCTTCAACTGGTGTGCCTCAAGAAGAGTTCTTTCTGCATTTCTCTTTTTAAGATCCATTGACGGAGTTGTTAAGAATTTATATTAACAAGCATCTTTACGCTAATGACTTGCAAATATATGCCCATACTGATTTAAATTCTTCAGTAAACTTAATCAATGCCCTCGACGAAGAACTCCCTTCTATCTCTTAATGGACATATAAAATGGATTTGTTAGTTAATCCAATTAAATCCCAAACTATCATATCTGCCATATATAATATTAAATGATTCACCAATTCCATTTACGCCAAATATGAAGATTTGGGTCTGCTGTCCAATAAAAATCTTAGCTGGAAACCTCAAGTAAATCATGTTAGGCATCGTATCTTCAGCAGAATGTAATCCCTCAAGCATCATTAAATTTTTTTAAACATTCAAATTAAAATTTACCTATGTTAAACACTCTTACTACCATTACTTGACTATGGAGATATATGTTACCCAAACGTTGTGGAAAATCGCCTTAAAGGATTAGAACGCCTTCAAAATTTTTTCATCCGCTGTGTTTTTGGTAGCAAAAAATATGATCATATTTCTGAATTCAGAGTGCAACTTAAATGGACAGAGGTTCCCAATGGGTGTAATCTACACATTATTATACTTTATACTATTTTGAACAACCCTATATATTTAATAAAAGTAATATGTGCTCTTCAACTTTATTTTTATACGTTCAACCTTGTAAGGTACCTTCTTAACGTGATATTCACTTATACTTTGCGAGTTTTATTTTTTTGTCAAATCAGTTTGATTCTTCATATCCACAAAAGACGTCCGTAACGTCCGTGACGTGCATCGAATGCGATGTATACGTACTAGCCTACGAAATTCTAAGAAAAACATGTTAAAAGCAAATACATTAAATTGTTCCACAATTTACATGTAAATAATTGTTTCATATTTTTTTGACTTTTCCTTGTTCTTACATTTGTTTGTAATAACGTTACGAAAGAATTTTTTAATAGGTATTTTAATAGCCTCAAAGTTGACATTCGGTTCACTTTTCCTCCTGATGCATTTCAATTAATTGCAAAATAAACTAAACCCAGATACTTGTAAATATGATGTGGCAGTCAATGTAATTTGATATAACAAGTAACTATCTATTTCGGTCCTATGTTATTTATTTTTCAAAAAAAATATTCTTCTCCCTCTCTCTCTCTCTCCCTCGCGGTTGGTTGTGTGAGTGTGAGAGCAAAAATTAACTTCAATCTTAATTAATACTTCTTTCGTTTATATCCCCAAATATTATAATTTCGAAATATTTTATGAGTGTAGAATGTATTCAGATTATTTTATGTCATATGACTACTCAGCCACACCTCTTTCAAAAAAATCAGGCGCTATATGAAGATAGAACTATGAATACTAATAATCAGTCTTTGCTGCATTATTTGTTAGTTATAGAATGAAATATTTAATGATTTACTTTTTAAATATAGGTAATACACACTACTTTTAAAATATAGGTAATTTACAAAACTTGTATCAAATAAAAGGCGCTGTATTTTAATCAAACTCGATGTATATTAGTAAACACGTAACTATTAGCTAAGTGTTTGCCGTGGGTGAACCCTTCTCAACTTATGAATGCAAATTACTTTTGTTTGACAGGTGTTAGGCCATGGAAAGGAAAAGCTGGGATTGGGTGCTTTGATACTGATAAGGAGCTAAACGTATATTACATTCCTTTGTTGTCCAAATAGATAGCGAAGTGTAAATCTTGGAGCATATTAGTTTTTTAAGGATATATATCGTAAGACTGAAACTCAACATTAAATATAATTTTCAAGAAGTGCAATAACCAAATCAACAGAAGTATAATAAACTGATGGCTACAAAATGTAATCAAATGTAGCTTATCATATTTTTAAAACTAAAATGAAATTTCTGTTGTTTTGAAAGATTTGCTGGTAAATAAATTTTGTGAATTTTCAGAAATACGAACAATGATTTCAATATTACTTATAAAATTCAAATCCTGCAGTTACAATTGATTAATTAAGGAATTATTTTTTTTAATTACTTTTTTAACACTAAGTCCTACTTTTTATTATGTGTGAATTATTTTTCCTTTCTTTTATTACTTTTTTTGTGAATAATTTTATTTATCCGTAAATATGTCTTAGAAATATACAACGAGCTACTAAAATTGATATGATTTGCTGTTTTACTTTACATCATATCACTTGTTTAATTAAATAATATATTTAGAGTCAGAGTAAAATTTTTCCTAATATTATTTTTAGGCTATTACTTTTGGAGCTTTGTTTGGTCATATCTATTCTTAACTATAGTTTATTCTTTCTAACAAGCAATAATGACAAATATCCAAAATATGACTTAATCAGTGTTGCTTAGCCTTTTTTCCACACTCAACATTGACAAAGGTTCGCTCTGGAGAGAACGAATACTATATAATCAAAGATAAAAATAAAGATCTATTCTTAGCTATTAAAATTTTGAATCGAAGGAAATCCTAAACTCTTGTCGTATTGTTGAATTAGCAAAAAAATAATGTCCGGATACAACTTTGTACTTTGTAGATTATAGACAGCTCCATAAGTCACGAAAATCGTCCGCAGTAACCGACAGATGGCTAGGTAGTATGTAGAAAAGCCTAAATAACTATCCAATCTAAAAGCCAGAAGGCACTCACGCTAGAGGTAGACTACCCGGTGGATTTCATCACCTAAGTAATGAAATAATGGACAAAGGAATTTCTGGGTAGAGAAAACTGGAGGAAGTATATTGTCGAAGCAGCCAAGATCTTTTAACAGGCTACTGTGCTCTTAAAGAAGAAAAAGATATTTCACGACGATTTCTTAAAAATATTTGTCTATTTTCTAAATTTATGTGAAATAAATATCAGATAATTTAATACTTATGAGATTTACACAATGTAAGCAAGTTTATTTTCCGAAAATATACTTACTGCCATATTTGCCATCTACTAATTCACCAAGAGACTTTGGCTCATTGAAATAAATCGATACAGATTTGATATTTAAAACTTTGGCATTCAAATTTGTCTGCTTCACGTCGCAGTTCTAATACGATATGGGGTTTCTACACATCTTATATATACACAATGTTTTACGTTGTGTTGATATCCCGGCTTGTTTTTGTCCCTTCGAAACTCAGAACGTTTTCATACTTCATTTCACTACATTGAACACAGCGTAAAATAGACATGAACATATTTAGTCATAGCTATTTGTTTTCTGTAATCACTCTATCTCTACTACGATAGAAAAGAGTTCACAAGTT
Source organism: Druceiella hillmani (assembly GCA_039881145.1). Classification (NCBI taxonomy): domain Eukaryota; kingdom Metazoa; phylum Arthropoda; class Insecta; order Lepidoptera; family Hepialidae; genus Druceiella; species Druceiella hillmani. The sequence goes on from JAYKKI010000132.1 coordinate 1,318,214, forward strand.
ATAATTTAAATCCTTTAAAATTACTTTTGACAACAGAGGCACATAAAAAACACGCATTTAAAGGATCGAATGTTTATTAAGCTTTTAAATTCTATAAAAGTTTTATGATTGTGTGTTAGTGTAGATATTGAAATCACAGTATACAAATCGCTTGTTTACTTCTAGATTTTTTATAACCGCTTATACTTGGCAGATGTGAAGCATCTCAATTTTTTTCTTTATCACTTTTATTATTAATGTTTTGTTATATTTTAAATTAATAAGCGCTTTTAACGTTTTAAGACCATTTAATGGAATATACCGATATAAACGAATGAAGTTGTAAACCTTAGTAAATAAGAAATAATGCTATATATACGTAAAATAGAGTGTGTGTATAGTGTGGTAGAAAGGGAAGCGTTAAGTGGGAAAAAGCCGACAAGACGCGAAGCTGGCCAAATTAAGTCGGAAAGAGTTGACAAGGCATGAACCTTACCAAATGGTAAGACGCGACGTGCTATCAAAACTTTATACCTACCCTCTAAACGCACCATTAGATATATCACATAAAAATGTCAGAAAATTTATGGACTCTTGAGAACAGACCCAAAACAAAAACTTAGCTTTTGGAAGTTATTTTTGCTGCAAAATTTTTGTAGATCCCTGATTTCTTTATATAGCAACCTATATTTAAATATCAGCGTTCGATATTCTTAAGTTTATTCTTGATGGGTTAATTCTTTCAAATAATTTTGTTTTAGTTTTTTAGTAAATCAATATACAATTTGATTTCTTGTATATAATTATAAAAAGAGTGTTTTTTTTTAGTTTTTTTAACAATATTCATTGATATAAGTCACCTGAATTTCTTCATTGAAATCTGTGTGGTTTCACCTAAACAATACATATTTATAGTAACGCACTACGTAATTGTAAATAAACATATTATGTAAAACAAATATAAATTAAATTAGATCAATTCAACATCATTTTAATATATCTTTTTCATGAGCACTCATTTATAACAAGTACATAATCAAGTGGTGACCAACAATACGAATAGTAGTTGTTATTAAGTTTGAACGCTACCACATCTAAATAATTTCTCCCTTTGCCTAGTTATCTACCAAAAGTGTGCAACCAAAATCATTAAAATGACGCACAAGAGGTCGGAAATGAATGCATCTTTATCCGAGAAAGCGGGATTGCTATCAGCTACTAAATAACTACACATTATGGAATTTATATTATAAGATTAATCAAAATCTATACTACTACAGCGTTCAGAAATTTATTTAGTTTAGTTTTAGTTTGATTGAAAAATAACGAACTAGATATTTATAAATTGGCAATTGATTAAGAGTATCTACTCTTGAAATTTTAGTGACATTACGTATATGTAATTAAATTTAAAAGAAATAGTTCAAAGCATATTGACTATAATATACTGGTAATACGTATGGAAACGGTAACATGTGACTCTTAAAATTATGAATCAGCATGAATATCAAGTATGTGACACTCGTTCATAACAGTTAAATTTATCTGTGTGGAGTTCGATATACAAGGATAAAAAAATAATTAGTTAGTAAATTATAATCATCAATCTTAAAGAAATTATACCATAATCATTTAAAAACATTTCTCCGGCTTACTATTTTAGATTGCAGATAGATTAAATACAAAAAAAAACACGTTGCCTTGGTGGTATATCACAGGCTGTTTTTGGAGTATTATATATGATATATTAGATATTAAAACATTGTTAGATATGAAAAAAACGGGAATTAAATGCCACGATTATACACAATAATTGGCTGTTTGTCCCGGATCTTCCCTTTAGAATTTTCTGCGTAATTCAATCAAATTTGGTACACCATTACGAGTGAATACATTTCTGAATACAATAGACTCTAATCTAGTTTTTTTCCAATTCGATAGACTAAAATATGTGTCATTATAGTAAAACTACATATTTCTCAAATATACAGGAAAACTAGCCCATGAAACATTATTCTGATCATAAAATAGAGTAAATCAACACCCCAATATTGGCTCACTGATGGAAAATGACTCTTTATAATGTCCAATAGATATCAAAAGAAACAAAACAAAGCAAAGAACAAGAGCATACAACTATTATCGAATCAAAGATATGTAAAATTCTTTAGTAGTGGGCAAACGTCATCACACCAAAAATATTCGAGTCCGTGTAAATAAAACAGTCTAGCCTCCGTTTCTTATATTGCATTTTTCATTCATTAGTTTGCTGTTTTATGTAATTTCAATGTCGTTGCCTTATTTTACAAAGATGTAAAATGTTAAATTCTTTATCTATGTGTCGAACATTTCATTTACGAAAACGACATAATATGTCAAACATATTTTTTATTTACCCCTAAAAGATATATACCGAATTAAAATGATTGAAGATTTATTTAAAGGTTTTGGAAATAAAACCAGAAATCGGTGAATGGCTGATTCCAAATAAAACGTTTACCACTTAAATAATCCAATCCAGTTATACAACTTAAATAATAACTTAATGTTGAGCAAACTCTTTGATTTAGAGAAATATTTTTATTTGTTTCATATATTTATATAGTAAAAATTGGTTTGTCAACTCACTCACTTTGCGTCAGCAAAATCACTAAAGAGGGGCAAGTTAGTAGGATTCTCTCCAAACGGTTTTACCTTAATTGGAAATTTCCTTTTCCTTAATTGGAAATTTCCTTTTTAATTGGTGCTTATTTCCTATTCTCTAATTTGAAGATCAGTTTTCATTGATGGAGATGGAGAGAGAAGGAAAAATATTTATTCAAAAAAATATGGTTTAAAATTTTCATACGGTTGGCAGACCGTAGCGAAGCAGCATTCCGCGTTCACTATCATTGGCCCTGAGATGCGCCCGTGGATGATCCGTCCTGAAGCTCTTCATGTTGCATTTTGTGCAAAATTCGCGATATAATTTTCACGACTTTGCGAGAGAAAATATAATCCAATATTTTGAATTTTCAATTACTTCAACTTATATATTGAACAATTAAAGTGACATAGTAAACTAAATAAACGTGTGTTGAAATATATATAGTACACACACATGTAGATAATTGTTTAATTACATTATTAGGCCTATTTTTTTACTATTCCTTCCCATTTACTTTAGATATTCCATCAAATTTAATATTTTAAAATTATTTCATCTCGATCAGAAATAATAGACAGTTCTCCAAATTGTAATTTACGTGTCATTTGTTACATTTTTATGAATTTTATGTAAATGCAAGCACATGTTATAATTTTAAAGTTTCACTGTGGCAGACATCTTAATATTATATTGATAACCAAAATAATCATGGACGAAGAAATGAAACGAAACTAATAGGATTATTACTATTAGTTTCGTTTCATTTGTTCGTCCGCAATGCGTAATGCTTTTCGCTTATTCTTTTTAGGAAATTATTTTAGTAAATAAACTCGTAAGATGTATTTGCATTCTTTTGTCTATTCCTTTATTAGTTTTGATTTGAATTTCTGTTATATGCAAATAAAGCGCGACGACGGGTCATGTTTTTAAAACAAAATTTCAAACTAATTTCCGAATGATACCAGTTTATGTAAAGTTGATATAAAACGTGTTTAAAAGAAGAACCCGTTTTATCTGCAAACCCTGGCTTCTATAAGGATATTTATTTATGCGTATACAGTAAAAACTTAGAAGGAGAAATTAAAATATTCAACGCCATATAAAATGATGTGAGGAAATTACATACTAAGCCTTTATTTTCTTGATTTTATAATAAAAATGACAATGAAAACAAAAACATTCCTGTATGAATTAGGGATTAAAGGAAGGATTCTATTGTTACATTATACTGCGTATATAGCCTGTCAACAAATCACGTATAGCTATTATTCTGTTGCGATGTTGCTTTGTTAATATGCTTGTGCATATCTTTATCTCAAATGAGAATTTTACCAACGAAATTTAATTTGGTTAAATAAAAAGTAATCTATATCATTTCCCTGTCAGCCAACTAATTTTGTGAATATATTCACGTCGATATATTATTTCGTTGTGATGTGAAAGAAAGACAAACAACGAAACTTTTGCATTTATAATATTGTCGAATATATTTGGCGTTAATTTTGTAGAAATTCATTATTCACAATTAAATGAAACCACGTGATGTGGCATTATTTCTACTTTTGTTAAGTTCTTTACCACGACCTAGGTTTCGTTGTATTACAACATTTTCAAGTGGGCTGTTAGCAAAGATCTTTGATAACAGCCCACTTGAAGATGTTGTAATTCAACGAAACCTGTGTCGTGGTAAAAAACTTAAAGGAAGTAGAAATAATACTTTATAATATAATTTTATCCAAATTACGCTTAGTTTCAGGCTAGATTGGTTGTCAGTGGCGAGGGGGTTAGACAAGGTTTGTCTAGACCCACTAAAGAAGAAACTTTGGGAAAATTTAAAAATCGATTACTTTTTCCAAATGACGCTGAGTTTCAAACTAGAATGGTTGTCAATGGCAAGAGGATTAGGCGAAGTTTGTCCAGACCTCCACCCCTCCCCAAAAAGGAAATTTTTGGAAAAAATTTTAAATCGATTAATTTGTTCAATTATCATGGGCGTCGATTTTCAGTCTAGAACAGTTATAGTTAGCGAGACGGGTTAGATAAAGTTCATCAGGGCTCATATATTAAACCTATTATCAACGCCAGCTCGGTGAAATTCAACCTTTCCATCTCTCGATCGAAACACCTGCCAACAACACTGATTTGCATTCATAAGTTGAGAAGGGTTCTCAGCCACAGCAAACACTTTCCTCAATAGCGAATCTATTACTGGCTTGGTTACATTCGATCAAGTGATTTATTTTTTTTTGGCCATATTTTTGGAAGCTTTTTGGAAAGGAATCGATATGGCAACATTATTTACTAGAAATATTTTTTTTAATATAATACCCAACTAATTAATTGTTCTAAGCGAACGATAACAATTTTAAGTATTTTGAAACTCATCGTAAGAGTATCATAAGTAAATGGTTCAAAAAATATAACGTTTTAAAAATTTACTTAAGTAATTTAAGTTACCAACTGATAAAAATTGCAAACCAAAAATATTTCAAAATTCAGTGTAGTTTTAGCGATAGTTTTAATTATTAACCGATAAACAAATATTTTATAGCTGGAGCAAAAAAAAATTAGATGACGATAAATCTCCATTACATTTTATATTTATTATGTTGGTACATGTTATAAATTAACCAAAATCAAATAGTGTTAGACAAAATTATTTTGATTCCAATATCGGATCAATTCCTAAATATAAATATGAACAAATTTGCCTAATTTCTTTTAATAATATATTTATAACAGCTTTCACTTACCTTCATCCCACATATTTCCTTCAATTTATGTGTTGCCTGTTAATGTTACGCATATTGAAAATCTTTAATTCCATGTGATAAATATCGTAGAAGTAAACAAATATCTGTCCGTTTCATCTTGTCCATATTTTTATATTTCTATCCCCATTATATCTCCATTTTAAATATTTTCTATAATATTTAATTGATTTGGCCATTTTTGGAGGCCAAATATTATTATTATGTTTAATTAAAAATAAATAGACGAGACGACCAGTTTAAAATTATAAAATGTGAAGTTTTACAATTTTGCACTTTTGGATCTTTTCCTAGAAATAAACATACGTCTATTAATTAATTAGAAGTAGGGTTAATTAATCATCTTGTTTATTTTTATTGTAGATGAAAACTATAAAGTAAATTTTTAATAAAAATTGAAAAATTTCATTGAAGTTCGTCCATTAGTTTTTTTATATCTGTACGGACACAGATTTATTATCGTTTTATAATTTTTGTAAATCATTAGACTATAACTTAGGTTTAAATAAGCATGTCATGAAAAAAAATTCGCTCAAGGACAACTTCGCAATAAAGATCGTAAGGAGAAAATTCTTACAGTTAAATATAATTAATGATTAATGAATCAAATAAAAGAAACAGTAAATAAAATGATATAAGTTAAAGGTTACGGAATACGTGTGAGGTTTGTGCAAGATGTATAAATAAAAACTGAGTTTGCTTCATGTGTGATTGTAAAACGTGTGTGGAACCTAAAGATTTTAACTATAAAAATTAAAATGCAAATCAAGTTGAACCTTTTGCATTTACAAGTCTTATATATATATATATATATATATATATATATATATATATATATAATATAAGATTGTCTACCACATTTTAACACGACTCCTTATACGACCAAAATGAAACAATGAATTATTTATAAAAAGTTACTTTCATCCTTTCATAACACATTTTGAATCAAATTTAGAATAAATTTTAATCTCGAAGCTTGCCGTTTTTGTATCATTATTTAAATTACTGATACTTCTGCAGTTATTACTTACACAAATTTAATTACTTCAATACATGACACTTGTATTACCAAAGTAAGTTCTCGTAAAATTTTAGCACAGTTCTCAAGCCATAAAGCTTTTGAACATGTTGTACTCTTGGTGAATATATACATTTAGCTTGTTTCGAAAGCCATATCGGGGTAAGGGTTGGTATAAAATTATAACTTAGTCCCTACAAGGAAGTTCGTAAGAAAAACGTTCGTTGTTATTTGCAAAGACACTACCCGAGTAAACAACCCCTCCGCAATGTCATCCATGTTCACGTCGTCAAACGGAAGCAGCTGTGTACTTCCGAGATAAGCAAACAATATTTGGAAGCAATTTGCATATATTGACGTAGTGGAAGAGGGTCAGAAAAGTAAAGCTTACAAGGAGGATACTCACTACTTACTCCGTGATACTAATTTAACCAATTGTAGGATTAGAATGTGTCTATATACTTAAAAAAATTTAAAATTATTTTGAAATTTATATAAAAATTTTTTTAGTTAATAATATTAAGTTTGTAGGAAAAATTTAACACTACAATTGCGAACATTTTTTTTTAAATTCTAGTTCATTATTAGTTATTATTGTGCGTATTAAGCACCATTTTTTTATCTATAACCTGTTGCCAAAGTGCAGGTAAAGCGCGGATTCCTTTTATGTTGAAACTTGGAGGCTGTGATTCAATAAACTTATCTGACCACTCAGTTCTATTATCAAACTTTTTATGCTGAACGTAAACCATTTAAAAATCAGATTAAATGAAAATCTATTGACTCTAAGTCAGGTTAACACGGTGGATGTAACATAATCTCCCAAATGAAATCCAGTAACTTCTGGCGGACGACTATTGCTACATGCAGCTGGGAGTTATCGTGAAAGAAATACACCTTTGGGTTCTATTTAAATTTGTTTTGTATTTATTTCCATACTCGGTCAATTTAATTGAAGTATATTAATGAATCAGCTATTGTATTTTCTGGTAGTGGCTTTCATTCTTAAAATCTTTTATTCCACCAAAAAGATAAAAAAAATTGTTTTTATTAAATTCAGTTTTTGGGGTCGGTATCGGATCTTTGTGTGAACTTGGCCAATGCGTGTAATTTATGGATAGAATCCACTTGCTTTTCAAGGAAATAATATTCATACATATGTTTGCTTGTTGGTCTAACTGAACGGTGATCATAATATGTGCTATCCACACCCCTAGCTATCCACATTCTTTATCCAGTTGATGCAAATGTTCCAATACTGCAATGACTGCAAATGAGCTCTGTTATTAGGCAACGTGAGATAAAACATATAAAACACAGACCTTTTAAAAGATATCAATTAATTTTTTTAAAACGTCTGTATTTTTTGTATTCGCTGGTCCTCTGCTACGGGAAAAATAGTTTAAATGAAGACGGTTTGTTCGATGTATTACGTATAATTCGAGTAGCAACAGTTGCGGAGTGATATTAATGAAACTCGTACAAAAAAGCAATGACATATATGCTCTCTCATTACTTTCATGTTTTAATAAATACTGACGCCGACCACAATAGTTTTTATAAATACTGTAGCCGTCCACAACAGACACAAACTTATACAGTTTACAACTATCACTTTAAAAGTAGTTTTATTACTTAAAAAAATAAAAACTCTAAAAAAATACTTTCCTACGATTCCCAATATATATATGTTCCTGTAAGGATATTAAATGTTTATTCGTAGTCATAATAAAGAGAATTAATGTTGGTGATAAAAAAATTGCGTAGATCACTTTCAATTTTAGGTCTCTCTATTTACTACTGCCCACTTTTCTGAATTATAAATGTCGAATGCAGAACATTTCCATAATACCTAGATGAAAAATTTTAACCCAAACCCGGAGGCAAATTTAACAACACAGTTTTTTCTCGGGAGAGCTGAGTATTTTGGAGAAGATATGAAAAGTGTCAGAAAAGAAAGTTCTGACATATTATGTACATGCAATAGACCGCCAGAAAAAACGTTTTGATGAGAGTTGGGAAATAAATTATTTATATAATTTTTCGGTAGAAACCATCTTTTCAATTTTTTACAGCTACGAAAGACACCATAAGCAATATATGAACATAGTGAAAAACAAGGATTAACATTTTAGACGATTTAATAGAAATAGTAATATTAATATAATAGCCAAATTTTAAAAATATTATGATCCTTAGACATATATTATAAAAAATATATGTTTAAGGAATTTTTGTATCGTGAGTTTTACTTGTATAACTCAGTTTTGGTTCAACGATGTAATTTGAGGTTTTCTGTGAATAGCTAAATAAGGCAGTGAATACTTCCTCTTCAAGAGAAGCGATAAGTAGAGTTTTAGCAAAGAGTTAATCAGTGATTACGCTTTAAAAATGTACGTATAAAATTGTATCTAGATACTTAACAATGGTTACATTATTAATTAGTGATTAATAAATTACATTAAATTTAGGCCTTATTATGATCAACTATAATAAAATATCAATAAATTTCTCAGATTTGGTTACTTTAAATGAAAGGTTTCAACTAAATCTCATAGGTATTAAGAGTGCATTTTCTTTACCTATTGTTTCTAAGAGTTTCCCTACTCATACAGACCAAGACATTCCCTAATTAAATTTACATGGGTCAAGTGAGTAATGAATAAATGAAATATGCCATGCATGTACGAGTATAGACATATGTCCATATGCGCATGCTTAATAAATCTCACAGCAATTGCGACTCCATTTTCTTTATATGTTTATTCCCGAGAGCTTCCTTACTTTTAGGGCTTTCTTATTCCTCCAATCTAAGATATTCGTAATTAAATTTACAAACATTAATTAAGTCAACACTGAATGAAATATAGTGAAATTAACATACATAGTCACAAATAATTTTTTACCAAATAACGACACATGTCATTATATGTCAAAAATAGGTATATATTTGCGTTTATACGTTCGTGCGTATTTGCATGCGTAGATTCATGAGTGCGTTCGTGCTGCCGCGTACTTCACATGTGCCTGTGCGTGTGCGTGCATGTGCATATGTGTGTATAATAATAATTATTAAAACAAGCTGTCAACAGACTAGTGGAAGTGTAATAGTTTGCAAATAATATTTTATTTTTCGTCTACACATTATTTAGAAGTTCCTTAAAAATATAATACTTTCAGCAATTTTTTTATAGATACATATTTATCAAGTGAACATCTATAGTAACTGAAGTGATAGTGATAACATTTTGAACGTAAGTATTGACTTAGATTTTGCACTTGGCTATTAAAAATAGGGGATTTCTGTAAAAGTCCAGTACAAAAGCCAAGTACAATTAAACCTGTAGTATGAATATAGAGTCGGTAACTGTGATATTATTTTGAGATGAAATTTTCTTTAAGTGTGTGTAATATTATATGAAAGAATTGCGCGATTCATTTAATTTATAAAATGACCTTTCATCCGATGCTTCTTCCGCTTGAATTTAAGATGCATTATTATTTGACTGAATGGAACTATCGCGAAATGTATCAATAAATAATTTTAAACTGTTTACACGTGCACATTGTATAAGTTTAGTACTGCAATATTTATTGACATGTTGCTATACTAATTTCACATTATTGATCAAAATTATTTTAGATAATTAACTCTGTGAACTTGATAAATCTTAGTACATAAAAAATTACTCTTAATCCCCAATCCGTACGAAATACATTAGGTTGTTAGAGGCATTTTGTAAGTGTCGCGAAATTACCAATAATTCTGAATTTTTACACTCTATTTTTTCTCTTTCCCTCTGTTTGGTAGTCTTAGGGAAATATATGTTTCTATTTCTATTAAGATGATGCTTTATTTTCTCAGGGTACGAGAATGTGATTCGTATAATTAATTCCATAAATTTATTTAGTAAATTTCTAGAACCATTTTTTAAAATAATTCGCGTAGCTGTCTTCCTTCTCAAAGCTTGTTCTACAAAATAAAACATAAATTGATTTTATATGCTCCTGACTACCATCTATTTAACTAAACCATATAAAACCGACGATTTTATAGCTTCTGCTAAAATAATAATTATATCATAAAAGTGGTTTCGGAAAAAGCAAATAGTCATTTCAACCTATACTTGTACATCTCCATTACTCACTTCTTGCATTTCATAATATCAGAAATTTTAATGCTTATTTTCTCCATTCTTCTATATGAGCCCGCTTTTTAGACAATTCGCGTGGTTAACAGAAAGAATATCGACGCTTTTAAGATATAGTGTTGGCAAAAAATCTGACATACCCATATTGAAAAAAATCCAAATTAGGTTCAAATTAAAATAAAACCATTTGTTTCCAACGATTTCTCCTTTACTGTGGCCACATGACCTGTAAAGCGCCTCGATAACTTTGGTAGTGTAGGGAAAACAAGGACCAGAAACGTTGCGTTCGTCATTCAAGCCGCTAATCTGGTCATGTTAAGATCATCAGGGAATTCTCTGTCATTTTCGCTATGATATAAATTAAAATTAGGATAACATGGAAGCAGCTAATCAGCACCTCTAGGAAGATATTTCAAGACGGACACGACCTTCATCAATGATTATGTGATGAAGAAACACAAAGCAGCATTCTATGAGCTAAGTAATAGCCAAGCTAATAATTATCCACTTGTAGGTCTTGAATAGCTTTGTAATCAAATTAAAACAATTGAGGTAAAATAAAGATTATTTTAACAGCCTTACTTTTTTATTTTTGTAGGTTGAAAAATAATTAAACGAACAGACTTGAATTACTTGTGTAACTAAAAGTAATGTTGATATTAATACAATATCTTAGTTCTGATAAACTTCGTGTATCTGACTACGATATTTGATTTTTACATTTTTTGTACAATTAATGAGTTATAATATGAAATCCGTAATTTTCAGCGTGCTACAAATGTTTTAATTTTTATTTTATTTTACTTTGAATTATTTATTCGTAAGTCTAAACATGCCACAAGTATTTTGATAGAGAAACAAACAAAATTCAACGAGAGATAATATATTCATTTGTCTTTAAATTTTTGTGATATGAGGAAACAAAATAAACGCTTTCTTCCGGAAAAATTAAAATATAAAAATATGTTTCCATATTCGTATGTGAACAGATGAACACATTTTGAATAAATAATTAAACATAAAAACCAAAAAAAATAGTAAATTGATTATGTGAGCATGGAGAAATTAAGTTTCCACAAGAAAAATAAACAAGTTTTTTCGCTTCTACTTTACTTTTCCTATACGACCTAAATAAAATTCTTTCATAATTTTATTCATATTAATTAAGGTTTCCAAATTAAGCATATAATAACAAAATTTAATTCACATTCATCCAAAAGTGCATAAACTATGAGGCTTATTACAAATGGATGAACGGACGGACGTAAGAATATGAAAAAAATATTAGATTGCTTGTTTAACCACGTAACCTTAATAGAAGGTCCATCTGCTGTATGGTTTATGTCCGTGAAGTTTCATTTTGAAAGAATGACACATAAATTTAAAATTTAACGACAAAAAGAGAAAAAATACACGAAAAGAAATTGTGTCTACATTTTGATGTACCACCTTCAGCAATTTTTACTTTCGTCATCAGACCGTATGGGTTATTCAGTTCAGGGTAGAAAACTAAGGCCAGGCAAAAATTTGAAACAATTTTCATAATTAAGCAATATTTAGATAGTTACCATCCATACTATCGTATAAAATAATTTTGTTTCACTTATATTTAGAATCACCATATTTTATACCAACATCAAAACTTTAAATTTCTGAAAATATTTTAAATTCTGACGTAACTCACGTCTTTTCAAACAAAATTTCATTAAGACGCTTGTTCATAAAACGAAGTTTTTTGTAAATGTATGCTGATTTAAGGTGAGACTTATTATGTGAGGAAAATTGTTTACTACATTAAATTTAAATAAATAAATTTGTTTTTGCAAAACAAAACATATATATAAGATATTGTTAGTAGTAGAAGGTAGTGTTATATATATATATATATATATATATATATATATATATATATATATATATATAACACTACCTTCTACTACTAAAAACATCTTCCACTTTTACAAAACGCAATTTGAAATAAGAAAGTATCATAATTCAGTATTTTACCAACTCACCACTCCTTTACAAAATGACACATTCTTCACTTCGAATATTATGTCATAACAAGATCGAGTTATATTTAGTCCGCTGTGTGGATGATTCCATTTATTTAGTTAAAAACGATATTCGGAAATGTTTGCGTGGCTTCAGTATTCTCAGTTGGTACCATTATTACTCGAACTACTCGCAATTACTTGAGAAAGAAGTTTCGTTAACGTTAAGTCCTACATCGGTGAAAGTGGCTAACTTAGAAATTAACATTTAATTTTTTTAAATTATTATCATTATTTTTGAAAGGTTTTCTAAGTGTATTAACTTGTATAATTTGCCTAAACAAGTTTTTGATATATTGGAAATATTATATGCAAATACATTCTTGACTTTGAAAGTAATTTCTTGTCTTAGAGTCAACTAGGTTTTTAAATATGATCCTCTTATATTAATAGTTTATTTGAAACTAGAAAATGTAGTCTCCAGAAATGCAGCTGTATGTAATCTCTAGAAATGCGGCTCCTTAATCATATCTGCTTATTGAAAGCCCTCTAAATTATAATAGAGATACAGTTACGGGAAGTGCCTATAGCTAGATGCGTCGAAGTGTACTTCAAATCTGCAGTGAAATAGAACTTGGCATAGCATTTCATTGCGTGTAATGCAAGTGTTAGTTTAATCCAGATATGTAGTGGAAACGGTTGCCATATTGATGAAAAGCCTCTGCTTATATATAATACAATTATTTACAATAATTCATACTAATAATATCTTTATTGGTAAATAATAATTTTAATTTCCGTTACAAAAAAACTGTGTGATCGAAATGAATTGGAATAGAAATAAATTCAACATTCGATCCCTGTTAATAGAAATCTGATATAAGTTTATCCAGATTAAATGATGGCAGTTAATAGTTCAATGTACAAGAAAACACTATTTATTTAAAGTTATCATAGGAAGTGTGTAAGTTGATATTTTCCATTTCATTTTCTGTGAGAGTTAAGCATTCGCAAGATTTTTAGCGACAGGAAAGAACAGTCTCATGCTTCGTTATTTTACGACACCTCATGTTATTATGTATCGTCATTACATTTGAGAAAACTACAAAAAAATCGTTCGTGTTTATGGAAAGAAAACTTTAAGTAAAAAAAAATTGTATTGCGATACGGCGAAATTTCTGTTCGCCTAAGGGAGTCACACTTTTTCATGCAGATTATGAAGGAAAAAATAACTGACCAAGTGCATCACTTGCAATCACCATCAATATGCAAAAAATAGGGTCAAATGTTATTCAAATCCAATTACGAAAAATTAGAGGGGCCTGAAAATACGAGTATATTAAGAATATCTCTTTGGACCATAATATTTTGCGAAAGTGGATTAGAAACGGAAAAAAATATAAATTGAATAATGAGGTTCAATTTATATTTTTTTTTGAAAAGCCTATCCTTTGATACTTCATTTAATTGAAAGCGCAAACAAATATCCGACCTCCATTTCACATATTAATTTTTCTTTTTATTTTGCTGCATATTAAGCGAGATTATCAGGTGCAGTATCTATTTCCAAAATGTCATTCGCATAGCTCAAAAAATTTTGAAAGAATGAGTATGTGACAAAAAGATGTATGTAATGAAATTTAAATTACCTTAATGCCACAACGAAACTCAGAGAACATCCTCATACCAAGAAATTCATTCATCAACATTCACGAGAAAGATGTTTCGTATTTCTGAAAATTTGTTGCTTATAAATGTGTACAGCAAATTATACTTATCAGCATTGGCTCTAAATATAATAACACATAATTGCAAAAGCGCGTTATTAACAAACTTTTAACATTATAAGCTTTCAAATCTTTTCGTTGTCAATGCTTAAAAATTGATTATAAACACTTTTGGCTTTTTCCAACAAAATGTTGCAAAAATCCGCCATAACAGGAAAAGGGATGCGATTAACGTCCACATTATTTGGTGGAGTGATTAACATATGGTGAAATGTCTCAAATTTGAAGTCGTCTTCTTGAAATCGTCAATTTAATGTCTTATTAACACAATCACTGACGCATAAAGCAAACCTATAGGTCACAATCACTGGCGCATTAAGCAAACCTAGAGATTACTTAATGAAGAGCTAGATTATTTAATTCTAATACATATGTGGTATTTGGGATAAAAATGAAGAAACAATATGGAAATGGTTGGCTACGATAAAATTCAACTTAATGAACCTGTTTAGTTTCTTATACACGTAGTAGGTTTCAAAGAAGTTCTATAAATGTTAAATTAATATTAAATGTTGTGTTAATAGCTATGGTTTTGAATAAAGTTAAGTACATAAGTAAATTTGATATTTGCTATTTAAAGATTATAGAAACGACCCTTATGTTCGCCGTATATGGTGATGACTCCGTTTTAATGATTATACATATAAGCAATTCTCTTGCGTGTATAATTCTTCTTGTTACCAAAATAATCGTAATAGAAATTTGGTTTTAAAATTTTGAAATAAACAATTGATGTTATATCCTAAGTAATTGAAAATTTAGTGATATTAAATGGTTTGCTTACGTTTCCTAATTCGTTTTCAGCCGCAGGATATATCAGGTTTAATTATTCTTAGCAGTCGGTAACATTCATCTTTTTTTATACGTCTTATATAAAACATAGTTACGAGACAAAGGAACATGCCTATTTTATTGTTTCTCCACATATTTTCAAACCATTTTGGAATATTTTGGGTTTATTTGTTTGTAGTAAATATAATTTTCTTGATTATTTCCATAGTTTAATTGCTGAATGAATATTTAAACAAATTAAAGAAAACTGTTTCAGGTAGCATGCCAATGTAAATGAAAATATTACTCACAGTTAAATGAATGTATTACAACATCTTCAGGTGGGCTGTTAGCAAAGATAACAACCCACCTAAAGATGTTGTAATACAACGAAACCTAGGTCGTGGTAAATAACTTAAAGAAATAAAAATAATACTAAATCACATAGTTTCACTTAACTTTGAATAATGAATTTCTACAAAATTAACGCCAAATATATTCAATATTTGTAATTATTACCTCATATATCCCACGTAAGGGTATTTAATTCTTTACGACATTTCAGAACCATTGCACTGAATATTTCCCATTTTCCTTATATATCCTTACAAAACATAGATTCATGAATAGAAAAAAAATTCTAGACGGAGCAACACGTTTTTTTCAAATAATCTATAACACTTAACATTTTTGTAATGATCGTATTTATAGGGTTTTATAGACAAATGGCAAAAACGAAATACTTATAAATTCATCCTGCCCATCGATTCGTTTATCTGCCTGTGTGTCACGGCCATTTCACTCGAAAACTATTGGTGCTATTTAGATTAAATTTGGAGGTTGAATGTTTTCTATGAACCGCTATTCATTGAAATAGTGCAATTACAAAAAAAAATATTATTAGGTGTGGCATTCCATACATGTGACTGAGGGATGAATAAAAATCCCATGTACGTCGATGAGTGGGATATCGTTAGACAGGCCTTAAAAATATATACAGAGGTTCCAAAATAGGTTTTTTATTTAAGTCTTGTAAAGACTTAAAAAGTGTCTTCCAAGGTCGCCCTCCCCCTATCTTTTCAAATAACGAAAAAATGATGGTAGCAGAAATTAAAATACACTCTCAACGAAATTAGTTTGAATAATTGGTTCCGGCCGCAGATATAACGTTGTTTCCCACACTGTCTTTGAGAAATACAAACTTAGAAGTTAAATATTTTTCATGTCCGGTACGGATCCTTCATGTCCAAATCTGACTGGCAATTGGCCGGTTTTTTTATTAACTACCAGGGAATTACTAGAATATGACACATACATATTGTAATATGTTTCATAGCGCATTTTTGCTGCATTAAAAGATTTTCTGATTTAATTCTTTATAAAAATTAAGAACTTTCTTTTATTATTTTTTCTTATTATTCATTCTAATTTTTATCAGTTGCCCCACTTTAATTTTTATAGCTGATAAAAAAGGTATTTTATTCCGCTAAACTTTTTCTTTGCTAAATTAAATAAAAAATGTAGCCCAGGTCATATGCCTAACTTAATATGTTTCACTTAGTATATTCTTCGTTTGCGTTTAACTATTTAGAGTTATTAACACTTTTTCAAAAAAATTCTTGTTTTTATTGTTATATCGGCAATTAAATAACTCATAATAGAAACTAAAAATGGCTGTGAATAAATTAATTACTAAAATTTTTCAAAATCAAATAAATTATGCAACAGGAAAAGAGAAGAAAACAAGTTTAAAAATTAAAGGGATATGAAAGTAAGGAAAACTATTGTTAAACAACGTCATTTTTAAAAGCTTTTAACATAATGAAGTCGCCTTCACATACGATGCATGGACGATGAAACATTTACTAAAGTATACTTTTATATATTGTCTTATAAGGAGTATGTACTGGTCGATATTACGAAGATGTTAATGTTTTTGAAATCCAAAGTTGCTGACAAAGAGATAAATATAATATAGGATGCCCATCATTAGTTATGTTATACAATAAGACTAAAACAAAAATAGACAAAACTATTCTAATTTTAAATCTTCACCTGAGTCGTGACCGATATTAAAATGTAATAGAAGAAAGCAATTTAAAGGAGGTCGAAAACAAATTTAACACACAAGTTAGGTGTTAATGAAGGGCCACGCCCGGTTATTTTTAAAATTATTGGAAAATAAAATATTAAATATATACGACTTTAAACTCCGCACTCGACCATAATCTCCTCTCTTTCAGAAAGTACTTAAAAATACTATAATTTGTTTCCCTGAAATGACTTTGCCATATTAAAACTATATTTATATCAGTTTTTTAGACTACGGAGTTTAGATGTTAACACGGTACAAACAGTCAAATAAACGGACACCCAAAGAATACTATAAGTATTTCTTTACCATCTTATGAAACACTAATTACATACAACATGAGGTCAAGATGTAAAAGATACAAAGAGAGGAAATATAAAAATATTTATTTAAAAACATGAAAGAAAAATATTTATAGTTAAAATATAAATTTAAATACATGTTGAAGATTTAGAACACTTGGCACGTTATGATTAATTTATGTAATAGAAATGGTAACTTTATAAAATACATAATTACTACAACCATATTGTAATTTTTTGTGAAGACCCGTGTCTAAAATTGAACTAAATGAGGAATAAAGAAGTTTTGCGTCACTGTGTTAAGAAATTATTTAATGTATTGTCGATCTGTTTATACAATTTATAATAGACATGGAGATGTTTATTGTATTGTCTATTTTTCACAATTGGTAGATGAAAATATCTAGTACGCATAAATATTTATATATCTAATACGTTATCACTTTCCAAAATTGTGTTATGTAAATATGTTACTTATTAACATTATGATTATATATGTTACTAATATAACTTGTTTGTGGCAGGGTTTTACCGCATAATAGTCCTCACGAGATGTCTCCAACATATGCAGGTATTGCTAAGGTGTAATAGCGGCCTCAGCAAAGACGTCGGCAAATAGGCTCTCGCGACTGCCACCCCCGTGTAATATGTAACTTTTCAGCACATTATGGGGGTGGAACTTCACTTGAATCTTTATCCTTATGCATAAGTTTTTTTGACAACAGCTGTTGACAAGCTCACGTCCGCGCGAGAGCGAAGGGCACATTATCAGGGTAGTCGAGCATAATCTACTAACTTGGAGGTTTAATATATTTACCGACAAATAAATATTCGTAACAAGGCGTAGGCTATGTGGAAACTTTTTGTTTAGTTTCTGTATATGTGAGGGTTGTGTTTTTGATAGAGATTTGTATAAATATTAAATGATGTGAATAAGCTAAACTTATGTTTTATCCCGAAGTAGAATTTTCATGATTATTTTATTTAAATGTGAAAATCTGTAATTATTTTGTTTAAACGTTGTTGAATCAATTTTATGAGCAAATTATTTCAAATTGTGTTGGTGTCTAATTTATTAATAAATTCCTTTTTACGGGATTAAACTTTCGAACTCAAAAGCCGATTTAATCCTATTTTTGTAATAATAGCGTTTGTCCCATCGTCCGTCCATCCAACACATCCAGCTCCTAAATGCGGTAATTTATGTACTTCAAATGTTTTATAATTTTTTACCCGAATCGGAAAATCGTTTTTAAAATTACATAAAATTTTATTATGAGGGGATAATAATATATTTAAGTTTCTTCTTTGGTATCTGGGACATCGTTAAAATAAATTTTAATTGAGTGGTATTTTATTTTATTTTTGTAAATTTTCGTAAAAATATAACCATTCAGAATATTGCAATATTTTCTGTATCTAGACTAATATTGTTGTACAGAATTCCTGATCTATAGTGATAATACCCCATATTTGGAGAACAAAAAATAAAATTACGTTCAACTATAATAGTTTGAAAGGTTTAAGTAATTAAAACTAAAGTTTTGTTTTGTTATCATAATTTTACGTATTATATATAATAAAGGTAAATAAAAAACTTACTGTAAATTTCACGACTATTTAGTAATTAGTAAATACTAACACAAAAAGCAGGGATTCTGTAAATTTCACGACCACTTACTATTTAGTAAATGCAAACACGGAAAACAAGTGTATTAAAAATTTCACGACCATTTAATATTTAGTAAATAACAACACGAAAAGCAGGAGTATTGTAAATTTCACGACCATTTACTAATTAGTAAATACTAACACGAAAAACAGGAGTACAGTAAATTTCACGACCATTTACTAATTAGTAAATACTAACACGAAAAACAGGAGTACTGTAAATTTCACGACCATTTACTAATTAGTAAATATTAACACGAAAAACAGGAGTACGGTAAATTTCACGACCATTTACTAATTAGTAAATACTAACACGAAAAACAGGAGTACGGTGAATTACACGACCATTTACTAATTAGTAAATACTAACACGAAAAACAGGAGTACGGTAAATTTCACGACCATTTACTAATTAGTAAATACTAACACGAAAAACAGATACTACTTGATTATTTAAATATACTACCATACTTTATACTTATGTCGATGAATTAGTTGCCTTTCCATAAATCATTTACTCTTCAACCACTAGGCCATTAATATACTACGTGAATACGTCATTTCCATTTTCCAATACTGAGTTATTAGATTACAGTCAAAAAGGCCTTTCAGTGGATTTATAGTTTGGGTTCTTGCTCAAATATTGAAAGTAGCTTAGGTAATATTCAAAGTTTCTGTTGGTGTGATGTGATGTGATGTGTTAAATGTGTATTAAATGATGTAAAATATTGTGTTCAAAATTTGTTATTACAGTATCCTCTCTTTGGTCGTTTAATGAACAATTAATACTTAGAATTTTACCAAATGCTGTAAATTTTTTTTAAATATATATTTACTCAGTAATGTAATAACAATAATTGTATTTCGTCTATTTAAGCAGACGACGCCAGAACATTGGCCGCCGTAAAAATTAACGTCACTTTTAAATTATTGTTTCCCACCGACGATATCTGGGTCTAACAAATAATAAAATACTATTGTTATCCTTATGTTCCGCACTACTGTCCCTACCCATATCTTACTCCTACCATCTTTAATTTCCATTTCCAACTCCTTATATACATCCTTTTAATTTTATTTAGCCAATCACAGCTAACTTTGTAACTTATTGTAGAAATGTAAGTGTGGCATCACTCTCGTACCGAGCATGATATGTGTATATCATGCTCGGTACGAGAGTGATGCCACACTTACATTACACGCACACACACACACACACACATATATATATAAATATATATATATTTATATATGTATATATATGTATATATACGTAAGGGTGTGTGTGTGCGTATATATATTAAAAATAGTATAGTAGTGTATATATTAAAAAATATATTTTTATTTATGATATGTAAAAATTAAAATAAATATTTTGTAACTAGGTGTCAAAAAAATTCGATGTTTTCTGTTGTGATCAGCGGTAAAATGAGGCTCGCAAGATTATGATCTTAATTGCAAATATACATTTGCAAAATCAAGGAAAAAGTAAAATCTATACTTAACAATATGATGCATTTTAATAATTCTATTAATAAATGATTAAAGTAAACATTACATAAGAAGTAATTTCGGAAATAATACATGCTACGTAAAATGTAAACAACATTAGAACATAGTGAGATTCCTCGTCGCAGTTTGGATTAGGCAGAAAAAAATGTTAGAAAAACTATATATTTCAAGTAAACAGAAGTGAGTATATTGTTTCTGCTATCTTTTTTAGACTTTGATATTTTTACATACATTTCAACTCAAGATGAAGCCAAAAAAATATTATTTAAAAATAAAAATCTATACAGGAATAAATATGACTGAAATGGAAAAAAATAAATTTAAGGAAATTAATTTATTTTAATTAATTATTTAACCCAAGGAACATGTTTAAAAATCCCTATTTTTAAAATTATATATGTGCAAGCTTTACAACATCCGTCAACAAGATTGCTTTCGACCATGGGCGCGAGGAGACATTATTGCGGAAGTGAAATAAAGTTTTGGGAATTTTTAAAAAAATAACAAGTAAATTTATTGGACAAATTAGCTTATTGATAAATTTCTCTTATTTATTATTAGATTATTAACGTATAGGAAATATATGTATCGCAAATTATCATAGAGAAAATGAATGGGATAATCTTGAATTATAATTTTATAATGATCAAATAATTTAATTTTTTAACGTTTACTGTTTTTACGACATGTGAACAAATTTGGCAATTTAAAAAAGTAGCGACCTCAAGTAAATCGCACATAAGAAAATATCAAGTTAATCATCTTAAAAGTTAAAGTTTATGACTTGGTGTTGAAGTAATGGTAAATATTTAAAGCAAACTGGAAATGAAAAAAAGTATAAAAATCACATAAATTGTATGCTTACTGCCTTCGCCTTTTTATTTATTTTACCGTATTCAATTCGTACGTTTATTAACGAAAGCCATTTATTTTATGTTTTTCAGGACCTATAGTATGTAAAACCGCAACACACTCAATGTAAACTCATAGCCACAATTCGTCAAGCTTAATTTTATATTATATTTATGTAATTGATATCTACCTGTAAGTGTTTTGGTTTATTGGAATTTATCAATTCAATGTCATAAATTAGAGCAATGTATCCCTTTCATCTATAGAAATTTGTCAACGGAAAGTAATTTGTTTCAAATCAAATTTAGAAAGACGTTGTCCATCAATAACAACTAAATGCTCTTGAGGTCAGCAACGTCTCTCGTCAATTAATTAGTGTAGCGTCAAATTATCATCACAAATGAAACTTGTCTGTAATATATATACACATATACTTTATTACACATATGTATAGTAATTATAAATAAACTGTCGTATTTAAATAAAAAACTGACATGGTTCGTGGTAATTATTTAATATTAAACATCATTTAGTCATAGTAAAATGACCAAGTAACGAAAAATCTTAAAGGTAGTAAATTTAACTATTAGAATATATCATTGTTTACAATATATGCGTAGCTGATGAACACGATAGAAAAAAATTTTACTATTATTTACAACTAAATTTTTCAAAATCATATTTGATCTACGTTTTTATATATATATATATATATATATATATATATATTATATATATATATATATAATGACTACCATAAGATGTCACTGTCACCGATATTCGATAAGCGAGCGTATTAAGAGTACATCTCTCATTGTTAGTAGATAGCTTTGCTTTTCTGCTCAAATTTTACTACAACTTGTTAAATGTGGTTATTTTTATAAAACAAATCTTTACAAATTAGAGGATACGTAACTTTTAAGACAGTGAATACGGTAGTATAAATGTAACTACCACTGAAACGCGGAACTTATTGGATGTAGCGTATATATATTTGAAGTTGACTAAAAATTTGTCGTAATGTAAAAAAGTCATAATAAGATAACTTAATGTAGTAAATACGAATAACCGCTGTACGCTATCATCGCAGCATATAAGTTAGTTTTCATATCGAGGCACTAAAAGGAAATTTATATATTGCAATTATATGTGTAACTAACTAATTCGAACCGCACTTACAACTCTCGAGAGCGAATAATATGTACGGAATAAATAACGGCGCAAACTGTCCCACACATTAAAATGCACAACGACCAAAACCCCGCTGGGGATTATCGTTCCACGTCGTCACGTCATGTTGCGATTAGTTCCGAAAAGTGCATTCCATTATTTGCAGTCAACGTGTAGCTCTGTCAAATTATCACCACAGGCATTTACCACTACCAGCATTTATCGTCAACTCTGAATTGTAATTTTCTCTCAAAACTCTGCACTATACAAAACAAAATATTGGTCATTGGTTGAAACTGCTTGAGGTAGTTCATATGTTTAATCAAATATTAGTGTTCATATATGCGAATACGTTTATGTCGTCTGATATTGTAAACATGACAAGTGCACAATATGTCTACTTTGATAAGTTTCGAAATTAAAAATTAAAAATTGCTATATATATTGAAATAATTTTTTTTTTCATATTTCGTTCAGCTTTGTTCTGTTTACCGAAATATATTCCCAAATAAAAGTTTATCTCAGAGCGTTGAATTTATCTACGAAGATATTATATTACTATAAATTATAAAAAAAAAACGCAGCAACTAAAATTAAATCAACGTTTAAACTATTCAATTACTCTTTAGCTCAAATTTTAAATTGCTTTCCATAGAATCAATAACTCGTCATAATAGACTAACAAACTTAAAAACCTGATAAGGTCTTTTGACAGGTATCTTCTCTTTTATTTTTGATAGATCTTTTATACTATCGAATTTTTTTACTCCGGTAACATATTTATCCGGTAACAAATAATAAGACAGTAAGAGCTCTGAATATGCGGTAATTAGAAAATGAATAAGATTTACTTACTAACTAATTCCAACTCAATTCTTGTAATTTGTGACTAATACATATTGCCCTAAATGATTCAACGGAGAAACGAGAAAGGAAATCTCGATCCCTTGGAATGATTAGTTCAGTATCTAGTTAATATATATGCAGACTTTAAGTTTCTATATTAACCATTGGTTCTTCTGAAGGCAACTTCTGAGGAATAACAACTACCATATTCTAACAGCAACTCACATTTTTTCACCTTTCCGGCATTCATTTCAGGTTTGATAATTGAAACCCGGTGTGTGCCTTACGTGTATAATCTACTTTAGTAACTGATAGTAAATCAGTTACTAATTGCTTTAGGCTATCAAATTACGTTTTTATGCCAATAATTGTTAACCAATATTAATTCATAAAATTGAAGAGCCCTCGACTGAATTTTATACTTATTTAAATCCATTTTCTTTGATGCAATACACTTGAAAGTTTGGTGCTAACCTTTTCACGAAATGTTCTAGAAAGTTTGTGAGTTTTGGTGTAAAAAATCATGGGTTTAACAACCCAATACCAATTAGTTCGAAATTTCCATGAAGGTACAATTTATTATAATATTTAACATTTCCAAAAAAAATGCGTTCGTGTATGTGAGTGTTTATGATTTTGTTGTGAAAATATTTTAATGTGTATTTATGTGGAATTACGTTTCATGTTAGTAGGCACATCTATCTACGAATGTATCTACATCTACATGTAACACGCTGGCCGATGTTCCCGACACATCCCATAAACGTTGCCTGAAACTCCAAATTCACAGAATGATCCACATTATACATGATCAGAAAAACAAAATGAAAAGACTTAACTATAACAGGCGTTAATTGTGAGAAAAAAATTGTCATTCAGAAAACGTTCTTGACATTTTAGAAGAGAAAAATCTAGTAACATCTGATCACATTTAAATTCTTAGAAGTACTGGTGTTCATACAAATCAATTCGTACGGTTAATTAATTCGAGACAAATACAAAATTCAACTAGCAGTAAACTTACCACAGAAATATATGGTCCAGAATTACGTACATTTGCTTTAACTTTACATTATTACTCACCTATGTAAATATATGTAAGACAAGCGTTTGATACCTGTTTACCTTATCCTCGGACTATTAATAAATGGTATCATAGTATTGATGGTAATCCTAACTTCACTGAAGAGGCATTTAGAGTACTCAAGTTAATGTCCCAAAACATAAATAAAAAATTGGTTTGTAGTTTCATTCAAAAGGAGATGGCTATACGGAAACTTGTGGAGTGGAATAGCGAGAAATATCGACATAGAAATAGAAAGTGAGGTCTTAAATGGGGATAATATACCAGAAGCAAAGGATGCATTACTTTTTCTTATTGTGGCAATAAATGCACTTTGAAAGGTTCGAGTCGGTTATTTTCTCGTAGACGGGGTTTCTGCAGAACAATGAAGTAGCTTAATTGAACTATGTCATAGATTATGTCACAGGGCTGGAGTTGACATAGTATCACTTACTTTTGATGGGTGCCCTTAAAATATATCTGCAATAAAAATTCTTGGAAGTTCTTTAGAGAATAATAATTTAAAATCTACCTTCCCACATCCAGTTACATCAAGCGATATAGTTGTTTTTTTTATCCAAGCGATATGTTAAAACTCGTAAGGGATACTTTTGGGGGAAAACGAATATAAACTCTTTGGAATAAAAAACGGGAGGTTTTGATTTTGTCATATTATTAACAAAATATTATTTATTAAGAGGTTGTATTAATTGTAATTGCTACTGACAGATATAGTACAGTCTGGCACATAATAACGAACATTTTAATTTAAAATTTATTCTTTTTGAATGAAAATTTTCTTTCACTGGCAAAAACGTATTTTTTGGCGGTAAATGAAATCCAACTCTTATTAAGTTCTTTTTCATTTGTTACGTTTTTTATTTTAACGAATAAATTTTATTTGAAATCCTGCTGTTTGCTGCGCTAGTTCAGTTCTGTTTGCTGTTCTCAGTATGGTTGAAAAAAACAATAAGAGCTAGTAAAATTATTGCGCTGCTTGAAGAAGGCTGTAGCCAATGTTATGTGTCTCAGCAGTATAATGTGAGTCATTCCACCGTCCAAAAGACCTGGCAACGATACCAAGAAATAGGCTTTGTCAGTAGAAGGCCCGGTTCTGAAAGAAAACTGTACACTGAGCCACGGGGCGACCGCTTAATAGTCAGTCAAGCGCTACGAAATCGTCAAGTTACGTAGGTGGATCTCAAACAGAACCTCGAGGACGTCAGAAGTATATGAGTAAGCCTAGGGACATTCAGAAGGAGACTTTAGGCCGTCAATATACGTAGCTATCGCCCAGCTCGGGGCCCTACATTGCTCCGTGAGCATCGAGTTGCCAGATTGAGATTCGCTCAAAATGTTTCGTCATGGACTCAACAAAACTGGAATAGTGTTTTATTCTCCGATGAAGCTCGTATATCGATTAGTTGTGAGGATCGGCGTCGGTGAGTCTTACGAAGACCTGGAGAACGCTTCGCAGAAGTCTGCTTTGAGGAAATCACATAAATCATAAATTTGAAAATACAAATTTTATGTTAAATTAATAAAAAATATTCAAAAATAAACTTTGGCCATTTTTAATGTACTAGTATGAAAACGTTCGTCTGTGGACTTCACACTTTTTTTTTTATTTATTCGTATTTTTAATGACTGAAGTAGGTAAAAAAGATATCTCTATAATAAATAACAATATTCTCATCATATCGCCATATAAAATGCATCAAATAATAATAAAATAACTCTGATATTGTTTATTCCCATAAGTGCCCGTTTTTTTGCAAAAGAGTATATTTTGATAAAGATAGTCGAAAAATTTTATTAGAAAAGCTGAATCTCTTACAGACTCAAGAAAATTTTCATTTGAGTAACAAACTTGGTCCTGATCATATTAACTTCCACAATACAAAAATGACGGTAAAACTGGCCTCACAGTCATTTAGTAACAGAGTTAGTGATGCACTTAGATTTTTAGACAAGAGCTTACAATACCGTGACTAAAGGGTGCTTCTAGTACAGTCCATTTCTTGAATATCATTAACATGCAACAGGCCCATTTTAAAGAACTATGATTTGGCCAATAAATCAAAATTGTTATCTATCTTGGATTACACCGCGATATATTTAAGAAACTTAGGGTTGGAAGTTAACAAATTTTTAACACAAACAGAGTGTAAAAACAAAGTGTAAAAAAAGAGTGTAAAAACTATATTTAAAAATTTAGTAGAATATTATCAAATCCTAAAATTTCTCACATCATGTAAAATTAAATTGGACGATATAGAACTTCTATTTTCAAATATTAAATCTCACGGTGGATTAATTAATAATCCGACGGTCTGGCAGTTAAGATTATTACATAAAAAATATTAGAACGCATCAAATTTAGGGAAACACGAGGCGCAAATTGTGTGCTTTAGAAAAATGAAACATGTCAACTGCACATTCCCCACTGACAGAATAAATAATATATCTAAGATTTAGAATAAGAGAAAACGATTTCTTAGAACCTAGCTTAGATTTAGATATCATAGAGGTTAGTGAAAGCACAAAAAACATAATTGGTTATATAGCTGGATAAGTAGTTTAGTTTCTTATTAGAAAAATTAAAATGCGAGGTCTGTATAAGCGGTCTTTTTAATAATAAATGTAAGTCTCATCTCGCCTTTATTATGATTAAAGATCGTGGGGGTTTAATATATCCATCACAAGATGTAACATATATTTTCAACAAATGTGAAAGATTTGTAAAAAATTGCCTGGCCGAGAGTGTTGGTAAACATATACATCCAACAGTTTACAACTGCTTTTATGAATTTAAAAATTCTTCCAAACTTCGTAGGGGGTAATGTATTTGAAAGTTTAAGAAGTTATCAATATGAAAACATTTTTTTGAAAGCAATAATGTAATAGACATAACAAAATGCATGCAAATATAATATTGACATTGAAGTTTTGCTATTATGGGTAATTTGTCAAAACTGTATTGTTTCTGTGTTGTGAAATGGAAATCACAGCGTTAGTTAATTCAATGAGGAATCAGTATTAATGACTACATAATTGCAAAGTAAGAAATTGCGTTTTATAATTTTGAAAGATAGTTTTATAACATGTTTATACATTTTGCAATTTTTCGTAGTTTTAACTTTTCTTCAAAACCACTCAGCACAAATTAAAGAAGCAGAATAAAATGTAATGTTATGAATGGTGATTTTGTGTGCTCACACTCTTTTATAACGTCGCCGGAATAACTCCTTATTAACATTTGATTTTGAAGGTGTTCGCATAATAATGTAACGAAAAAATCTGTTAGATACGAGTAAAATTATTTTAAATTTTAAGCTATTATATACATTTATGGTTACAAAATATTTTTAATAAACTACTCCTACCAACTAACATTAATTTTTTTACAATATAAATATATTGCCTACTACATCATCTACTACATTTTTTACAAAAATATACACAATTTTGAAATTATGAAATGAAATTTTGATACAACCTATAAATTTGTTTTTAGCTTTGCATAGGCTTCTAAAAACTGTTTTTTTTTACATAATTATAGGTTGGGCGAGATATACATTTCAGTATATTTTTTAGTACCTCTCTGAATATATAATGTCTTAAATAAGGAAATAGTATATTTAAGACCTTTAAAATACATTTCAAACTTTACTCTTCACATAACATTAAAATACTATCAGCTAATGCCTTTCAAATGATACTCCATATTATATAGGGAATTTAAAAAAAATTTCGACTTTTTAATGTTTCCCTCTACAATTTCCTTATAAATATTTTTAATTTTTACTTATCAAAATAAATATGGGTTGATATGATTTAATATTTTGCCACGTTTGAAATTACTGCATTAAATGATTTCCAAGTAAAATAGCCGTTATATATAAAATGGCTGTTACATACAAATAGACACTGTGCCATGTGGGTGACCTCATTGGGATTCCGTTTTTCTTCTTAACAAAAGTAATCTTAATAAAATTACTGGAAATTCAGTGCTTTTTTAAGTTTTTCTTCTTACGAAGGTACTGTACATTTAAGGAAATATTAAAAAAAACGTTATTTTATACATTAGTTCTCGGAAGTACAGCCTTAAATAAAAAGAAAAATTTATATTATTTTTGATTTAAACTTGTAAGAGTTACCTGAAAAAAATTCTTGTTGAACCAATTATCGAACGTCTTGTAGAGAGTAAATTATCTTGAACTTTTATGTGAAAGATTGGAAAATTGTGAAACGTGCATTATTTTTCTCTCTAATGAAAAGTATAAATATCAATATACATACGGAGTTGGCTTTGAATTCATCTAAAATTCAATGCTGAATCTTTACTCTTTAACTCAAACTAACTATGAACGGATTAGCGACATGACAGCGTAATTTGATTACAAATAATTTATTCCCCAATTTCGTCAGTTTTAATCATATTCCAGCTTAGATAAAATTTTCAACAAGAGATTATTTATAAAAATATGCTGTGATTATTTAGATATTTAATAAAAACTTGCGTTTTTTATCAAATTTTAGCCTGAAGGGATGTCAAATAAATTAAGAGATCATGTCACACTTTCCAAGGTTGACAAAGTAACAGGTATACAAATTTCAAAGGCGTTTTAATTTATTCACTGTCCAATATTTTAAGCTTCTGTAATCGACGTCTTGTTTAAGAACCTGTCTTACTAACAATTTATTATTTCTTAACGTGACAAGTTTTGTCATTTTCAACTTGGGAATATAAATAACTCTCGCTGAACAGGTAAATTACCTAGATAAAAAGGTAAAAAATTAAGAACAAAAGGTAAAAATATGTGGTCCGAAATTAATGACATAGATTATCAATGATGGATATGCACTTTCTTCGCCCTAATATGAATGTTTGCATCGTATATTAAAATTAAATTAGTACGCTATTTCAAGTGTATAATTTTATTGGAGTCAATATTTTCTGATTCCTCCTACTCTCTTTTTCCCTTAATTCTAATATATACATACATATATATATTTATATTATATTAAATTAATATTGTCGATCTCAAGCAGTAACTTTGTCATTGTATTCCAGGTTTCAATATCCTAATACTGCAGTAGTACTGCCTGCCTAAACCATGAGACTTGAGGACCTTCTGATTTTAAATTAATATTATAGATTTTAAGTAGATACTTTGTAACTAAAATCTGGGCTTTAACTCCTCAGTGTTGATGGTGCTATGGTATCTTGATGATGTCTGCTTACATATTGATTTGATGATCTGTTGGTTCAAAATTTATAAAATGGCCAAAATAAATTACTCCAGTTATCGAACTCTGAATTCCAGTTCAAATTTTGATTGCCTCAAATCCACGCACGTAAAGGTTTATTTCTTTTTGCCGATAATGTTTGGCATTAGATCTAATAAATATACAAAGAACATAAAACAATATAAAACCAAAACATAGGTTAAAAATATTTAAATTAAACTGTTTTATTATCCAAAATAACATTTACTAAAAGTTCAAAAATAATTACTGGTCACCAATCTGGGGCTTCAATCAGACTAGTATAAAGCCGTGGGGTACATTATTTGTAGAACTTTATTTAGAGCTTAGAAGTCATATCTCTTTCCTTAACCATGTAATAAATATGATATATATCACAACAGAATGAAATATAATAACAAATAAATATTATCGTCTTGTTTCTACTTGTCGCTAAGGTAAATTACGTAAGGCTAACTTTTTGTTACGAGAGCAATCTCTTCTACTCAAGTAAAATATTAAGTATGTTAAGTATTGTGGAAAACTGCAATAGGTGGTGAAAACAATTACAAAAAAAATTAGTTGTCTGTGAAGTCAGTTTACGGACGATAGTTTTACATGATAAAGTCATAAAGAAACATTGATGAAAAAACACAAAACACGTTGTCTCGTATTCAATGCTTGTTGCAGATAATGGCTTCTGTCGAGGTGGGCGGAGCTTATTGTAGAAGTTCTCGAAGAAGCTCGCGTGGCGGCGTTCCAGTAGCAGAACTATTCGAACTGCTAGCTCTGATGTCACGCGAGCAGAGAGATAAATTCCGACGCTTGGGCCGATCGTGCCTCTCTATCACTTTTTCTACCCTCTCGCTTGCATGCTCAGGCTCAGGAGGAACGTGACACTTTTTCATGCGTGCAGCCAGTGTTAATTGATTTATAAAACGTTATCACGTCAAAAAATAGTTAAAACAATAAATAAAATGCCAAGCTGACATAAAAATGACAAGTAATTAATAAAAATATGTCAGCAAGAACAACGGAGAGGGATAGGATTCGTGAGGAAAAACCAGGAAGGGGATGATAAGGAGTTACGAAAGGAATTTTTCTTTTTGGCCCATTTCTCTTACTAGGTTTCAATTTATTGAACAGTTTGGCAGTATCCAATTTTCTTAGACAAAAAATGTAGTGACTCAAATGTTTGAGTCTTTTTAATTTATTTAAGTGATCCTTTATAAAACAGCATACCTCTCCATAATAAAACAAAGTCGTAAATATTATTTGACTCAGGTGAATTTTAGTTTCTGTTATTATGAAATATTGAAAATGCTTTACAAAATATATTTTGCAGAAAATTTTACGTCTAGCGCCATTTGTCTCAGGTTGCCAACTTTTCGGTAAATTACTAGGATTAGATGTTTGGAAGTAATTGAGGAAATTATCACAGTATTGTTAAATAACAATTGCGTTTAATCAGATATCAAAATTTTCGAGAAGCACTCGACTACCAATAAAAGTAGCTTGAGGCTTGCAGACGTTTTTTTACAGACTCATTATGCACGTCCATTGAGTGGTCAAACAGAGAATTACATCGATTTAATTAAAAACAATTAATAAAGTTGATAGATTCAGACATGTGTGTGAAAAAACATTTTAAGAACCATTAGCAAACGAGCTATATTTTGTGTGAAAATTTAAAATAAAGTATCGGTGAAAGTAGAAAAAATATTAATATGTATTACATATTTTCACAGAATGCCTACATTCAATAAGTTAGGTATTAACCAATCGAAATGATAATAACAACAACTTTGAAAATACCAACATTTTTCGAAGAGTACATTTCTCTTTCTATATCTCTAATGATTTTTCTTCTATATAGACTATAATACAGGTATTCATTGGAGAAAGTAGGTGAAACAGTGGGTGAGATCAACATACTTTCTAGTTATAAGCTAAAGTTGCAGTTATTAACTTTACTTACGTTAAGCAAAAACCATTCTTTGACTATATTATTGAAGCCGTGAGGGCCAGAAAAAACAAAGTAAAGACTTGAATTCAATCTTGGTCCAGTTTTACATTATAAGTACATTAGTTTCATAGAGTTATATATTATAACTTTCCGAATTATACGGGCAAGAACAAAAAAGTATTACATTTGATAAATGTAGCAAATGCTCTTTTACCGTACTGAAAATCTTTTGTAAATTTGTATAGAGAAAAATTTTAACGAAATCACGTGTGTTTTTTAGGTTCAAAAAAATCGTTTAAATGTATTTTTATTCAAAAGAGTTGACTAAAAAAGTGTAATTATGAAGATTACACTCGTTCCGTAACATATTTTGCAATTAAATAGCATTAGAAAACATCTTCACAATCAATTTGTAAGTCTAAATACTTTAATTCATAATACTACTAATCATACCTCCTTGTCTAATAGCAGATGATAAAAAATAAACCTAAAGGATTCTTTATTTATCTACCTCCATTTATTATGTGGTAACTATAACTATATAAAATCAAATTTTCTGTGTTTTAAAAAGGCAACAAAATTATTTTGAAAGCTAGTATAGAAAGTGTAAATAATTAATTTTTTGGCCACCGTCAAGTACAATTAAAAGATTACTTTTTTTTACAAGCCGATTGTCAATAATAATAAAATAAATATATTTGAAATACAAATGCACCTCGTATAATTTATGGCACCTCTGTTACAGTTCGAATTACATAAATAAATGAGATTAGCAATGACCCATTATTAATTGTTGGGATTAGATACAGTTAGGAAATTTCCTTTGGGATTCCAAATACTATAAAACTACTTCTAAATCAATAATATTACTTATTTTATTTTACAATTTTCATAGGTAACGAGTATTATGTCCTCCGGTTTTGCTTAAAATAATTTTTGTTCGAATAATATTTAAATTTTCTGTTATGTATTTCAAATAAAGCTGTTACTCAAACAGACATAAAATTATATTATTTGTTTATATGCATTACGTTGGAGGTACATGATTTTTGTTTTTGCTTATGTTGTGGTACATTACTTTTTTTCCTTTAACTGAAAGTCTTATCTTTATAAGTTTAGTTTAGTCTTATTTTTTTAAGTATGTCTTTCCCTTGACGACATCTTTATCTTAACGTAAAGATATTTTCCAATTATTCACTCTATAACTATATAATTAGATTGATATAATACGTCTCATATTAGCGTAAAATTTAATGGTTCATGAGCAAAAAACGAGTTAAAAAACGAAAAGTCACAACTAGAATCTCAATTTTTTAAGACCTGTCCAATTACATCTAAATATATGGTTTGAACGAAATAATCACCAAAACTTTAGATAAATTCATTCATATTTTTAAATATTATTTTCAATATTAATTAAGATCCAGACCTGAAACAATTCTTTGTAAAAATTAATAAATTAATGTACATAATTCTGAAACTGTAGTTAGTAAGAAGCCGTAACCGACAGGCGAAAGGACGGATGTGACTTTGTTGTGAGGAGTCCTTGTTTACTACGTAACCATAAACATAAAATAAAAAAGTATGTGGACAAATATATATGAAAAGTAGTAAAGTGAAAGAGACAGATATGTTGAAACAGAAAAACATATTGATCCATTATATTATCGTTGTCAATACAACGTTTCATTTTTATAATTAATTTCCATTTTTCATATATGCTCCTCTATAATGTAAATCTGTTAAAATTTATTTACTTCTATTCAATTTAAATCAAGTAGAGTTCCTGTATCATTTTATTTCTGTATCATTTCATTTACTTGAAGCAATCCTGTATCATTTTATTTACTTGAAGCAACTAACGACCCCATACACTCCAAAATAGAATGGGGAAGTTGCCACGCAAACTACGTAACGTACAACACGTTTATCTCCAAGTGAATAAGTAAACTCTCCAAGTTTGTATCGTAAATTACGTTCAATTGTAGTGATAACATCCTCTCTGCCTTTCAGATGACTTGCCGCGAGATGTCGTCAGGAATTTGCGAATGAATATAAAATAAGTTTTTCTACCGTAATATGGTGAAAAGTTTTATATTAGACGTGGCGTGGATGTAAGGAATTCACAGATGAATTTTTCGTTACGGGTAAAGTTTAACTCTAGCCCTACACACTAAAGCAAAGAGTGTATCGTAAGATGCACTCTATAACTATCATAAGATGAACTTATGATAGTTAAATTACTTTTAATGTTTTTTTATGAAGTTTTATTTATATAAATATTCTAATATTGTAAATGTTTAAATTATTTCTTGGCAGGTATAATGAATGAAGTTTGTACAACATATCTTTCATAACACTGTGGGACTCAACAATGCATGTCATGGATGGAAAACATTCTTATGTTTAACGAAATGTGTTAAAAAATGTAAACACGTGCAACACAAAACACGTGACAGAAGTGGAACTTCTTTGACGATCTAAACCTCGATTTGTATTTATGTTGTAAGGGGTAAAACGGCAGAGAGAGAAAGTTAGAAAGAGAAAAATATTTTAATAGGCTTGAACAAAATTTTTTCACACCAGGCAAGAAATATTGATTTAACCGTTCGACATTAAATGAATCCTACTAGATGGTATTCCTCGCCCATACATTAAAAATAAGTTACCAAAATTCAATAGCATAGTCACAGAAATAATTTTTAATGATTTATAATTTCAAACACGATGTATTTTCAACATGAATTCACTAGGTAATATGCGTTGCCACATTACACCTTCCCGTAAAGTTATTTTATTTCTTAATTACAGGCAAGTAGAAAAATAATTATTATGACATATAATTACATTACATAATACGATATGAGTCTCCCGTAAAACGAAAAGCGTATTTCGTTTTATTTATTGGAACAGTTTTAATTGCGAATATATAAGTTTAACTATATTTGTTTCATTCGATCGGGACCGCGCGCCAAGCAAAAACAAGTAACGCAATCATTGCGCATTGTGTTTTCGTTTTGTTTATATTAAAGTGCTACCTAATTTGTTGGACAATTTTTTTTATTCTCCAACAAATACAAAAAGATTTCGTTACATTACAACATCTTCAGGTGGGCTATTAGCAAAGATAAAAAAATCTTTGCTAATAGCCCACCCGAAGATGTTGTAATAAAACCAAACCTAGGTCGCGGTAAAGAACTTAAAGAAAGTGGAAATAATAATACATCATGTAGTTTCATTTAATTGTGAATAATGAATTTCTATAAAATTAACGCCCAAATATATTCAACACTATTTTCTGTTGTGGGGTTGGTGCTTTTTCTGTTCGAATTATAGTTTATGTTTTATTTTTTTATTCAAGGACTTCTGAGCTTCTTATTTTTGTGAATTTATATTTTATGGGTTATCCCCACATGGCTAGAGTATCCATATGCATGAAAAGTAAACACTGGTGATATGAAATACAATATCGTCCATAAAGAGAAGGATAACTGAACAGCATTAGCCGAGTGAAGCTGATTTTCTGCATAGGTCCAGTTTTGGCTCTTTGCATTGCAAATATTTTGACACGACACACATTGAAAGGTAGTGTATTGCAAGCATTATAAGAATTATTAAAGGTACTGTCGTCCAAAAAGTCCTGGCTTCTAAGAAGACCTACACTTAAAAACTCGTACTTTCCATTCATTGAATAAGTTTAAATTTTGCGCAAATATATGAAAATATTAATAAAAAAGTGCAATCCCACTCCTATTCTAGTCCACCACCATTTCGTCAGCAATCCTCAATTTGTTAAGGACCAAGTATTGCGATACTTCTCTAATAACCTCAAAAACAAACTATTAAAAATTAATGTGAAAATAGTCATGATTTTCATATTTCTTCCATAATTCCTTTTTATTTAAATTTCAAAACATTGAATGCCAAAGAAGTTTTACTATTTTATTCCTTTTTCTTTCTTACCGATGTTTTTATTTTAATGCGGAATGGAAATCCCGTTTGTCTTAGTATGAGAAAGGTGGGATGTTACTAAGACTGAGATCTACGGCAAATTGTTATGAAACATGAATAACTGATTCAAATTATAAATTATCTTCAACAAATAAAAGAAGAAAATAACGAATTCTTGGTTCATTTTTCACATATTAATTAGCCGTAAAAGAGAAAATAACTTTCACTTTCATCACAATTAAATGAAACTACGTGATATAGTATTATTTCTACTTTCTTTGATTTCTTTACCACGACCTAGGTTTCGTTGTGTTAAAACATCTTCAGGTGGGATATTAGCAAAGACATCATGTAGTTTCATTTAATTGTGAATAATGAATTTCTACAAAATTAACGCCAAATATATTCAATATTTCAATTTCATGTTATGAGATTTTTTTATTTTATTGATTTTCTTTTCTAATAGATCTAATGAGACCCTAACTTAATTTTTGCTAAAAGTTTGGATTTAAATTGAAACTAAAA
This sequence comes from Druceiella hillmani, assembly GCA_039881145.1. Taxonomy (NCBI): domain Eukaryota; kingdom Metazoa; phylum Arthropoda; class Insecta; order Lepidoptera; family Hepialidae; genus Druceiella; species Druceiella hillmani. The sequence goes on from JAYKKI010000132.1 coordinate 1,354,532, forward strand.
TTTTAGAACCATTATTTAGTGGGTAACAATTATTAACTCTGATTTTATTTAATACAGATAGTTGTGGAATAAAGCTCATAAGGAAACAAAGTTCCTAACAAGGATCATATTTGCTGTTTTTAAAAGGTGTTTTTTAATTCGAAAACGCAACAGAATGTGATCAGTTTTAAACAATATTTTCTATATTGATAGTATTTGTTATTAATTACACATTTCCCTGATTTAACAAAAAAATTGCGAAAAGAAGGCCTGGTTAGGCGACAATGCCTCATTTAAAAATATTCAATATGCATACACAACTTCGCTACGATTTTTTATACGTATAGATAGACATTTGTGTGAACCATACATGTATCTATGATAAAAGATAAAATAAATATCATTCTTAAATTATAAGATTTTGTTATTTTATTGCAATTTTCTGTTTTTATAGATCTTTGAAGACTTATAATCTATTTTTTGCTAAATTATTGTGGTATGAATTTGAATTTAAATTTAAACTAAACCTTCTAAATTATTATTTGGCGAATAACAATTATGAACTTTAATTTTACGTATTATACATAGTTACGTGATAGACTTCATTATGTAATGTGATTCCTAATAAAGCCCTCAATTGAAAAGTGTGGCTTTTTGATACCAAAATACAATAATGTATTTTTTTCCTAATATTAAAAACGTAATTAAACAATTTCTATCATATTGATAAAAGTTTCTATCTTTTACGCAATTTCCTTATTTTAAAAATATGTTACAAAAGTGGGCTTTGTTAGGTGATTTTACTTTATTTTAAATAATATTCGGTATGCAAACACGACTTTGTTACGATTTTCTAATACGTATAGATAAACATACATGTCTCGATTAGCAACATATTAGTGTTTTTATGTTTCTATTCACAACATATTGATGATAAAGCAAAGGCGTTTTTCTCCATGTATAATTGTAAATAAATTAAAAATATGAAATAAATATATAAAGGAAAAACTCACGAAATATACACGTACCTCTTCCCTTATATGATACCTTTTAAAATGTTATACACAGTGACAATATTTTTTGAAAACTCCTTTTCGAAACGTCCTTGCATAAACGTCGTGCGATACATATTTGGTAATTATGAATTTAAGTCCTATATAACTTTTTGAGACAGGCTGTACCCAACGAACGCTGCACCGTCTCCTCCCATCTTAGGGTAATCTCGCCTTCTCTGTCATTTTACCTGGCGTATATTTGATTCTTAACGATCTATTTCAAGAAATAAATATGTATTGTAAATATTTATTTACTACTACTCTGTAATATTAACGCGAATATACCAGTAAATATTTATACACACACACAAAGGTGTGTGTGTATAAATATTTATTTATTTACTGTTTAAAATTTTATTTTTAGATGATGGTTGCCAAATCATTCAGGAATTACTGATGACTTCCTGAAGTCAAATGAGTTCAGGAACTGAATGTGAGTTTGCTGGAATGTGAGTTATTTAGAAAGATACTTCCGGGACATTTTTACAGACATCAAGTAACAAATCACGATAAGGTAATCTTATCCAATGCGAATATATTTCTTTCAATTCCAAGACTATAAATGTGACATCGTGCAATGAAAAACCACTGATATTCTCTTACCATTGACCGAATCGAAGAGTTAAATACCCCAGGATCCATCATTCCATCAGGATCACAACCTACGGAAATTATGGCGTTGGATAATGAAATTATGGTGTAGTATAACGGTAAAACAATCTCGGCTATGCAAACTTCTAATGAATACTATTTGCCATCATTAGCCACAGGTAGGAAGTGTCGTAAGTTTTACAAGAATATATCTAAAAATAAGAGAAAATGTAAAAAAATCTGGCTATATATAAAATACTTATCCAAAGGAGGTAAGGAGCAACAAGAAAAGCATTAAGTCCAGCTTGTAAAAACTGTAAATTAAAATGCCACGTAAAAGTAACTACGTAAACTTCAAAACTCATGTTTGATTCATCTTGCGACTTAGATAAACAAATAAAGTGTTACAGGTATACCTATAGGATTTACAGGTATACCATATGTAAAAATATGCGAAACGTACTACAGAGAAGCGAATTACCACTAGTTAGAACTCTAAATGTAATGCTGCTAAGCTGCTATATGTTCAGATATGCCGTAGATACCTAGATAAAGTTTACACTCAACAAGAGAGTGACTGCCCATGCTCTAATTGAAGAATCTCCTAAAAGGAAAATAATATATATAGGCCTCCAGAATGGTATATTTATGCAAAATAGCGCAAAATAATTGAAGGTTTTTATGAAGTAATTGAGTGTCTTCAGAGGATCTTCAGTGGACCCAAATAATCCCTATGTTATTTGTTGGAGATACGATTTGCATGAAGGGTAAAAAATACAACGTAATTTTGTAGCACTTAAAAATTATTAGAGTAAGTACCGTGTCAATAAAATCAGATAAAAATAAAGTCTAGATTTTTCTCGAAAAGAATCTTATTTCATTAATGTATTATAATTTTTATAAATATGAAAGCATACTGCAACAGAAAGGCTGGTCTGGTGGAAAGGGTGGTTCCTAAGAAGAAGGCAGATTTTTATACGAATATGTATTCAACTTATTCATAGTAAAAATAGTATTATAATCTTTACATAGTTTTAACATTTGAATAATTCTTGACTGGACATTGGGGACTGATTTATATAATATCAAGAAAAAGATGCTATAAAAGTAAGTTTTGTGATATTATTGAATAAGCTATTTACAAAAAAACTTATAAAATTAATCAAACATGCTAAGCAGAAATAAGCAATAATTTAATTGTAATAATTATAAATTCGTTATACTTGATGTAGAAAAATAACGTTACTTAACATTCTCCTTTAGATAATTTTGATAAGAAAGTTGGTCGTTTGTGATCGAAAATCCTATAGGTATACCTGTAAGACCTGTTTGAACATACTGATTTGATACTTTTCTTGTTTGTGAAGCATGTTTAACCAAGATTAGAATATCAGATAAAATTGTTTGTGACTAGTAGGAAAAATTAATTGACTTTAGTAGTTATTCAAGATTGTCATTCTGAGTTTTATAATTTTTCTCCAATCATGCTTCAGTTATTTTTTTTTTCTAAATGGTGCGACTCTTGACCTCAGTCTCGTCTGATAAAAATAGTAGTATTTAATATGATTATGATGATTAACAAAATATAATTTGGGAGTTTTATTGGACTCTCTAACAACTAGAAATTATAGTGTTTCCGCTGTTAAAAATATGTGAAACTATTAAAGTATAAAGTTTCACAATTTCGGGTAACCACAACATTATTAGTCAAATCCCTTTACCTAATAACACGAATATAAGACCCCACGCAGAAACGAATATATGGCAATTCACTCATTTATTTAATTTTTTTTAAAAAGTAGAAAAAGTCGTCTACTCTTTTTCGAAAAAAAATATATATTAAAATAAATGGGCTTTAAACGTTTCCTTAGTTATATGTTATTAATGACGTATCGTAAAGTGAAACAATATAGCTTTGTTATTAGTTTTGTATTCAAAACTTTCTACTAAAATTATGTAGATACCCGTGTACCTGTGTGGTTTCTTAATATAATCGAGTGCTGTAATTTCGTAGCAAAGAGCTGCTGTTGAAAAGACCTAATTTCTGAGCTGCTATCAACTACAAATATGAAATTTTCCATATTATTATAAGTTTACTGCCACGTTATTGCGAATTTAATTATTTTAGTATATAAAGTACAGCTCGTAATTTTTAAGTAACCTCTTTCACAGTTCAGATTTTATTAGGGAGGTAAAAATATCTTTATGATTTTTTGGATAAAATTGGAAAATTCTTCTTCTAAAACTTAAAAGCTACTTCATAAGCCATAATATTAAGTCTTTGTGAAATAAAAAAAAATTAAAAATGTCCCTAGAAGTTATTTTTAGAATATATACCTACCTATCTGATTTTTAAGTACATTGTCCAAAAAATCTTAATATTCTTGGAAAATTACAACTTTAAAGAAGAAAAATTTAATAAAAATAAAATAATTTAATTCAAATAAAATATTACAAATTTTGTGAACCAACTTTTAATTAAAACCTATTGAAAAATTTAGGCGGGCGATTTTTTTAAATAAAAAATCGCCAGCCAAAATTTTTATTGCCCGTAAATTTAAAAATCAAGATAATTGTATAATTAAATAATTTGGTAGTGCGTTAATTAAATATTAGTTAAACGCATGTTTGTAACACAAAATACTTATTCTTTTTCTACTTTTTTCAAACAAAAATGATGATTTTCCAACAAAACATGGTAAAAACTTTTTCTTAGATGGTGGGCTGATGCAAGGGCCGAATTTCAAAATAGATTTCTCCGTAAGGCTATAGTTTTACTCGATAATTATACATTAGGCAATGTCACGATTTATTGTATCCATAGCAACTTTTAGAGTCGAACAGTAGAACCATCATCGCGCATCGCAACGCCTCAGTTCGAGCGATTGGACCATCATCCAGAGCGACGCATGGAGAATTCTTTCTCTGCATCCCACGACGGTCGGCGACAAACTGTGAAACGCGCCAGCGGTGGGTACGTTTATTCATCCCGAAATACAGGGCGCGGGGCTACTGGGGTATGCACCGTCTTGCTTGGCGATCGTCTAATTCTGTTACTATGCGTTACCTCATGTGCTGTGTGTTGCAGCGTACAGATTGCACCTAACTTCTGGTGTTTTATACACCAGAAGGTTGCATCGAAATCACCAAAATTCATTTAATATTCGCTACTTGGACTTCTACTCTATTATATCGCATTTTACACAGTCGTACACGTGTACTCGCCTTGGTATGCATTGCAAGTTCAAATAGCTTGATCAGTGTTTGGTTTTATGGTTAATTTAAGTAAGTTTATCAAAATATTAGATACGCAGTTCTGTCACTTTACAACAAGTTAAATACCGTTAATCTATGATAGTTAAATTACTTATTATATTTATTTAAGTTTTCTTCACATCAATGTTTAGTATTATAAGTGCTGAAATGAACTTTTCGTAGGTAGATTAAGTTAAATATATAGAAAATAACTTTCATAACACCTTGGCCCTGGAACCTAACAATGTATAGAAAAAAAAAATAACTCTAAAAATGATCCAGGTTTCAGAATGAAAACTTGTTAATTACCAATAGAGCAAAAAGTTAGGTGAACATAAAGGTAATATTTCAAATTTCATTTAACTAAAGGTACATATTATGTCCATTAAACTTTTACATATGTGTCATCATGTGTTTATTGTCCGTCATTCTTTACCACGTAAATATTATGAATTTCTGAAAACTTTTCGAATATAGAATCAGCTCAATAGTTTTTCGATAAAATTTTTATTAACTCCTTGGGATATTGGTTTTTCATAATTTTTGTTTTAGTAGTTTGGGTGAGTAAAAAATTTCGATTAAACAATTATATACCATACGTGTTTAATCAAAATTTTCTGCTGTAGAAGTAACTTAAATATTATTTAATAACCATGCTCTTTCAAGTGATAAACTAAGTAATTATAAAAATGTTATATGTTTAAAGTGACTCCCCTCTTGCCCCAAAATTTTCAGATAATTTTTTTTCCATTTAATTGTTGCAAAATTTGCAGATGAATAAGTTATATTCTTTGCTATATTTACCTTCAACTTTTTAACTTAAACGGTTTCTGAGGAAAACGGCTCTTATGGACAATTAGTGGGTGGTTCTCATACACAAGACCATAATAATGGAGCCAAATATAATGTTGCATCCTTGTTATTTTCACAGTGAGAAAAAAAAAGTATCGATAATTTAGCTAGATTAATAAAAAACAATCTCTTGGATTTTGTGCAAGACTTTTTGAAAATAAATTTAAAAAGGTATTGTGGCAATTAATAAGAATTTACATTCAGAATTACTTAAAAAAAGGATTAAAGATATAATTCAATATCCCATTATACTTTTAATATTATTTGGTAGTAAATAATACATAGTAAGAAGTCTTTAAATTATATATCTTCTACACATGATCGACTGTGTTTGAAACTTATATTATAACACATTATATTTAAACTCAAGTAGATCATTCAGTAAAAATAACACCGTCACTATCCATTAGTGGAATACTAAAAAAATTGGAGCATGACTACTCATAAAAATTTCATACAATTTTCTTACGGCAAAATTCAAACAATATCCCACATGCTACCATAAAGTCAATAACCTAATTAACCTCTTTCTATACATGTAATTTAAAACTATAGTCTCGTTAAAGTATTCAGGGCTCGTTCCATATTTTGGAGAATTTGTAGACATTTTTTATGCTTACAGTTCGATAACATAGAAAAAAACCGTTGACCCTTTTTTTGCACGTTAACTACGTCATTTATAAAAATTTTTGCCTTAATTATGTATATGCATAATGTCAAGCTTTATAATGTATTTAAAGATATTGATTTAATTAGATCCTCATTATTATTTGTATGAAAGATATTGATTTTGAAATAAGGTGATCTATGAAAATTAAAATATTCACTTATGTTAGGTTTTAAGTCAAGGGTATTCAAGACTGGATCACGAATATTCACAAAAATATAATGCAACAAGTTTATTAACCTGAAAGAGGAAACTGAACATAAATGATTCTGTTTCTGGAAGCAATACAGTTAAATTCATTTCATATTTAAATCAGATATCAAATTAATTATATTCGTTCGTGCAAAGAATTAATTTGCATTAATTTGCATTTTTAATTCAGGGACCAAATTACGAAACCGTTGGAGATATGATAAAGAAACAAGTTCCTCTCAAGTTTGTAATCTAGAAATCTCTGTCAATTTCATTGATATAATTGTTATAGTAATTGAGTAAAGAAGGAAATAAAAAAATACATTTTCCTTAAGCGTTGCACAAAATATTGGAAAATAGCAGAAATTTTGACTCTAATTATACACATTGATTGTGAATAATGTTGAATCTCAGGGAAATTTTGTTAGCGATTTTAAATACGAATCATTGCGTAGTATTGTAAAGTTAGATAAGGCCATAATATAGTGTAATTTAACAAATATTTAATAATCACACACATGAACATTCCCTAGACATTCATATCATTTTCTTTAGATTAATACAATAGAACTTGTTTCACAATACCATATTAATGCAAAACTTGTTTAAAAGCTGCTAACAACAAGTTCATTTCCATCACAGAATTCGAGAGGCGACATTATATTGAGAGTTAAATGTAGTTTATTAAGTTTGAAAGCATATTGGAAGCACTTGCAGATAAGTATTATCAACAACACAGCCGTTCATAAATCTTTTGATACAGATAAAAAAAATATTAATATATAAAAATATTAATCATACAAATTGATGAATAAATGTGGTGGGCTAAATTGGTCATTAGTAATAACGAATGAAGTATGTGTACTGACTCGTACGGAAACTTAATATTTTAGACAAAATTTTCCGAGGCGGAATGAATGTATGAACATAAGAACGAAATATGTTAGGAAATAACATTAAATACAAAATCAGGTTCTGTTGGAAATATAATATCGGTGTTCACTCAATAAAAACCGAGTTTGTACTATTTTCATCTATGATGCTGATACAAACGGTAAGCTGACGAGGAAGTTGAAATGTGTCAATAATCCTTTAACATCGATTTGCTTTTTCATTCATCTTCATTATGCTTTAATTAATTAATTCGCTTTCGAAAATATTGTTTTATTTTCTACCCATTGTTGTTATTTTGCGGTTACGGTGGTTTAACCATCCTTTTTGTTCTTATAAAAAGCCACCCTATTTCGTACCAAATTATACGTTAATAGTACTACTGGTATATATAGATTTAGAAACAGATATTACCGAAATGTAGAATATAATTTTATCGTCGCAAGTAGTTGTTAGTTCTGAAGTTGTTTTACCTTTTTCTACGTTTCTTAATAGGAAAAGGAGTATTTTCCTAAAGATAGTAGGAACTTTTTATACAATAGGCTATAATTCAGAAATATTATGTATTTGGGTACTCTAACTAAAATGTTGTCCAAATTCTAGTCGCCACATTCATCATAGTTGTAATTATTAAACGAAAATAATGTTAGATATGAAACAAAGCTGGGCTATAAATGGCCTTTCAAAACTTCTTTTTCTATTTATTAAATGAGTAGCTTTTCTAATACTATACATTACGTTAATTATTTTGGGATAACATTTATTTCTGCGCTCTCAGAGAAAAATTATCTCGTTTTTATATTTATCAAAGAATTTTACGTAAATATAGACTTTTCCGAGAATTTATATCGACGTAATACATGAAAACTTCCATATTAGTCGGGTAACAGTTGCGAGAGCCCCTGTTGCAGACTAGGTCATTGTTGAGACCAAAATCATATTTGGCTAATAATAGTTTAGGGGATTTATACATAAGTTCGTCGCTTTACATTACATAAATTCTTTTTAATAATTTTATGGATACTTTATTTTTCCCCTAAAATTTGGACATAGAAAATTGCATTATAAAATTACTCTTTACACACACAAATTTCATATGTTATCAAGAAGTTTATTTTATACAAGCGTAAAATTTATTTTGTATCTTACCTCGAAGATTTATTTCGTGACATTTCCATATTTTAATTACATATATTATATTTAATAATGTTTCTTTCATTTTCGAGTAGTATTTCTTTTAAATATTTAAAGCCTTTCATGATTTTATTCCTTTTGAAAAAATTACACATAAATACTGTTCACTTAAAACATAAAAGACGGGTATAATTTTAATTCCATATCTACTTTTCATAAATGGTAATAAATCATTTGAAAAGTTATAGCAACTCGATCGTATATATTGAAAATTAAACTTCATAAGTTATTTTGAGAAGGTCATAAAGATATTTCGAAATTTCTGTCACTGCCTTCAAAGCTTAAAAAAACTTTCAGTTATGTGAAATATAACAAGACATATGTTCTTTTGTAATTTATGGCGTAAGTAAAATTCAAAGTATTTATTACATAACGTAAAATACTTACGAAATTATTTATTGTGCCTATAGAAGAAGCTCTACAGAAATAAGACAACTATTCATTCTCCATCCTGACAAGCAGGTCATTTGAATCTAACATGTCAGTTCAGGTGATATATATGGAAACAGAACACAACATTTGTTGATTGAGAAAAATATCAGTTATTACCAATAAAAACTAGCCATTTGATAATTAATGAATTAAGAGTCACAAATTATAGAGATATTCTTTCTTTTTTAAAAGTAGAGAAGTGAGTTAAAAGTTATGTGTTTAAAGATTTTAGGCGTAAAACTTTTTATTAAAAAATCCGTTGTAAGCCAATTTGTATATACCATAAAAAAACTTTTATTTTTGTCACATTGAAACAATGATCCCACGAAAATTATCAATCGTCAAGCTTTTCAGATTTCTGTATTTTCAGGAACTAAATAACACCCCCAGGCTCTAAGCTAGCCCCAAGTTTATCGCCTGACATTGAAAGCTAATATCGCCTCTCATATGAATGCATTAGCTTTCAAAATAAATTTATCACATTATATAACACACTGCCAACATTAATATTAGAGCAAAGAAGTTTCAAATAAAAATTTTACTCTGTAATTAAATTGAAAAAATGCAAAATAATACGAATGGAACCATCACCAAATTTCAAAGAACAGTTTTAACGACAGGCATGGATGAAGATTAAAGGACAGGGATTAGATATTTTTGATATTGAGAAATAATAATGTAAAAATAATAAATATTTAGATAACTGCAGCAATTTAAAACCAGTTTTTATATTTTAAATTGTATTTCTCTTAGGTGAGCTACATACTAAATAAACAAAAGACATTTATGCATTGATTGAATACTGCGTTCTGGATACAAAATTTGTAAATTTGCTAAGAAAAAATGATCTCTGAGTACAGAAGCAGTATATAACCACATATCTGAGTTTCTTATGAAATTTTTGTCGAAAATATTTTTTTTAAAAAGAAGAAAATTTAGGAAAATACTATTTAAAATACCAGATTCATTCATTAGCTCACAAATTTTACTTCGCCACGTATTGAGAATAAAGAGAATTTCCAAATAAGAAAGAGTTAATAATTTACTGTCAAGCTGCAAATTTCTTTGATCAATTGACAATTCCCTCAGTCAATACATTTTCATTTTATTAACTATAAACTATAGATTCGAATATTTTATTACACTGGAGAAGAAATAATTAACATTATGCTATGGAGCTTCTTCCATAGAGTATGTAATCATATAAACCCGCAAAAACGTTGTAGTATGTCAAAAGTTTCGGAATTTTTCTTTTACAAAGGATTATAAAAATAAATTTTTCTTGTCATACTTAACATAACAAAAATATTTTTGAAGCATCACAGATTAGAGAGCAAATTTTAAAATGTCTTTTAAAACTTCCTGAAAAAATACTGTCATGTTGGGAAAACCAAGCTAAATATTTATCAAGTCATTTCACTTAACAAATACTACCGATTCGCTATGATGTTTCAAAGTATTTATTAGCAATTATGAAAAATTGGCATGAAATAAAGAGGAAGTTTCCATTTGAATTATGTAATTTAAATATATTTCGGATGAAAAACTGGAAAAGCACAAACACTACTGAAAATTTTAAATAAATGGCGTTTAAATAAATGCTGTTAAAAAAAATTAAACAATCAACATTTTCAAAATTTTACAAAAGAAAATTTTAATATAAGACTGACACTACATTGTACATTCAAATAAAATTAACTTCATAATAATACACAATAAAGATAAGCATAAAAGCAAAATATTTGCTAAAATAATTTTTTTTAAATGACAAAATATGACAATAAAAAATAAGTCATTCCAACATTTTAATAAAATTGAACGTGAATATGATCACTTTAATGAAAAGAAGTTGACATACAAGAAAGTCACCTAACCTATTACTAGCAAAATGTAATTTTGACCTCAGCGACTTTGCAGAAGTAGTTCGCGCAACTGCTACCCCGACTAATATGAAAGTTTCCACACATTACGTCGATAAAACTTCTCGTACAGATCTACATTTATGCAAAACTTTTCAACAATCTCTGAAAACGAGATCATTTTTGTCTGAGAGTGTAGGAAAATCCCACAAATAATATATTATTCCTAATTTACTAATTTCGTTTAACTATTTATTCGATTGAAAATTAATGTACGCTATTTTATTAAACAGGGAGAGTTTCATAAATTTCTTGGAATACACGGCATTGTTTGATTTAGATTTAATTTTACGGTTAAGAAAAATTCAATGAAAGTTCATTTTCATTTTACATTTATTTCGATTCTCGGAGTTCGAAAAACCATGGAAATAAACCGTAAACTCTTATATTTACCTCTAACATAATCTCTCTGTCTACTCTAATATTATAATCTGACAATCTCCAAAAAGATAGATATAGAGTTAATGTTTAAGCAAAACTTTATTTAGATATGTGGTTACTTGAGTGACGTGTGTGCTGGTTTGGTATCCTTGCGGATATGTTTGGCCAACAAATCACATAAAAACAGTTTTATTTACATATTTCAATATTCACTTGGTTAATTTAAAGACGTAAATAATAATTACAATAGTAAAGATATGATAGTATTAGAAAGGAAATAAAATAAAAATGAAAACGTGTTTCATCAACATGTGAACATATTAGTAAACATATACATACATACTCTACTTAAGTACGACACACGTAAGCACGCACGCACTCTCGCATGCACACATGTACGTACGCACGCACGAATGCACGCTCGCACGCAAGCACGTACGCACGCAAACACGCTCGCACGTAGGCACGCACATACGCACGGGCGCATGCACGCACTCACGTACGCACGGACGCATGCACGAAACGCACGCAAGCACGCACACACACACGCTCGCATGCACGCACGTACGCACTCACGTATGCACGCACACACGTGCGTGTAAATATATTTTGATGTTTAAAAGTTAGAAGTTATATAATAGGTATACATTTCAAATCTATATTTTCAGTTGTTTAAAAGTTAGACATTTTTGATATGGGGATGAATGTACAGCGTTGCCATAACAATTGGATCCCACGAGCATGTAATTCTAAAAATTTAAGAAAAAGTGGATTTAAATTTGGTATGAAATTAGAATAACATAACATACTGTAAACTTTCATATGACAGACGAATAGCAATTGTGGTCTCCAATTTAGGAGTTCGCAGATCGATGAATATTATTATTAAAATCATAACTTTTTTTTGAGACTAAAATCAAGCATAGTAGCTAAAAGCTTAATGTTATTCTGGTTGGTCTTAGTTGAGAGGGTTTCCTTGTTAAAAGATATAATAGTTTAATAATTAATATTTCACCTTATATTATAATCACTCTTACGAGAATTGATTGTGAGAATTTATTATAATAAGTTATCATTTTAGATACCGTAAATATTTAACTATTTTAATATTGTAGCCATGGTTTTAATGGATGGTTTTACTATATATTTCCAATCTATATTGAATTTTACGATAAATGATATAAATTTGATATACTTTGTTTATGTACGTGGATATATATATATATATATATATATATATATATATATATATATATATAAGCACACATCGAGAGTCGTAAAAAATTGGCTACATAGGCAACAGTTCGAATCCTGCAATAACCATCTCGAAATTCTGACATCAATCCGCTAGAAAATTTAGGGACATACTTACAAAGCATGCTTTTAAATGAGTGAAACTTTAACATTGGTACATTTAACAAGGGTAACGTAATCAAATGAAAAGATACGAATTTATATTACATGTAAACAGACCGATTCTTTTAGAATGAAGCCATATCTGTAAATAAATCGATCACATCTAATGAGAACTATAACTTATCATCGAACTCAATAGCTTCAAGTTGGTGTATGCGACTTGTAGAAAATCAATCAAAGTTCTATCTGCATCGACTTATTGCATTCAAGGAAAATGTTAGTTTAATGTTATTATAACTTGTTTTCATAATGTGTTATTAAGTAGGAACTTCCGACGAAGAATAACTTTTCTTAAACTGAAAGGACGATATTCAAATTAGATCTTTCGGTAAATTACTTGAGACATAAAAATAATATTAAAAATACTATTATTTTGCCTATCTTTATTGTATTACAAAATAATGAGAAAAGAAAAGTTCAACAAATACTTCGGTAAAGGACAAAGATCAACGCACAAATTTTCCATAACTCACCTTAATAAATAATCGTAGATTTCCATGATATCATATTATCCTTAAAGTATATAATGTCTTGGCAGACAATGGAATTATCGGAACACTTGCAATATCATTTTTTCGTGCTTATAATAAAATTGTACATAAATAATAATGCACATAACTTACATATGTGTATATATATATATATATATATATATATATATATATATATATGTATCCAATAGGGCTAGTAGTATGAAATATGGTCCCAAAATTTTCTGACGCCAGAAATTAAATAACACATAAGAACTCTTCTTAGTAAACACTTCAATCACATCCAAAATTATAACGAAAAAAATTCTAAGATCTTTATATATTTCATCATTTACTGAACAAAGAAAACGATTTTCTACAAACTACAGTACTTCAAATTAAAAATATTTTCATCACGTTTTCAACATAACTACAAATATTTCTATCCAAGAAAACTTGTATCAACATTGAACAATTTTGAAACGTATATAAGCTATTACTCAAGACTACGTCCACATAAGAATTTATCGTATGAAACAAAGAAATACATAAAAACACTTTCTTATTTATGTTATTAGGTTAGCAACTAATAAATCCATCGTTTTTCTCTGACAGGGTATATAAAGAGCACAAGGTTCAATCTCCTGCCCTGTCTACAATATAATGTTGACGTATAAAAAACAATCAAAATATGGAAATTTCAATACGAGAACCTAGAATGGTTTTATTTTATGAATTCCGTTCAGGGCGAAAAGCGAACGAAGCAACAAGGAATACATGCACAAGAATGGGTAAAGGTATATTGGTTCATGACTAAGTTGGGCGTTGGCTTCAAATATTCAAAGATAATTTTGATCTCTACAATAATCTTTATCCAGGGCGACCTCCAATATTAAATTTTGGAAAATTGAAAACCTTGCTGCAACAGATACCAAGTTTAATTTGCGCTATAAACATATTGTATTAGAAAACCAATCTCGTGCTTTGGGGGTAGAAGAGGAAATGTAATGTCTATCTAAACACAATACCTGTGTGCAATGAAATGGCAGTTTCGTTTTTTCTGAACCTAATATCAATATGTGCTAATATCAACATTCTTACATAAATAATTTATGGAAAGGATATTAAATTATAAACATCAAAGTATTGTATCAACTCAATCTTTGAACAAAAAAAATTTTTATTAACTTTTAACGATAAAACCTATTAATGGCCTCAACTAAAATTTAATCTGTAAAATTTAAACCTACAATTTCTATTCTTTTTTAAAATGTGGATTTGAGGTATAATGTACTTGCAAATTTTTTGGCAATATCTGGCGATAAATTTGATGACAGCTGGAAGCCCGAGGACATCTCGAGAGCTGAATAAAATTTAGTTATTTAAGAATTTTTGGAAAATGATAAAAAAAGAAGTAAATTTAATTTTGACAACAGTTTTATTTTCCCGTACCGCAAGCTTTTCATATCTTTCTAGCCTCCTTCCGAAACCTATGTATTTATTTAGTAATACAAAGTATTTTCTCAAAAATTTCCGTACATGCAAAGTTTGTTTCGTCTTTTTGATATTATTCTTAGTGAAATTCCATATCCATGAGTTGAAGTGTTTTTTTTAAATTTTCTATATTAATATTAGTACAAAAATTTAAAACAATAATAGATATCAATCTAATATTCAAGCTACACTACACAATTATATCTTCGCAAACTATATTTTTACTTTTTGAATGAATACGACAATTTCAATGGATATTTGTGTACTTATATTGACTATAATTTAGACGAAAGCAATACTTTGTTAGGCAACGCAAACCATAAATTGAGTTGAAATAGCTTCGGATATATAAACAGATATTAAAATATAAATGAACCATTAAAACTTTTATATAACTAAATAGACAAATAAAATTCACTATCAGGTCAAATATTTTTCGGACACAAAAAATTTATGTAAAATGTTCCTGGTCAACTAAATTCAAATTACAATTCATTGCGTATATCAATTAACTAAAAAAGCTTTCTCACATAAATAAAAAGTCCTCAAACATTTTGACTTTCCATATCTTCAGTTACGAATAATCCAGTCTCTCACCTGGCGCCGATTATATCACCAGATGTTAAAAATTAATGCATAAATCACACCTGACCTGAAATCATCACATCATAACAGGCAGCAAACTATACCACTAAAAGAAATAAGTAATTGTAAGCTCAAATTGTGTAGACTACTCTGCTGTTAATTACTTCGTGCTTTTTTATTCAATATTAAAAGAATGAAATAATAGGCACCAAAACAAACCAGATTCTGGTATTGGGAATTTTTACAGACAACGTGGATTATGACCAAGAGTCTGAAACTTAATTTTTATAATACTGAACAACAAATAATTAAGAAGGGAGAAAACTAGATATATTTTGATAACTACAAGTATTCAAAACTCGTTTTCGTATTTTAATTATATTGCTTTCAGGCGAAACAAAGCAAGAATTATTTGAAAAAGTATTAGAACATAAATTGATTACTCAGTCTTCTAAAATGAATCCTCGTATTTGAGTATCATTTAAAATTGAATGTAGATAAAATGGAAATAACTGGTAGTTACTACTTGGAAATCCGCATTCATTTCATTGATTCAAAAACACTACTTTATTGCCTACTGAGAAAAGAAATACTGTATAATTGATGACTCTTAAATCATTAACTTTCGAACTGCTTATTCTGTTTCCATATATATCGCCTACCGACATATTAGATTCAAGTGGCCTATGATAAAGATAAGCTCTTTATTCATAGACGCAATATATCATCTCATAAATATTTTATGGTATGTTATAAATACTTTGAATTTTACTTAAGCAAAAATTTACAAAAGAACATTAGTCTTCTAATATCTTACTGAAAGCTTTTTTGAAGCTTTAAAGGGAGTAACAAAAATTTCAAAATTTCTTGAAAACTTTCTCGAAATCATTTTTGAAGTTTAGTTTTGAAAGAGCCCGGATAATTTATTAAATAATTTTACCTGATATGTAGGATTGAGTTGCTCTAACTTTCCAAATTATTTATTACCAATCATGAAAAGTAAATATGAAGTAAATCATTCCCGTATTTTATGTTTCAAGTGTCTATCTAATTTTTTATGGATAAATCTGATACGACAAATAAAGTTTTAGTACAATCATTAAGAATAATCTCGGTAATGTAAAGCGAAAGATATACGTGAAAATCTCCTAATCTTTTATTAGCAAAGTATAGTCTTGGTATCAATAACAGCATAGCCTCTCGCAACTGTTACTTGACAAATATGGAAGTTTCCATATATTACATCGGTATAAATTCTCTCAAATGTTCTATATTTACCTAAAATTCTTTGATAACATTTGAAAACGAGATCATTTTTGTCTGAGACTGGAGAAATAAGTATTATCCCAAATGATTGACGTAATTCACTTATTTGGAAAACTAACTGATTTACCTAAATATAAATATACACGATATTTCAAATGAAGAAACAAGTTTTGAAGGACCATTTATTGACAACATTTATTTCATATCCAATATTGTTTTCGTTTAATAATCTCCAAGATGATGGATGAGACGGCTAAGATTTAGAGAAAACATTAGTTAGAATATCCAAATACATAATATAACTGAAGTTTAGCCTTAGTCTATAAAACGTAGCTACCATTTCCGTGAAAATTCTCTTTTTATTATTAAGAAATGCAGGAAAAGATGAAAAAACTTCAGAACCAATAGCTACTTGTGATGATAAAACCATTTTCTACATTACGGTAATATCTATATCAAAATCGATATATACAAGTAGTACTATTAGTGATAGCTACTTGTGATGACAAAATCGATATATACAAGTAGTACTATTAGTGTATATTTTGGTACTAAATATAATAGATTTTTTTCATTGCAACAGCAAACCCAATTCAATCACTGTACTGGTAAAATAACAAGAAAATGGAGCATAATAAAATAGTAATTTTAAAAGTAAATTATTTAACTTATTTAACCATAATGAACATGAATGGAAAAGCAATTCGATGTTAACGCATCAGCATTATAATATGTATTTGATGTGAATAAAAAAATAAAAACATAAAAACGTAGTGCCCATTATACATGTTTATATTTTGTTTCTTTACATCTGAAGCAAGGAAAAAAAAAGAGAAACAAAAATTTTAAATTAACTCCTGTATGCGGTTTTTATAAATTAATTATAGACTTCTATAAATTAATTATAGACTTCAGTATCTAGATATTATTTCTTTTGCTCATAAGTTATGTTGGCGCATTAAATGTATCCTTTATGGTGGGACATTGTTTATACAAAGGCTCGATCGAGCCTTTGTATAAATAGTGTCCCACCATATAATGCTTCCCATTAATCAATACTTACGGGTGCATACGCGGTTTTTATCTAGTGAGCACCGATTTTGGATTTCAAATAGAACCTGATTATGAATTTCATTATTCCCTAACATATTTCTTTTTTATGTTCATACATCCATTCAGCCTCGTAAAAATTTTGTATAAAATATTACGTTTCCCTACAAGTCAATACACATACTTCATTCTTTATTACTGAAAGTCAATTTACCCCGCCATATTTATTGATAGATGTCAAATCATTTCCTCCATCGATGAATCTATTCCTTCGATTCATGTTTCCTACTTGCATCGAAAATAGTCATGAACTTCCGTGTTGTTGACAATACTTATTTACAAGTTCTTCCAATATACTTTCAAAGTTAATAAATTACATTCTGTTCTCGATATAATTTCGCCTCTCGAATTCTCTGATGGAAATGAAATTGTTGTTAGCTGTTGTTAAAAAAACTTTTGAATTAATATAGTTTTGTGGGAGAAGTTCTGTTGTTATAATCAATAGAAAATTATATGAATGTTTCGGGAATTCCCATGTGTGTACTTCGATTTAATATGGATAGCTTTACTCCTCGCGCTTACTCCTACAATCGTATATTGTTATTATTATTGTTTTTGTAAACGGCCGTTATCCAGCCTTCGGTATTTTTAATACAATTAAATGAAAAAGAATTGCTTGTTTCATTTTGAAAAATTTTTCGTCGACAAATTTGGCCAGAACTCAAAATTTCAAAATGTAAATTGAAAATGATACACTCATCAATTTTTGTATGAAATAGAGAAATAGCGTGATGAGTAACCCTGCAAATACACGAAAGTTGTAATATCAAGATAATAACAAATAAATGAAGATTTCAAATTTCACTATTTTTAAAATAAAAGAAATTGAAAGATCAACATTTCCTGAGAATATTTTTTTTAATTACCGAAATATTTCGCAAATTCGTGACAGTGACGCAAAATTTTCAGAATTACGGTTCAAGATGACGGATTTTCACCAAAATCGAATATAAATCAAGAAATGTTGTAAAGAATACCCGTGTCAATTACATAAAAATTTGTAATATTGACATAAGTAATGATACAGTTCCCAAAATTTTTCATTAATGAAGCGATCAAAAACATTTTCAAAAATATACATGTGTTCGTTGTCTATTATTCATCATTTGTTAATTTTATTAAAAAAATCAAAATGGCGGTATAAGATGACAGATTTTTACCAAAGTAAATTTAGGAACAGGAGAAATAATGTCCTCGTCAAGTTTTGTTTACGTCTGTTGCACTTTGAGATAATTATCATAAAACACATAACCACAGCCGATCAGTCTTTTGCGTAAATCTAAGACTTTGTTTCGGTCAGTAGTACAAATAGATGTAGTATTCAATTGTTTTATATTGCAGTTCCTATTGAAAATTGCGAACATTAGTCTTCTCAGAACGCAACACTAATATTCAAATAGAAGCAAAAAGTTATTCCGAGGGGAAATAATTCAAATGATGATACAGGAAATAATAAAAATTTGCCCAAAATGTATGTACCTTAAATCATTATCATGAAATCTGTAAAATTATATACATATATATATATATATATATATATATATATATATATATATATATATATATATATATATATACATGTATATTACATTAAAATAAAATACTATTTATTGTTTTTTTATAGAATTCAAAATTATGTCTATATATACTATCGCAACTTACTAACGGGAAAAGAGATATTTCAAGTAATAGGAAAGTTGTTATCCAATGAATTCGCTTAAAAAGATATTGGCAAATTATCTCTTTCAATATTTCATTTGTTACTGAACCAAGGTTTCGAGGGTGTAAGTTAAAAACCTGAATATACAATTAAATACCATACGTAAAGCTCAAAGACTATTCACCATGCGAGCAAAACCCCAAACCAAATTCTATTAATATTCAAATAGGAATGATTACAGCCAATAATCACATTATTATACACAATTTTATTTGTTTTCATGATGATTCTACCGCATATTCGCATATGCTAAGGATAAAATAGACTGTATATCGATCTAGTAGATTACTTCCTTGAACAAATTTAAGAGCCCTTCTTGAAGTGTACAAATATACCCAAATAATCTGTTAAAAATGTATACGTAAATACATTTTGGAAACAGTTACAGGTGGCTGTGAACCTGAATCTTGTTTACGCGTTCTTGGTACATAATTTAGAAAGAAAACTAAAAAGTAATGTCCATACGAGAATTGTTAAAGAATTAGCATTAAATCAAGCATGATGATCAAAATGTCGCATTTTAGTTACTGCAGAACCACTCTAAAACTTATTAAATTCGAATAGAACTCATACCGTGTGGATTTCATACTCTTTTTTATACATATAAAAATTTAAACATTTGAGTGTTATCAGTTAAAATATTTGTAGGTAATTACATTATGTTTCACAATGTAAATAAACTGTCTAATAAGTTTGCTTTCTGTGTCTTCTTAATTGACCAATGTAATTTAATCAATATAAGTCTGCATTGGACTAATAAATGAATGCCCCTTTATCCGATTTTTTTTTCAATCTTTAATATACCTGGTTAAAGGGTAAAAGGCACACCACAAAATATTAAAAAATTCTCACTTTTTCAATGAGAGGCTGTATTAAAGATAGACATTCTCAGTTTCATTTTAAAAGAATTTTTAAATGATTTCAAACTCATTGTCTTTAAAAAAATTGTTGCTTCCCCAATCCAGTGTATCTTCTGCGCAAAAGAAAAATTGGAAAAATTTTTTTTCTTTTCCCTGTATGTTCACGTACTATATTTTCCTGTAAAAAGCTTATTATGATCGGACCTGAGCTAAAAAGTTTGATACGGTGTCACACGGATGGACAGCTCGAGGTCGAGAAATATTTTTGCCATTCTGCTACAAAATCCGAAAAACAGGAGCGATATGGATAAAACATAGCTTGGTTCCCAATTTAATAAGTGCTAGTGATATGTCGATAGCAGGAGTCTACATGGATTGATGCTTTTTTACTATATTTTTATTGATAACACATTTTATTGTTGCTAAATTTATATTCAAAATCTATCAAAATATGTTTTAACACGCTTGAGCTTTAGTTCATCTGGAAACAATATTTTAATGTTTAAAGTGAATTGTTCAAAGTAGGTTAAATTTCATGAAAGCTACATAATCTTCAGATTCCATATACTTAGAAGTCTCTTTATAAATTCTTTTTGACTGTCGTTATAAAACTGCATACTGGAAGATTTATGGTTCCATTTATAATTTTTTTAAAGCTTGGGAGTCAATGGTATTTGTCCGTCTATTATTTAAAAGTTTTCGTTAGAAAACTTGAAGTAAAAAAAAAATTCCCAAATTTTCATAAATGTTCCAGTTTGTTAAATACAGGTTCTTTACTTTGATAATTACGCTTTAATAATTACGATATTTTAAGCGTCTACAAAAATAAGCTAAGATAACTTTTGTCACTTAAAATGTTCTAGTTACCTTGTCATATAAAATCTATCATTTCCTAAATATTTATATTTGAATTTAGATGTCTTTTGTTACACACACATACACACACACACGCACACACACACTCACTCACACACACACACACACACACACACACACACACACACACACATATATATATATATATATATATATATATATATACGTATACAAGAAACCCTTGAACTCACATGAATTTAGATATAATTGTCTTAATGGAGGTAAATCGGGGAGAGCGAGTATATATTCGATTTTTATTAATTTTATCCTTATTTTATATAATAAAAGGTTCTCTAATGACAGTGGGGTCCGAATAATTTTAAAATTAATTTCATTTCTCACTATATTTACGTCTGGCACCATAGAAAACTGACAAAATAAGTTAATATTTTAATTTTCATATGTCACCTTAAATCAGAATTATTCTTTTTCAAAAAAATTGTAATGAGAATCTGATTAAATTAATATCTTCATATGCATTATAAGGCTTGACATTATAATTAATATAATATAATAATATATGGCTTGACATTATTTAATGGTATTTACAAATTGCCTAGTTACTGTGCGGAGAAGCGGTCAAGGATTTTCTTCTATGTTAACGAACTGTCAGCATCATGTGTCAATTGATTTATGATTTCTCCAAAATATGGAACAAGCCCTCAAAATTTTAACAAGGCTCTATAGTTTTAGATTACATCTACAGAAAGGGGTTAATCAGATTATTGATTTTAAGGTAGCACGTAGGATTTTCTTTGAACTTTACCACAAGAAAATTTTGTGAAAACAGTAAATTCATGCTCGAATTTTTTTAGTATTCCACTGATAGAAAGTGACAGTGTTATTTTTACTGAATGATCTACTTAAGTTCAAATATAAATATAATATCTTGTTTAACAGTTTTAAACAATGTCCAATGTATAGAAAATAAAGACCTCCCGTAGTGGATTTTTACTTGTTAATAGGATTTAAAATATAGCAGGATATCCCATTATCTTTTTAATCCTTTTTATTAGGTAAGTTTCAGCAACACCTCTTTATTTATTGTTTTCAAAAAATCTTGCCCAAACTCTAAGAAAAGTATTTTTTATTAATCTAGCTGAATTATCTAAATTTTGTGATTCTTACCTTGAAAATAATTACAATTTAACCTTACATTTAGTTCTGTTGTTAGGATCTTATATAGGGTGGAAAACAGAAGCAGAAAAACAGGAAAAACGGAGAATCACTCGTCCGTCTCTCTGACCATCGATAATAGGCGTTTTCCTCAGAAACCGTTTTAGTTAAAGAACTGAAAGTAGATATAACCATGTAGATGCTTATTTCCATGCGAATTTTACAGCAGTAAAAATGCAGAAAAATTACCTGAAAAATTTGACAGCAAGAGGGCACTTAATTTAAATATATAACATTTTTATTATCCCTCAGAATATTACTTAAAAGAACAAGCTTTTTTTTAATCCTTTCTAAGTCACTGCTACAGATAACATTTCAATTAAACAGGTATATAACTACTCTCCAAAACCATTAAAACAGTAATTATGAAAAACCAATGTCACAAGAAGTTAATCCAAATTTTACTATTTTTAATGCGATATAATAGAGTAGAAGTCCAACTAGCGAACACTGAATGAATTTTGGTGAATTCGACAAGACTTTTAATACACCAAAGTAAGGTTCATACTGGAGGGAGGGGCATTTACTGACCAAGACAGCAGTAACTCCGAAAGCCCCGCACTCCGCACAGCGGAATGAATAAAATCTGGCGCGCTTCATAGTTCGCCCCCGATCATCATGGCGTGGCATGCTGAGAAAGAGCTCTTCATGCGCCGCGCTGGACGATGTTTCAATCGTTGGGGTGCAGAGAAAGAGTTCTCTATACACCGCGCTGGACAATGACGTTGCGATACTTTGCCGCTGAAGGTGCTACGCAGGGTGATGGTTCCACAATTCGGTCCGACAAGTTGCTATGAACGAGCTGCGGCCCTTTTTTTACAGCATGCTGGTTACTATTTGACATTGCCTTATTTAATTACTTGAAATCGTCTTCGGCCATAAATAATGTGCGGTCTTTACCATTTGGTAGGTGCTGTAAATGCAGTTACAGACATCAATTAGGGTCTTTCATGTTAAATCTTACAATGCATTGTGATACTGCATAATGTACAATTATCCAGTTAGCGTGATTGAAGAAAAATTATAAAATTTAGAATGACAATCTTCAGTAGCTACTAAATTCAAATTATGTGTTATATTCATCACCAAATAATTATATCTGACTTTCTAATTTTGGTTCAACATGCTTTAAACACAAAAAATGTACCAAATATGTTCATTACAACAGGTTTTTCCGATCACAATCAATTAACTTTCTTAATTAACTAAAATAAAATGGAAAGTAAGGTTATTTTTCCACATAAATTATAACGAACTTATATTTATAAAAAAAAATTAGCGCAATATATTAATTAACAATTTACATTTACTAATTTCTGCTTAGCATATTTGATTATTTTTATGTTTTTTGTAACTAGCTTATTCAATAATACAAAGTTTACTTTCATATCATCATTTTCTTGATGTTATATAAATCATTCCTCAATATCTGATCAAGAACTATTCAAGTGTAATAACTGAATAAACACTATAATACCATTTTTTAAGATGAATAAGTTCAATTCACATTCGCATAAAAATCTATCTTCTTCTTCGGAAACCACCCTTTCTATCGCAGTGTGCTTTAATATTTATAAAAGTTATATGTTCGCTGAGAAAAATCTAGATTTTATATTTCCCGATATTATTGGCAAGATACTGGTTTAAGAAATTTTAAGTGCTGCAACATTACTTTGTCTTTTTCTGGTATCTGTTCGTCAATAGCAATCCGTTGATATTGACTACCTTTTTTGTAAATCACTTCTATAACAAAACCATAGGGATTATTTAGGTCTACTTTTGTCTCCTGAACTTGATTCCATTTAACATTTTTATTATTAGAATTTTTTAGACATGTGTATTTGTTAATTTCGGATTTGAAATCTAAAATATCTTCTACCTTGCACTATCTTCAGCTAATGTATCATTATTGAGGTTTATATATCATCTTCCTTTTAAACGATTGTTTAATTAGAGCGTGCGCACACCCGAACCTTAAAATTTCTTAGCTGTATTACGCTTGGAGTTGTAATAAGCGGTAATTCGCTTTTCAGTAATGTATTTTGTCAATAGTGTTGATTTACATTATTGAAAAGTAGATATTCGTGATTAACTAATCGGTTGAGGTTATCTTGTGTTTTTGTATTTGCGACAAAAATTGCAAAGTTCCTTAAAGTGGGCTACAGAGAATATATTAAAATATAGCGGTGTCATTAATGGAGTTGACCGATGCTTTTTATGAAGTTTTATTATTAGTGTATTTGCTTCGGTAGTAAATCTTTTTTTTTAATTTTACTAAAATTGGTGATCTTAAAAAAGATTTTGAATTAATTATAATTTAAAATTTTTTTTGTGAAAGGTTTCTTGTTTTGCAAGCAGATAAGCAAAATACTATATACATACATATATATGTATGTACATAGTATTTTTTTTAGTATATTTCAGATAGCCCGTGATATAATTTACCTCACCTAATATGAAGTTAAGGTGAAACTTGGGGACAATATTTTATACGTAGTTCCGTTTCCGATTTCTGAGTAAGAAATATCTGGGATATTTTCATTTGAATCGCATAGGAAATATTTAGTGTTAAATGAAAACCTGCCTAATATGGGCAACTCTCCTTTATAGCTATCATGTGGAAAAATAAAGGTAATCTGTGAATTATTTTTATTATATGTTATTAGATACCAAATTACAAATTAACAGTATTATGAACATAATCATTTAAAAAATTCCGCACCAATTACAACATTTACTATTACAAAGACATTGTGAAAATGTTTACCATATATTTTTAATACTAAAATATGTAATTAGAAATGAAAATAATATTTTAATAAATTTTTCTTTCAAAAATTCAGGAAACGTTTTTGGTTTTGTTGAAATTATATTCTTTACCAAGGAATTACAGTATATCGGCAAAAGCAATTTTTTTTACTTTAACATATGTCATATTTTTTGTGTTTATACGAGTAATTCGGAAACTTAGAACGTGAAACTACTGTAGGTCCAGTTGAAATATATTTCATGCCTTAATTGTGACTTTTGTGGTCATGAAGGTTTCAATATTAGGGACAAGTTAATGCAGCCAAAAATGCACGGTTAGCTTAATGTTCGAAAGTAATTAAAAAGGAATCCTTCATTACGTTCTAAACTACTTTCTGTGAAATGGTAACTGTACATTAGTCTCAAAATAGGGAAAGAGTAAATACCGCACTCTTAATATAGATTTTGTATGATAGTCAGCATATCAAATAATCTATGGTGACTAGTCATTTCATAAAGTAAAAACTTGGAAGCGAATAAACATACATATATGGTTTCATAAACGATTCATTAACTTAAATGGTATCAAATGGAATCATCAAAAATACTCATGAATTTTAAGTAATAATACAACACATTTGTCTACTTGGGTATAATAATTACTTTTAAATGTCTCTTAGTAAACGCTCTGTAGTTTAATGAGAGACATTTAAAAGTCATTTTCGTACACAAGTCCACAAATATGTTTGTAATAACAGGCTTTAAAAAGAATGAAAGATTACGGTCACGCATAAAATGCTCTTATGTCATTGGTTCGCAAGGCACAGAGCGTATTAAAACAACACATTATCGTCAGGAATCAAAAAGAATTAAGGTAGTAAGAAAGAGGATAAAACGAATCGGATACGAGTGGGATATTAAACAAAACTTCCAAATTGATACTTGGCACTAATATTAGTTTATATAATGATTAATTATAAAATTTTAATGCAAATAATCGCGAAAGGGCATATCCATCATTGGAAATCTCTGTTGTTATTTTTGGACAATATATTTTAACTCGAGAAACGTGGTGCGATAGCAATTTCAAACTTTTTATCCTTCAATAATTCACCTGTTTAACATAATTTATTTATGTTACAAAGTTGGAAATGGCTTCAAACGCTGGAAGTGACAATATAATTAACGCGTTAAGAAATTGTAAATTCATCGCGAAGCAAACTCGTAAAGAAAACGCCAATTAGAGTGGCTTAAAACATCGGACAGTTAATAAATTAAAACGCTCTCGAAATTTGTGTATTAATTATATTGTCGGCCTTAGAAAGTGATATGATCTGATATATTCTGTGATAACTCTGTATAATAAACTATATGATTTATTATTGAAAATTTAACTCTATGGTATAAAATTGAAAAAATATAAAATAAAACACAATACGAGCAGAGAAATTTATAATAACAACATATTAAATCGGACTTCATCTTGGAAGATAGTATAGATCATATTAAATCCAACCACAGACATTTAATTTATCGTAGTACCATAATATTCTCATTTCTCAAATTCGATAAAAAAAATATAAAGGAATATGACGTACTTATCTTTAAATTTAACAGAAAATCTATGAATATGCTTGCTACGTGATGAGAATGTATTATCAAATAAACTTGACATAGCCGTTAGGTACTCGACTTTAGTATGTTCTTTCACTTTACTTATTTCAAACATTGAGAGTTTTATAAAAAAATATAAAAAGAAAATAAATTGGAATATTTTTCAATGTTTTTCTCCTACTGCAATACTAACTTTCAGTGTCACACATATAATTTGTAAAAATTCATTTACCAATTAAAAATTAGGTATGAAAAATGTAGTGAGGATTCAATTAAATCGCAACATCCACAAAACGTTACCAAACTTGATATATATAGTTATCGTATAAAATAACAGTCAATAATTTTTTTTCAATATTAGTTGGCATCGTACGTTATTATTCTCCAGATTATGGAACACAGTTGTATATTTTGACAAGGCTCTATTTGTTTTAAATAATATATACAAAAAAAAGTTAATGAAGTCACTGAATTTAAGGATATCATGCAAGTTTCTCTTTTAATATTTCATTGCGGTATGAACATTTTGTGAATACAGTGAAGACACGTATGAATATACCTTGAAGTGGAACTTCTTTTGGCGTAATAAAAGTAAAATGTTAAGACGCAACGTCCGTCATATAACGTTTTGCAATGTTTTTGCAATATATGAAAATAACATCTCTATTCGAAAGAAAGATCAAGCATTACAAAAAATAGGTATTTAGAATATACCGAGACAGAAAGCTGAACACGATAGAATAAGGCAAAAAGCTTACGCATGTGCGAAAAAAATGGAGCTTACTACTTTTGCACATTTATGTGTCAAAAGTAAACTGTCCAAATTTTATGGATTTTCTATTATTATTCTATTATTTATATTTGATTTATTTATTCTATTTATTATTGATTTATTACTAATTTTACTTCTACTTTATACATTACAAGACTAACAACACACGTACTTAATTTATTTATAAATATAATTTACAATAATAGCAATACATCATTCGTGTGTTTAGGTAATTGCATCGCGGTTATTTTGTGTTTTTTTAATGGCTTACTTAAGGTAGTTAAGAGAGAATCTTCATTTACCTCATAGGCTTTGTGTGTTTGCGTGCATTCGTGCGTGTATGTACGTGTGTGTTGAAATAATAATTAAATTAAATGGCATTTCCATATAAACAAAACGTAAACACCATGAATACATAATTTATACATTACAAGACTAACAACACATGTACTTAATTTATTTATAAATATAATTTACAATAGTAGCAATACATCATTCGTGTGTTTAGGTAATTGCATCGCGGTTATTTTGTGTTTTTTGATGGCTTACTTAAGGTAGTTAAAAAAGAGTCTTCATTTACCTCATAGGCTTTGTGTGTGTGCGTGTATGTACGTGTGTGTTGAAATAAATATTTACGCCAAAAATAAAAAAAAATTGTCAAATTAAATGGCATTTCCATATAAATAAAACGTAAACACCATGTGCAATGTTTGTGTTACTTGACTTTCATGCAAAAGCAGCTTTATGGGAAGGCAACATATATAGATCTAGTGAAGTCTTGGTAAAAATACATCATATATGAGTTTACAAATCACTTAGAATTATTCCTGTAACAAAAATATTTAATTTTGCTAATTAATTTTAGTGTAGGGTTGAGAAACACCATC
The DNA here is from genome assembly GCA_039881145.1 of Druceiella hillmani. NCBI lineage: Eukaryota > Metazoa > Arthropoda > Insecta > Lepidoptera > Hepialidae > Druceiella > Druceiella hillmani. The sequence continues at coordinate 1,382,934 of JAYKKI010000132.1, forward strand.
TAGAATATAAGGATGCTTTTAATGTCGAACGGTCAAATCCATATTTTAAAGCTCTGGCTTAAAAAAATTGTTTAAGTCTTCTAGAATATCTCCAACTTTTTCTTTCTTTCCCTCTCTTTCACTTTGCCGTTTCATTCACTACTATATACTTACAAATTCAGGTTTAGATCGCAAAGAATTTTTATTTCTGTCACGTGTACTAAGTTGCACGCGTTCACATTTTTGAGCATTCCGGTATGACAATATTGCTACTTTTACTGAATTATCTTTTGGTGTGAACTTCAAAAAATAAAGTATTCTGGAACAAATTTCAAACGCAATAAAAAATATTTATTAAAAAAAGGCACGAAAATAGTCCATCATTTGCAGAAAATATTAATTTAAAATGTTTATACCATATTTTTTTTATCAGAAAGATACAATGAAAAATACAATACGGTATTTTATTAGGTTTAATTTAATATCCATTCATGTCGCTTGTATCGTCTTTTTTTTATTTTTGTCTTCAAAGGACCTGAAATAAAATAGACGTAAGGATACTTTTTTTTGTTAATATGGCGGAATTATTTAACTTGATGCCTTTCAGCGAGAAAATAACAAAAACGTCACCTGTATTTGGTTCCATTGTTAAGTTGTTGCATCTCAAAACGGAACCCTTAGTAGGATTTCTCTTGCATATGTCCAAATATCTGCAATATATTTTTCTCAGAAATTATTTGAGCTAAAATATTGCACATTAGTGAAGTAATGAAACTTATTTAGCTGTAATGGCTTCCTGTAACCTTAAAAACTTTTTCTAAGATATTTTACATCCATAACTTGAGAAAGAAATCATATTGGGGCTGTAATTATTTGTATGTTATTCGTAATTTTTATATTATTCAGAAAGAACATGTCATAAGGATTCTTAAACTACTTGGTTTTAAACAGAATCTACCTAAATACTGTTTTGGTAATATTTTGTAAAAATATTCAGAAAAAATATATTCCTTCTCAGTGAAAATACAAAATTATACGAGAAGATAATTAAAAGTTTACAGGAAAAGTGTAGTAATAATTCTACACAGATTTAATTTTTTTTTAATTATTTATATTTTAATGCCTGTAAAAATTAAAAAATATTTACGTGGTGAAAGTAATAACAACTTTGTCAATAATTTAATAAAACTGTTAGTTGTACATATTTTATACACATCTAAGTACATGCACAAACCTCTTACAACAAGGTCTACTTGTATTTAATAGGTTTTCATTCTAAAATCTTAGTCTTTATTAAATTGTTTTTTTCCATCCATGACCAGCATTATGGAGTCCCAAGATGCTATGACAGATATTTGGTACAAACTTCATTTATTCCACCTGCAAAAAATTAATTTTAACATTTATAATATTCGAAAATTTATACAAAGGAAACTTAAGCAAAAAATATTGAAATTAATTTAAGTGTTATGAAATGAGGGTACATATTTGTCGTAGGATCATGGGACTTTATATATCTTAAAACTTAAAAGCAAATACTGGAGGAAGTAATCGAATAATATTTAAACTACTATAACTTATTACTCACATTTTTTTCATGTCAAAGCTTACAATATGTAGGGATAGGGTTAAACTTTAGCCTTAGCAAAAAATCCGTCTGTGAATTCTTAACATCCACGCCACGCCTAATATAAACTTTTCACCATATTACGGAGGAAAAACTTATTTTATATTCATTCATAAATTCCTAACGACATTTGGCGGCAAGTTGACAGTCATCTGAAGGGCGGAGAGGATGTTATCACTACAATTGTACGTAATTTACAATACCAACTTAGAGAGTTTGCTTATTCGCTTGCAGATAAACTTATTGTGCATTACCTAGTTTGCGTGGCAACTTCCCCATTCTATTTCGGAGTGTATGGCGTCGTTAGTTGCTTCAAGTAAATAAAGTGATATAGGATTAGTCACTGTACTTGACTTAAATTGAATGGAAGTAAACAAATTTTAAATAGATTTACATTATAATGGAATAGGTTCGAAGAATGGAGATGGAAACTCGTATTGAAAACGATAACATTATAAAGAGATCAATTTATTCTTCTGTGAAGACATATTTTCTGTCACTTTTATTTCACTTATTTTTGTATTTCTTTGTCTACAAACTTACATATTTTTACCACTTTTATAATTCCGTAGTAACAATGTCACATCCGTCCTTCCCTCCGACAGTTACGACTTCACACCAACTATTGTTTTAGATGTATGTAAATTAATTTTTGCGAAAAATTGTTTCAGATCTGGATCTTAATTAATATGTAAAAAAGATATTTAAAAAATTAATGAATCTCTCACTGTATCTAGGGTGGGTGCAATTATTATGCTCAAAGCATAGATTGAGATCTTAGTGGAAAAAATTTATAAATTAAGTTGAGATTTTGTTTTTCACTTGTCGTTATGAAGCCCCACTTATAAAGCATTAATCTTTAAAATAATACTCGTATATGACATCATATCCATCTAATTTTTTAATTTACGAATGGAATATTTGGAAAATATTTTACGTTTAAGATGAAAAGATTGTCAAGAAAATAGATAGGACATTTAATTGGAACTTTCAATCAGAGAAAGAAATATAAAATATAATCATGTACCTTCAACATAATGTATATGACAAATAATAGTATTTTATACCTACTTGAATAACATAGTTTTATTTTAAACACATAAGAGGAAATTGAAATATTTTTCGAACAAAAAGTTTATATCTATCATTTTAAGCAAAACCGGATCTACCTAAATAATGTTTTGGTAATATTTTGTAAAAATATTCAGAAAAAATATATTCCTTCTCAGTGAAAATACAAAATTATACGAGAAGATAATTAAAAGTTTACAGGAAAAGTGTAGTAATAATTCTACACAGATTTAATTTTTTTTTAATTATTTATATTTTAATGCCTGTAAAAATTAAAAAAATATTTACGTGGTGAAAGTAATAATAACTTTCTCAATAATTTAATAAAACTGTTAGTTGTACATATTTTATACATAGAAATATTTTTCGAACAAAAAGTTTATATCTATCATTTTAAGCAAAACCGGACCTAATATTTTTTCCCTATGAAAATTGTAAAATAAAATAAATACTATTATTGATTTATAAGTAGTTTTATAATATTTTGTATCTCAAAAGGAGATTTCCTAACTTTGTCTAATATCAACAAACAATGAGGTATCATTGCTCACCTAATTTATACTTGTAATCCGAATCTTAATAAAAGTACAATAAATTATACGAGGTGTATTTCATAAATTAAAGTAATAAATTAATTTTAATATTATTGAAAATCAGCTTATGAAAAAGGTAATTTTTTAATTGTACTCGACGGTGTGTAAGAAATTAATTTATTTACACTTTCTTTACTAGATTTCAAAATCATTTTGTTGCTTTTCTAACCACAGAAAGTTTAATTTAATATAGTTATAGTTATAGTTATCACGTAAGGAAACGGAGATAGGTAAATTAAGAATACTTTAGGTTTATTTTTTATTATCTCTTATTAGACAAGAAGATACGAATTAGTAATATTGTGAATTAAAGTATTTCGAATGAAAATGTTTACTATTAATATTTAATAGCAAATTATGTTACGAAATATGAAGATTAAAGTTTTTCGTCCACCCGTTTGAAGAAAAGTTTATTTAACCAATTTTTAAACTTAGAAAATATGACCTGATATTACAAACATTTTTCCCGAAACAAAATTACTAAAGATTTTTAGTATGATAAAAGAGCATTCGTTACATTTATCATATGTAATACTTTTTTTGATTTTACCAGTATAATTTGGAAGGTCATAATATGTAACTGCTATGAAACTTATGTACTTATAATATGAAACTGGACCAAGCTTGAACTTATGTCACACTTCCACTTTGTTTTTTCTGGCCGCCACTGCTTCAATAGTAGACTCAAAAAAACGGTTTTTGCTTAACGTAAGTGAAGTTAAGAAGTACAAGTTTAGTTAATAACTAGAAAGTAGGTTGATCTCACCTACTTTTTCACGCACTAAATTCCAATGAATAACTGTATTTTAGTCTATAGAAAGAAAAATCATGAAAGTTATAGAAAGAGAAACATACTCTTCGAAAAATATTGGTATTAACAAGGTTATTGTTGTTATTATTTCGATTGGTTTAGTATCTGTCCTGTATATGTAAAAGCTGTGTTTTATGCCTTTGAGTAACATAGTTTTATTTTCATTTACATAAGAGAAAATTTAAATCTTATTCAAGCAAAGAGTCGTTTTAAGTAAAGCAGACAAAATCTATAATTATAAGCTAACAACTATGAAAATTGTCAAATAAAACATGGTTGATTTATACGCAACTTTATAATATTTAGCATCCCACATGAGCATTATTTAGCATCCAGCATGAGGTTAGGGGGCCAATGATCAATGGCATTTATTCGTGTAATTGGAACCGTAAAAGAGGTGGAATAAATTACACGAGTTGTAGTTGGTATAATAAAGTAATACATTCATTTTAAGGTTATTGACGTTCAGCTTAGAAAAAAAGGTAATTTTATAATTGTACTCGACGATGGCCAAGAATTCAAATTATTTATGCTTTCTGTACTGGCTCTCAAAACATTGTGTTGCTTTTCTAACCACAGAAAATTTGATTTTACATAATTATAGCTACCAAGTGAGGAAATAAAGGTATATAAATAAAGAACATTTCAGGGTTATTTTTATTATTTATAATTATACAAAAAGACATGAATTAGTAATGTTATGAAAAAAGTATTTAAATTTATAGATAAACAAACATGGCGATTAAAATTTTTGTCAATTCGTCTAAGCCAATTTATGTTTCAAAACATAGAAAACAATCTGGTAAAAAATTATATACATGATTAATTTATATAATGATACAAAAGCATTTGTTACACTTTACATTTGTAATATTTTCTGTGCTTATGTGTGTAATTCAGAAATGTATATAATACGGACCTACTAAAGATTCAGTTTGAATGTTTATCATAACGTTGACTCTATCTTTTCTGATTATGACGACTTGAATAGTAAAGAGGAAAGTTTTCTGATTTAAAGTAAATATGTAAAAAGTGCAAATTTAGCTTATAATTTGAATATATGTTGACCTTTCCTACTATTTTCCAATGAATAGCGGTATTTTAGTTGATAAAAAGAGAAACACTTTTTTGAAGATTTTCGTATTAATAAGGTTATTGTTATTATTATTTTGATAAGTTTAGTAACTACCTTATTGACTGTAGGCAATCTATAAACATTCCTAATAGGTATTCATATTTTTTTCATTATTACCGATACTATTGTTAAAAATATTCATTCAATACATCATTCGCAGGCCAATAATATGCAAAAGGTGTCTAAATCTATCAACTCCATCGATATCTCTAAATCTATCAACTCCATCGATATCTCTGTCTGATCGCTCAATGGACGATCTCTGCTAGCCTCTTTTTATTGGTAGTCAAATACTTCTTTCAAAAATTTTGATATCTGATTCACCATAGTTATTACTGAACGATACTGTGATCGCATCCACAGCTATTGCCAAAAATCTAACTCTAGTAATCGATCGAAACTCAAATTGACTACCTAAAAAAATGACGCTAGTCGTAAAATTTTTTTCAAAATATATTTTCTAAAGCACCATCAATATTTCATAAAAACTAAAACTAAAATTCACCTGAGTCAAATAAGTTTGCTGTCTTTGCTTGATTATGCAGACGTATGCTATATTGTCAAGGATCATTTAAATAAATTTCAACCTCCAACTTTTGAGCATTCACTAGATTTTCAACTTCAGAAAATTTAACCACCCTTTTGATTCCATGACAAAGATTGACTGGTTAAAAATTTGCTACCTGGCTAATATGCAGATTATCTAGTTTCATTTTAATATATTGTAGTGTCCTTGCGTGTTCTGATTCTTGTAGGAGTATAAGTAAAAAAGAGGAACATAGCAAAATCCTAGGTCTTGTGCACCTAAGGTGGAGAATTTAGACATAAAATAATGCCACCTGCAAGTTGTATGAATATTCGTTTATTGTTCATACTGAAAAACTGCGAAATAAGTTGAACCCTAACATGTTCAATGCGCCGTCATTTCACGCATTCAAAACTCGCTTGAGAGAAATTCCATTTGTAACTTCCGCTCTCTATCATCCCCTTCCTCGATTTTTCTCATAAATCCTGTCCCTTTCATTTAGCCCATAAAGCCAATATATTTTTAATAGTTACATGTTGTTTTTGTGTTCGCTGGCCATTTTGTTTGATATTGTTTTAACAGTTTTTTTCTTTTGCTGAATTGTGAAATAAAAATTATTGTAATTTTCCACAACTCATAATATATTTTTTTATTTAACATTTTAGTTAACAAGAAGGTGTTGTTCCTCTAGTGATAATATCATCTTTCATATTTTATCTTAACGAAAAATAAATAAATAAAGAAAGTAATATTTATTGGTTGTTATATTTTATTATGTTTTGTTATATGATATGTTTATTATATGTTATGTCAAAACGAACAATTTCATTACAGTATTGAGAAGCCAGATATAATTTCTAAGTTCCAATAAAAGAAAATTTTGTAATTAACGTTTTATATTATTGTTTTTGAGCGTTTAGTATTTTGATACGTTGATTGTTTGGACAATAAAACAGTTGAATTTAGAACATTTTTAACCTTTATTCTTCTTTTACTCCACATAATATTCGACATGAAAAAGAAGAAACCTTGACGTGCATAGTTTTAAAACAATCAACATTTTAATTGGAATACTGTACCATTATACCATCGAGACTGAGGAGATAAAACCTGGAGTTCAGTGAAAAAATACTAAAGAGTTCAGGACTCAAGGGTTGAATCTCAGAATTCAATGAAAAATCCCTGCTTAAGACCCAAAATACTAATTTAAAATCAGAGAATCCTCAAGGCTTAAGGTTTAGATAAGCAGTACCACTGCAGTATCAGCATATAGCCACCACTGTATCATCAGGTACATATTTTTATGCATATGGAAGGTACAGTAAGCAAATTAATTTATATTGTAAGAAATTAATACTAGTAAATAGTTTAACAAAACTGCAACGTTCATTTAAATTTTCATAATTACCTAAAATTTAAAGAAAGCAGGTAGTGCTAGTTTTACTCTTACGTGACAAGCATTTTCCGGAATTATTACACGTACCGCTTTATGTTTAAATGTTAACAAAAGGATTTGTTAAGGGTATTAAGTAAGAGCGTGAACACACAACTACACGACTGTTAATACGGAATGGTTTTGTGCTTCTTCAGGTAGTACTAAAAGCTTTGAAGAAAAGTTAAAAGTACCAAAAATTATGAAATATTTAAAAAAGATAAACGTCAAGTACGTTTGAAAATAAAACCTCATTTCTTACATTACAATAATATATTGATTGAAGTTCTCCTAATTGAATTAACTAATGCTCTGATTTCCATTTCACAACACAGAAACAATACAATTTTGAAAAATTAACCTCAATAGCAAAACGGCACAAAAACCAAGGTCATTTTGCAACGTCATCTCACACTCTAATCTTAATAAATTAATTCGCACCAAAAATGGTTCTGTCCTTTCATTGTTTTCCAAAGACAATTTAATCACAAGAGATCTTATATAAATAACAGATTTTTATCTTTCGAAATTTGTTATGTGGACAATATTGTCGTCACCGTGGTGTATCGAGTCGATCACAAGGCATTCGGCCTTTGACTGCTACGTGCACCGTCGGACCCGGGTTCGATTCCCGGCAGCTCGTCGAGCGGTGCTGGACTGGTGTTCTGGTTGGCTGCAAAAGATTACTCTTGTAGCAATAAGTCCGCTATACGTATCAATTAGATTCATCAACGTACAGATGTAATAAATAAATATTGTTTCTTATAGCCTAAAAAGCGACATCGAATTTATTTACCTCATATTCCCAAAATAATTGCAATGGTGCCAAAAAAATTACAATTATATTTATTATGTTTATTTACCTTTCAAAAAACTTTCTTCCCCAAAGAAAATAACAGCTGTAAGAAAAATACACATTTCAAAAACACAAAGCATTTTATTGATAACATATTTTCGTTCATTCCTTACAGCTCCTCGTGTAAATTCTATCTCACGACACTAAAACAATTTACCTAATACCTACACCTGTCTCAAACCACACGGCACGACCTCAGCACTGTATTCCACTATACTCGGCTTAACTGCTATCGAAAACAAACTGAGTTCTTTGCAAAAAAATAGTGTTAATAATCGTCTTATTTTTACTCGGGTGTCCATAGAAAGCTGTATACAAAATTAACAATATCTTGTATATTTAAATAAGCTTTATAAGTAAATAGAACGGCAATAACATTTAATGTTGATAGAAAAAGACATAAAAATATAATTTTGAATACAACGAAATACTAGCAGTTTTATCATACACGAGTATGTTTTGGAAAATACACAGGGTTTATTGGAACTTTTTTCCAATAAACCTTTCGAATTCTACCTTCTTTCGAATTACGTCAATTATAAATTTGAGGAAAATCTTCTTATAGTTATAGATTTATATTTATGTTCACCATAATGCATAGTTTGGCAATATTCATTTCATTAATATGTTACTTCAATTTTGTTACCTAGATTCGAAACGTTACATAAGTAACAAAAATATTTATAATTACAACTGATTGATCTTAAATTGTGTTTAGCGATTTAACCACCTTAAATTGTTTACATTAGCAAAACATTTGTAACATTATTCAGAAGCAGATTCAGTAACTTGTCAGCACACAGCCCACGCTTTGAAAATTACTCAATCTCCTTTTTATAGAAACATACACACACACACACACACACACATATATATATATATATATATATATATATATATATATATATAATATATATATATACATAGGTGCCCTGTAAGTCAAGTTGATCTGTGTCGATCTTTTCGGTGCCTTGACCAAAATTGAAATTGAAACATTATACGGCAGCTAAAACAGTTCCCTCATGAAAAATTCAAAACCTACAATTTAGGATTTAAAAATTTTATAACCCAATTTTGACTGTTTGTAGTGAACAAAAAAGTATTATATAGAACTGGCAAACCAATTCAAAAACTGGCCCGTGTAATGTAAAAATTATAGTAAAGAAGGCTAATCGCTTTTAACTACAAAAAAAATATTAAAGAGAAGGCACCTATTATGAGATAATTACACTGTCAGTTTTCAGGCAAATACATTTTTCTTTAAGGAACTTTAGGAATTATTTCATAAAATTAAGTTTTTATTTTTCTTTATAGCAAATCTTCAACCTGCCTGCATTTGAAATTCTGTCATGCAAAGTCTGCAATGATATTGTTGTATGGCTCTTGCCTTCACGGTTCCCAAACAATATTACAATTTTTGTGGCAATTTTTGTTTCTTAAAGTATAAAAGGCTGAAGAGTAAGTAAAAAAGGAGCAACCATTCATCAGATTGACAACGGAGGAACCAACCACCAAGCAGACGAGGAGGTTTGAAAATTAGAGGCTGATGAGGAGGAACCACCCGGCGGCCACCATGTTCGCCAAATTACAACTTCTTTTATTATGTTTTATATGGTTAATCTAAAGGAATAGGGTATGAGAAATAAATCAAAAGCAAACAGGAATTACTACAGACATGAAATGTTGAAAAATGTGATCAAAAGTAGTAAATTGTTCTCAACTTAACAATTTTAAGAATAAAATTGTCTCAAAAATTTCAATGTGACTTATGAACCATGGGCGCAAGAGCCATAAAACAACTTCATGAAAAACTTTTCCTAACTAGTTTTTGACCTAAACGATTGAAAATTTAGAAAAAGATGTTAAATGATCTTTTCGGGTTTTTTCGAAAAATTATAAAATTCAAAATAATTTTTTAAACTACACATAAACAAATATGTATCCTTCCTCGTAATTGTATATTTGCTCCTTATTATAAATTAAAACACAGGGTACTTACCTCTCATAATGGGTGCCTTCTGTGGTTAAGTATGGTCATCTTTTTTTATAGTTAAAAACGATAAAGTTTTTATGACTATATGTTTTGTGCCAATTTTTAAAAATGTTTGCCAGTTCTATATAGTACATTTTTTTCCCCACAAACTGTCAAATGTCAGTTATGAAAATTACAAAATGCGGAAACATACGTTTTTGAATTTTTTCCGGAGAGAACAGTATAAGTTGTCGTAAAATATTTCAATTGATTCAAAAAAATTATTACTTAGATGTATTTGACTATAAACAAATTAACAGTCAGATATAATTTATGACCGTGACACCCAAAAGATCGACAAAAAGTAGTGATCATAAAAAAAATTTAAAATGTGTCTTCGTTTTTCGGTTGATCCATGACTTTCGGGACAACTGTATACATATGTATATATATATATATACACACACACACACACACATATATATATATATATATATATAAATATATATTTTTGTTTTTATTCATACCCATGTCATGAGGAAAAAGTAAAAGGATTTTGTTAAATATGTGTACAGAGAACGAAACTTTAAAAATTAGGAATTTTTACTATTTACCAACAAACTAATCCTAACTACTATTAGCATCGTGAAAATTTGTTTTTTGACCCTTCTTACGCAATATAATGGGGCAACAGACTAACGTAATTTTATGCACATATGGTTGACGGCCCGAAAATATAAATCCAAATGAATACTTTTTTTTTTCCTGCACGTCTCAACGGAGTAATGTACGAACATAAGTTTTTTTACAAAAACCGTTGGCTAGTGGACAATTAATATAAGCTAGTTCTTAGTCCGACAAATATGATTAAGAAACTAAAAAATAACATAAACGGAATGATGAAGCAACGTCGCAATCGATTAAAGGATCTACGTGTATTTTTTTAAATCTATGTATACAAAATGGATCAACAGAATCATTGCGATCATTATCTTATTTAGAGAGAAATATGTTTTTTCATTGCCATTTGTGTTATAATGTCACGAAAATAAAGACTTATTGTTTAATTTCCCCAAATTTTCCTTGGTGACGTTGAATGTTTTAGTACTCCTCATAACTTGGTAACTATAACCACGCGAGTGAAACCACGAGGAAAAAAGATAAAATAATATTGGAAACAATATCAGCTTCATAACAATATTTATTTGATAACTCAGCATTCAAGTTTCTCACTTACAATTTTCTGATAAAATTCGTTCTGGTTTTCAACCGAAAGTAAACACTTTGTTGGACATCAACCAAAAACTTTTTAGCGAATTCAGAACTTTACGAAAATGTCTGCCGCTGTAATGTGCGAGCAACTTTTATATTGGACAAAAGATACATTTGTTAGTGTCTGTACATGCATTTATACTTGTGGAAGTGTGTGTATACTTCTTTGTATTAAAAAGTAAGAAGTTAATATTTTTCTTTATTATTGTTTTTTTAACCTAATCCAAATAGGAGAGGTTAGCATCCCTCCTTTCGCCAACTTTTACCGAAGTACAAAAAAACACTAATATTATGGCGCTCATTGTAATTCGCCACGAAATATTCAATAAAAATAAGGTCTTATATACTGACATGCATGAAAAACTTTTGAATAACTTGCCTATAGTTGTTATATAGAACTATTAATACTCAAAAGATGGAAAAATTAGATAATTGAATAAGCAGATCAAAGTAAAAGCATGAAAATAGGCGTTTAAAAACATTTGACACTTTTTGAATTATACGGAAAAATATAGACCCATTTAATTAAGGGTAACTATTTGCTCGATGAAAATAATAATAATACTACAAAGTGCTGCTAGAATTTCGTGTAGAATATCTTTAAATAACATGCAAGAATTTCCTTACCGCAACCATCACTCATCTCATATCTTGATGGGAGTCATCTTCCATAATTCCACTTCGAAATGTGTACCAGAAATATCTCTGTAAAAAACAGTGTAGTTTAAATCATATGGAAATATATGATATTATAAACAGAAAATATTTTTTTTATTTATTATTAAAATTAGAAAATAAATAATTTGTTTATTTCTTATGAAAAGATTTTTGTTTTTATTTAAATCACTTTATTTCTAACACAATATTCTCACAATATACACTCTACTTGTTCCGAATAAAAGTATTTTTCATTTTTTTCACTGTACGGGCTTTTAAACTTGTTACGAGGAAATGAACAATTTTACTGCGGTCATATTTTGACCTTCCACTTCAGTAACAATATTTAAAATAGCCTTTTAGAATAATTTACAAATTGTGTCATCGTATTCTGTTTGCAATAAAAATAGTCAGGTTTGGATCCGAATCTCTTACTTTTTACGATTTGGTTTACTTTAGGAGAGGTCGGTAAATGGACGACTGCTAACGGTAAGATTCAAACCTTTTTAAATATTTAAATACTACATGGAGACTTAAAACATTACATGATTTGACATAAGATTTAATTTTTTTACATAGAAAATGGACCTGAATAAAACAAATGCAGTATGAAACCGATGGCAAAATAAATAGGAGAAGAAAATGTTTTTGCCTAATTAGCGAAATTTACTAATACATATTACTTAATTGCATTATTTATGAACCTACGAATCGTGATTTACAGGGTGATAGTAACATCGATAACTATTGATGTATAAGTATTGCTTGATTCAAGTTACAGTAATTGTAAAACAGTCACTTTCTTTAAAAATATGATGATGTTCTTTCCCCTCCATAACGTGGAGTTTATTTTATAGAGTCAACTCGTGAATATATAATACAATATTGATCGTATTTCGTTAAGTCCATAGGTGATATTTGAGTAATTCTTGATTTCCAAAAACACTGATACTCGAATGGAACATATAAACACGTAGATCTATACAATGCTAGATTTCATGTTGAGGACTGCGAACCCCTTCAAGGACATGAAAACTTGTCATATCTCTTTCAAACTTTTGACCAATCTCAACTTGAGTATGCTTTTGCAATGAGATCCTTACTATACTAAATATTCTCAAATGTGCATGCCTAAAGAAATTTTGGTGCTTAAATAGAGCATGCTACACAGCAGGGGACGGTAAAATAAAAAGAAAAACGTAAAGTGTAAACTTCATATTGACTGTTTAAATTAGAAGCAAAAATCAGTTTATAATATTTTATAAACTACGCGTTAGATAACAATTATGTTCATATATAGGCAATCGTGTTCTCCTAGGTATAAAAGTTTTGAATACTAGCGAAATTCGTACGAATATTCATAATCAAAGTAATTGTAATATGGGTTCATAAAGGAAACTCAGTAATATGAATGAATACGTAATATCAGTATGATATGGCAAAGAAACATACAGATGTAACGCTACTGCCGTTGCCAAAACTAAGGCAAATAAATTAAAAAAAAGAAGAAACAAAGTCATAAAGTTTATTAAACTAGATAAAAATACATTTATCTAAGTAATTCCACTGGTTTTTCTTATCGTTATCCTATATACGTATCGAAAAAAATGTTAGAAAGCATTTCATCATATATCCACATCGTCGAAGCTTCATATATTTATGTAAAAGCTTCATATATTTATGTAAAATATGTAAAATTTCAGCTTCATATATTTATGTAAAATTCCTTAGCCTAGTTTTATGATAGAAGAACTGAGTGTTATTAAAGCAAAACAAGAAATGGTGAACAAAAATATAGCAAAACAAAAAAAGGAAAATAAAAAATGAGCAAAACAAAAGTTGTACCCTTATTTTATCTTACACTGCCCTTATAATTTGATTAGCGCCAACCGTTGTCAGGTTCCGATTACTTTTATTATATAAATAGCACAACTGGAGACCAATAAAATAGCATGATTACGAACTTAAAAGTGTAATTACTTTTTTTATATTTCCTTGTAATGAATACAAAAACACTATAAAAATTATCTTTTTATTATGCTATAAAACGTTTACAAATCGATATATCTATCATTCAATTAACATTTTCACTTTGACATTTACATTTCGTGGTTCGGTAAACCATTGAAAATCTTTTATTTCAATCCCTCGCAGCTTTACTTCATTATGGGATTTCTTTTTCCCGAAGTGTATAAAATCTGATGACGAGGTACATTCTTATAATTATTACTATTTTTGAAGAAGCAACATATAAATATACTCACAATTAAATGAAACTACGTGATATATTATTATTTGTAATTTCTTTAAGTTCTTTACCACGACCTAGGTTTCGTTGTATTACAGCATCTTCAGGTGGGCTATTAGCAAAGATTGCTAATAGCCCACCTGAAGATGACCGAAGATGTTATAATAAAATGAAACCTAGGTCGTGGTAAAGAACTTAAAGAAAGTAAAAATAATAGTACATCACGTAGTTTCATTTAATTGGGAATAACGAATTTATACAAAATTAACGCCAAATATATTCATTATAAATATACTGTTGATCGTTCAGAGTTTAATTAGTTCATTTTTAGATGTTGTCTCTAGAGAAAACTACCTTTTTAGAATAGTTCTACATATTGCAAGAAAAAGTTTTGATTGCTTATGAAGAAGACACTGCAAAAGATTAAAAAAATGCTTTCATTTGCAACTTTTTATAACCGTAAAATTTCATGAGTCTTCCAAATTGAGGACAATGAACACTTGTACTCATTTTGCATAATTTTTTTTACGTTGCATGCCGAATACGTAACAGATAAATTTATTTAATTTACTTAAGTCAATTTGTTGGCAAGAAAAACCTATAGAGACTAGCTAATAGATAGACGGGACCTTTATGAAGAATATTAGCAAAATTACCAGTATGTGATTGTAAAGAAATGGTGATTTGGGTGTTGCCGTTGAAAATATTCCGTTTCATATATTTTGACCAATCAAAACAATTGCTTTTAAGATACAAATGTAGTTATATCCCATCAAGGTTCGACTCCTAGGTCACTGAGTAATTCATTTCATCTATATTTAATGAGTAAATTTATAAAACAACAAAACGTGCCGTAAAGGGCAATGCACACACGAAACACTTCATAATAAACATTAAATATTATTAATATCCTAATTATGAATTCAAATTTTAATTGAAGTTTTTTTCGTAATAGACGGTAAAAATTATTATCAAAAAATATCCATATTTATTAAATACTGGCACCAAATATGTCAACATTTGTCAGTTTGTATATACCGATAGTTTTAAAGTAAAATATATTAATATTTAAACGTTTATGTAATGTAAACGTGTACATAATATTCCTCTGAAACCGTAAATGAAATGTTGAACTATTATTTTCCACATCAAGTTACAGCACAATTTCTTACTTTGTACCATAATATACTGATGTTTATAACTTGTATTTGACTGGTCGGTAACATTTTACTTAAGTTGTCCTTAAGTCGGATTAGACTTGCGCACCCCTTTTGGGTATAAGTAATGCGCATTCATTTCCGTCAAATCCATAATATAAAAGACTCTGCTCCATGATATAAAAGGCACTATTTTTTACATTACTTGCACTGTTTAGATGAATTATGTGACTGATGACAGAAATATCCGTCTTTGGTGATGACCATGCTTTATTACAATGTGGCTATACTCCATCACTGATAGCGTCGATGTAATTTAAAATATGGAAGCGGGCATAAAAACTATTAATATTTACTAACAGCATATATATATATATATATATATATATATATATATATATATATATTGTGTGCGAGTTATTATATTAAAATATTTCCCTATTTAATAACAGACTAGGCTAAGTTTGCTATCAATGTAGAGAAAATATCAAACAGGACCCAACAATTTGCAGTCAAACACCATGACGACCAGTAAAATAAAATAAATATGTACATATTTTTAAATTTGAACGAAATTGAGACCTTAGGAACCGGTCGTAGAACAAGCGCGAGTTTAGTAATTCGTGTGATCGAACTCGCCATAGCAACTGGCAACTGATGGAGTATTTATTATACAGTCTTAGACGAAATTTTCAATTTGTAAGCTTACTGCAATGATAACCTCCCGCCTCTTTTTACCAACACTGATATCATTCAGTAACAAACTTTTGAATTTTGCGATATGACTGATGTAAAATATTATTTAAACGTAAAATTTCCTGCGTTGATATAGTGATATATTGTAAGTATGAAAGAAAATACCAAAGTCAAAAATATTTGTTTGTGCAGACGTTGTAATGGCACGTCAAAATTTGGTGAAGATGGTATAAAATTTTATTTGTGAGTGAGTTTATAATTTCATGATTTTTATATGTACATCGATATTATTAATTTTTCTTTATTAACCACTGACAACATGAATTGATATATGATTTTGACAACTTTAAGGCCGGCTTATACTACAAGCAAGTGGCTATATTTTATTGAAATTTTACCGCCACGTACCGAACGGAAAGTTGATTCCAGTTCAGTCCAATTAAAAAATAAAATTTTAATAACGTTAAATATTTAATAAAATGTGATTTGAGTGTTTTTGATCAAAATTCGAATTGTTTTAAAGATTTCCAAAAGATCCAAATAAAATTTCTAAGTAGATTGAAGATGTATTTTTGGCCAGAAGACAGGTGGGTGCCCTCACAATATAGCAGCATTTTAACATAACATTTTAAAATTGATTGATTAATAAAATAAATGTAACCGAATTTTTTTACATTAATTTCTATACCTCCATATGTTTACTATTGTGTGTAAGTAATATAAATAAATATACTCTTTACCACTGAGAAATTCTAATCATAATCTTCCGGCAAAATCATGAGACCCTTGAGGCGACTTGTAACCAAAACAGTCGTTAAGAATGAAGAGTGTCCCTTATCATTAGAATTCCTGTGACAACTTTCTGGTTTCATCAGCAAAACATGGTTACCATTTAAGACCAAGAACTCATCAAGACTTTTATTTATTTATTGACTTTTATGTATAGTACATTTGTCGGACTTATTGCTACATGAGCAATCTCTTCCAGTCAACCATAACAATTTGTATTGAAATTTAGTTGGTACACTGTAAGAGGTTTTACAATGAAAATTCTTCATAGCATATTAGACAAAAAAAATACAAAAGTAAATTAAAAAAGAAAACAAAATATTGACATGATTTGGGATGGGAAAGAAAGGAAAGGGCAAGGACACAAAGGAAAAGGTTTCAGGAGATGCAAGACTTTTTCACTCGATCTTTGAAAATATTTAGAGTCGTGATTTTCCTGATGTCAGGATCCAGGTGATTCCGAATTTTTGCTGCTTGGACAGTGAAGGATTTTTTGTAAGTGGTAGAGGTATGTTTAGGAATAAGTATTATGTGTAAACTTTCAGATCGCAGCCCAAGGTCATGAGCAGACAAATCTTAAATTTGCCACTAAGATAATTTGATTTGAGGATTTTTTAATATGTTAAAAAGAAGTGTAAGTATGTGAAGGCAGCCGCTCAACTATTGTTGTGAAGCGTTTATAAACTACTCTAGAATTATTGTATTACAAAGTCTCTTACTGTAATCATACAATAATTGCAAACAAATTTAACATATGATGTTATTTCAAAAAATTAAATATTTATTTATGAATATTCGCTAAAATATTAATTGATTGCATATTAAATGTGATGTTAAATAAAGACTTGTCAACGACTTCAAGTTTGATAAATAGATTCTTCATCACAGACGAGTTTTTCATCACTTTCTTGCATGATCATCAATTTTTCTATAAAAACTGTGACTAAAATATATGTGAATTTAGTTGAAACTAAGTATCAAGTTTCTCAAGGGGCCTTAAATCGCACAACCGAGTTTTGTCACCACTTTCTCGCTCCACCATCAAAAGTTTTTCTAAAATCCAAAGGAGGTTTTTTCCCCATTTTGTTGCTCCATTATCAAAGTTATTCTAAAATCCAGAGAAGTTTTATCACCACTTTCTTGTTCTATCATAAAAGCTTCTCTATCTAAAATCTGTGACCAAAGTACTTAAAAAGATATGTGAAATGATTCGAAACTCAGTATCAAGTTGCCCAGGGGGTCTTAAATTGCATTGATCGAAAGCATTGTTATTTTTATTTATTACCATTGTTAATAAAGTTATATTAAGGACTACAAACTCGTAAATTATTGACTATGTAACTAAATAAGATAAAAAAATTCTCAGGCTTAATTCTCTTTCAGTTAACCTTTATATTAATAACATTTTTCCACTGATTTCTCTAATCGATTCGTGCCATAAACATGTATTACTGGCTTAAATAATAAAATAATTTCGTTAACCTAAATTTAATACTTCCATAATTTTTACATTTATTCTATTAAGGTACTCAACTTAAATACCAATTACTTTGGTACAAATGATACATTTCGTCTAATTATTCACTTTATGGCATTATTTATTAAAAATTTATAAAGGCTAGCAATTACTCTTCTAATCAAACATTTTCCTTATTAGTGTATTATAAGTATTTGAACTATCCGCATTCAATTATCTCTCGATTCGCTAGTGAAAATAATAGAATTCATACATTGTGTCAAACTCTTGACTCATTATTGCATTTAACCGCAGCCGCCCAACTATTGTTGTTGTGAAGCGTTTATAAACTACTCCAGAATTATTGTATTACAAAGTCTCTTACTGTGATCATACAATAATTACAACAAAGTTAACATATGATGTTATTTCAAAAATTTCAATATTTCTTTGTGAATATTAACTAAAATATTAATTGATTGCATATTAAATGTGATGTTGAATAAAAACTTGTTCTTTTTATTAGCCAATTGAACTTATGCAAAAGTATTTACTTTTCCATGCAAATAATTATGTTACGTATTTGTGAGCATGAAATTATAATAATTATTTTATTATTACCAACGGCTATGATGGGAGAAGCATTGTAAAGCAGTACCAAAATGTGATAAAATTACTACGATCAAATACAGAATGTCTCCAAACTGGAATGTAGCGGTGATGTGTAGAAAAATCCAAACCAATTGTGGTTTGTTCCTTGTTTAGTTATCTCATGTTAAAATTATCAATAATACCGACATTATGAAAAAAATACTAAATGAATTTCGAACGACTCTGAAACTTTAAGACTCAACTTAAAAACGACATAATTTTCCAGGCCAGGCAAATTTTTCCTGCAAATTTTAACGCATATTGCAGGATGAGTTGAATATCAAAACAGTAGTTTTGATTTAATCTTTAATTGTATATCTTGCAAAATAATTAAAATGTATTACGCCATAAAGAATGAATGAAAGATATACCTGAAATACCAATTTTAAATTTAATCGTTATGAATACTCAGTTTAATAAAAAAAAAATGTTTATTTGACTAACACGATTTTTTTTATAAATTCAATACATTTTATAATATGTAAAATGACACTTTAAAAAATAGTTTATAAATATTTAGCATACAGACCAACGTTTAACTTTTGAACATTACAAATAGATGATTCAATTCATTTACGTTTAATTACTATAAGAAGTAAGATCTTTTAGTCCAATAACAGCAAGCTACATCCATTGATTGTTTTAACCATTATAGTTTACAAAATTAGTGACAAAATAGTCCGATGATTTGATGATGACGTCCGGAAAGGAACGATGGAACTCTTTAACGAATGGCAGTAAATCGTCTATGATCCAAGATATTTGCTACAGATAGTTGTTATTTTGCAAAATTACACTACTTGCCAAGTCAGGGTCTGTATATAAGTTCTGGATATGAACAATTGAACTCCTTAACGAATATTAGTAAATCAACCGTGATTAAATATATTTATTACAAGTAGTTATTACTTTGCAAATAACTACACCGTCGACCAGGTTAGGGTCTGAGGAGGAGTTCTAGAGATGAACAATGGATCTCCTTAACGGTTGGTAGTAAATCAAAAGCGATTCAAGATATTTACTATTGGTGGTAGTTACTTTACAAAATAACTACACTTCGATCATGTCAGAGTCTGATGATGCGTTCGGAAGATGAACAATGGAACTCCTTACCGGATGGTATATATTGATCGTAATTCAATATATGTGCTACTGGCTAGTTGTTACCTCAATTATTACTTTGCACAATCTGGTATTTGATTTCGAATATAGAGAACGGAACTCCTCAAGTGATAGCTTTTAATTTGCAAAATCTGATATTAGACTTCGGATATGGAGAATCGAATTCCTCAACGGCTGACGGCTAACCATTGGCGGCTACTACTATCGCTTCATTTCTATATGCTGTTGATAATCAATTTTAGAAAAGGAAATTATTTACTAGCTTTTGCCCGTGATTTTTAATAATTATTCAATGTTATAAGAAAGAAAATGACTGTGTTCATTAATAGTTATATATTAATCACTAAAAAGTCTAAAAAAATTCTTAAAAAACCGACTTCAAACAAGTTCAGTACTAAAAAGTAAAAATAATTAACTCAAAATAGATACCTATTTATTTGCAATAAATAACTAAGTTACTTATTTTTGAAGACGGTGCCAACACCGCCGATTAATTTAAACACATGTATATGTTTATATTTTACTCGCAAATAGGCCTTTTGTGAATATATTTAATATTGTTAGTACATTAAAAGTTAAAGTTTTAGGTTTACATTATAAATTAAATTAAATTATAAATTTGTTTAAGTCGGTCTATAGTGCTGGCACAGACTTCAAAAATATATAATTTAATTATTCATTGCAAACAAATAGGTACCTATTTTGGTTTAATATTTTTTTTACTTTTTAGTACCTAACTTTTTTAAGTCTGTTTTTTAAAAGATATTTTATTGGTATAAACTTACCCTTAATAAGCCTGCAAATTTCAACGTATATTACTAGAAAATTAACAAGTTTTAAGCCATTGATATACGAATGGGCAGATGGACATGATATAACGAGGGTCTTTAGTAACTACGGAATCTTAATCAAATGTCATTACATACAAATTCCTATGAGACAATTTTTACATGCGGTTTCGCAATTTATTTTCATTTAAATATGTTCTTCAGCCAACTAATGACAATCTGATACAAAAAAAAATATAATAGTAACAAAAAATAAATGTATTGGGGTGACTAATATATTTTTAAGCACTATCAATGGTTTCTTCTACGAAAAGACGAAATTCCAAGGACATTTTGTAAACATCCATTGCAACAAAGAAAATGGATTTAAAAAACATTTAATAAAAGAAAATGGTTTTAAAAAACAAAAAATATGGATTCTTCAATTTTATGAACTAATATTTGTTAACGACTATTGACATAAAAAACGTAACTTCGTAAAACGTTAGGCTGAAACAATTAGTTTTTTATTATCAGTTATTGAAGTAGGTTATATACATAAATCACACACGTAAAAGCCAATTGCTCCATGCACGTAATAAGAGCTTCAATAACCACACTTGAAATGAACACCGGAAAGGTAAAGCTAAGTTGCTGGTAGGATATGGAAGGCGTTATTCCTCGAGAGTTACTTCAAGGGAAATCTATGTTAAATACAGAAATTTACTATTAGCATATAGATCATCTAGCTACTGAACTAAGTAATCAAAAGGATCGAGGTTATTTCCTTCGTGATGAGGTAGGACAATTTATCGCAATATATTTTGGTCACAAATTACAAGAATCGGGTCGGGATTAGCTAGTAAATAAATCTTATTCACTTTATAATTATCACTTACCCACAGTGCTATAATACTACAGGTGTCGGAATAAAAAAATCGGCAGTATTAAAGATTTATCAAAAACAAAGGGAAGAGCTATCAATAGCTGTGAAAAGGACCTTATTCGATTTTCAAAACTTATTAGCTTACTCAATCCATCTGACAGTTATATTATGACGAGTTACTGAAATAATAGAAAAGTTGAAAGCCATTTAAAATGTTAACTCCAGGGTAATGGAATAGTTTTAACATTAACTTAATTATAATTACAGCTTTTTGAAAAATGCTAACAATCTAAAATTATAACAAATATATCATTTTATAAAAGAAATTATTTAAAAAAGTGCTGTATATTTCGCTTCATATTTCAGTAACATAATATCTTCATAAATAAATTCAACGTCCCAAGATAAATTTTAATTCCTGTGAATAGATTAAACGAAATATAAAGGAAAATATTATTTCAACAAACATAGAAATTTTTACTACTTAAGTTGGAAATTTGTCAAAGAAACACATTCTGCCTTTGTTATGTGGTTTCTTTTAATAAAATCAATAAAATATATATAAACAATTACGATATCAGACAACAAAAACGAAATTACACATTTGAACACTCATATTCGATTAAACATTTGGACTAGTTCAGACAGTTCACAACTAATTACCATTCCAATTACTACTATTTTGCTATGTATAGGACAGTATTTTAACAAAAAATTACAATTCAATTCATACGATAATATATAGCAAATGCTGATGGTGTTAATTCGACAAATATCTACGTTGACTGGAAATAATGAGGCGGTAGTTTCCGGAACTAATCGCAGTATGACGTGACGACGTAAGACGGTAATCTCAACGGGGGTTTTAGTCGTTGTGCATCTCAATGTGCAGGAAAGTTTGCGCCGTTATTTATTCCGTTCATACTATTTGCTCTCGAGTGCTGTAAACGAAGTATGAATTAGTTAGCAATTCATATAGTTGTAATATATGTAAATTTTCTTTTAATGCCTTCACGTGAATTGCAACTAACATGTTAGGATGACAGAGTATTACGGTTATTCGCATTTACGGTATGAAGTTATCCTATTATGGCTCTTTTTTACTTTGCGACTAGTATTTTTGTTCTTTTAAAATATTTATTTGTTACATCAAATGAGTTCCACGTCTCCGCGATAGTTTCATTCAATCTACGGTTTATTTATTCCACCATGTTCACTGTCACAAAACTCACGTATTCTCCAAATTATGATGGTTTGTTTTATAAAAATAATAACATTGAATATAATAGATTGTAGTAACATCTGAGAAGAAAAGCAAAGCTAGCTACTAACAGATGAAAAAAATAATTATATAATTAGCTCTAAATACGTACCAATTCATTCACAATAAATAATTAAGTAACCTATTTTGGAAGTCGAAGCTACATTTTTGAACTTCAAACAAATATACTAACAGTTAGATGAAAAATCCCCTAATGAAAATAACCTTAATCCCTTTCGCATATTAATATTCTTTATCCGGATATTGATGGCATTAATTTTATGTTACAATTTTAGATTGTATGAATTATTCACGGTTTATTATATTTGAAATATTTTCTATTTTCTCATAATTTTGCTTGTTTTTTTCTTTGGATTTCTTAGGATAAACCTTCTTTAAAAAACCGACTTCAAAAAAATAGGTACTAAAAAGTGATGAAATAATTAACTCAAAATAGGTTCACAATAAATAATTAAGTAACCGGAAGTTGATGCCAAGACTGTTGAGCTACATAAAAAATATACAATTTTAATTAATTTAGAATTTAAATTTAAAAGTTTAACTTTTAATGTACTCATACGAAAATATGATTTCATAAAGGGCATTTTTAAAATATAAAGTTTTTCATTTGTTTAAGTTGATTGGCAGTACTGGCATAGACTTCAATAATTATTTGTTTATAGACTCCAATATTTATTTATTTATTCCTAAGTAAACAGAGATTGTCAATTTACATGTGTCATTACCTTAGTCCTAAACAGAAAATTGCAATTAAAAGTCTGTGCATACTCATATATTCATTATTGATGGAGAGATTTTCCCCGCTAAAAATAACAATATAAGATTCTATCGAAATTTTCGTTTGAAGATTTATTTCTTCCTCGAGTTTATTTATAAAATCTTATCACTTCAGTACGCAGAATTCCCAGTCAATATTGCGACTGTGATACATTTAAACAACGAATACCAAGACCATCGAAATATGATAGTTTTTTAAAACATATGTATTAAGTATTAGAGAAATAATTTTCTTACTTATGACCATTCTCTATAGCACCATTTTAGATAGAGTGTATGAAACTTAAGTTATTATCCAAATTAGGCTACTTAAATTATTAAATATACACTCATTGTATCAAAAGGTACGTGACTTCAAATAACGTAGGTACAGAACACTCATAGCGCGAACTTGACACGCACTAAATCTGTTTTTGGCAACATCTGGTAATATATTCAACGATATCTGGAAGCAACATTATAAAAATACATTATCTCATGTCCTAAATATAATAGCTTTGGAACCGCTTACTCACAGGAAATTTACTTTTTTATCCAAAAAGAACAAAAAGTGGCTTAAATAAATCACATTAAAGAGAAACGCTAAATCGAATTTGGATAGCGAAGCCTATTTTATCTTAATTTTTAGGGGTTTGAGTTATTTATGGTACTGTGCATACACATCGAATAGATTCACCTACTTGACGATATAAAATTTTGTGCTTGTTCGATGATAATGTTTCAATAGTTGCGGATCTAAAGATGGTTTGAATTATTTTGCTTTAGGAACTTCTTTATGTAAAAAATTCTAAATATTTTAAAATATTTCTTGTTTCTACTTTACATAAATTGCAGACAATTGGTTGTCTACGAATCTATATACTCTAATAAAGAAATCAAAATGTATCCTTCATTACTATATTCAATTAATAACATGACAAAACGTCACTTTCGGATTTGAAATCATGAGTAGGAAAAATGGTTTCCCACTTGCTGCCCATTTTCGATAAAACTTTTTTATTCTTTAATCTTAAAAAAAATCAAATATTTCAAATATGAAGAAAATGTTTGGTGTTTATTTATTTGTGCACTAAATAGTCGTATATTATATAAAATTATAACACAAATATTCTGAACTTTTGTTGCAGTGATTTAAATAATCTTTCAAAATTAAAACGAAGTGCGAAATCAAAACTTCTTAAATCTTTTCTAGTCGAGCGAACTGGCTCTCACAACTGTTACAATGTTGTCAATGTAAACTTCCCTTAAAGCGCTTCACATTTATGCATAACTTTTTTTTGACAATAGCTGCCAAGAAGGCTAATTTGAAGGGTGACAATATAGAGAGTTGATTGTAATTTATTACACTTCGAAACATATTATAAGCAGTTGCAAATAGATTTTGTGAACAATATGGAAGTTCTCAACTTTGATTCAATGCAACATGTTTACGAAAACCAAACGAATAGATTCACTTATGAATAATACACTTTGGAAGGAATAAATTTGGAAAACTAAACTGATTCCAGCAATAAAGAATGGAATATGTATATTGATTCATATGGAAATGTAAAACTTTGAAAAAAGATCTAAAAATCGGCAGTCAGTCCATATCAAACGAGTGAGGGTGCTTAAAATTTTATATATGTAAATTATTGAACCTAAGAAGCAAATCACTTTAAATTTCATTACATTTAAATTATTTTACATCAATTTAAGATATTTTTAATTTATGACCAAAAGTAAAAGAAATCTAGGTAACCAACTTAATAATTAGCAAAACAAAAACCTATTAAGGAACATATTTAATATTGTATTGGTTCTTTTCTTATCCGTCTTTGCAATAACATAATCCTAGGCTATATCGTTGAATAAGAACACCGTGTCATATGTTCATATGCTCATTCAATGATATTGCCTAGGATAGTGTTATGGCAAGGACAGAAACGCAACTTACTAAAATTACAATGTTACTTGACAACAATTTGTTAACCCTTAACTCATATAAAATATAAAATAAGGCTTTTACTCTGTACGATCACTTACGATTATGCAAATAAATTTTAACAATACATGAATGTAAAGATACGCCACAATGTTAATATTTATCTTAGAAAAAGTAACCGTCATGAAATACTTGAGCCCCGATATTGACCGATACTCAGGCTGGGGCACATATATTTAGAAAAAAAAATTGCAAAGTTATGAAAACTGATACACATATTTTAAAAATTAATGCAATATTTTAGACCGTCTATACAATTAATCCATTTTGGATTAGGAGAATCGAGCCAGTATTAACCGTGGACAAATAGCTTAGGGTGGAATAACATAATGTGTCATTAAACCTTTAGCCAATGCACATTGGAATATACTTAGAGTGATTGTGTATAGGAAAAGAGTGTACTCGACAGACTTCCTTGTTGCAGAGTTTTCAATCCTTACATTTAACAGTGTAACCTAATTTACGGTTGATTCCATCTATATGTCAATGGCACAAACTTATATGAAAATGTTAAATATCAAATCAAAAATTGTGATGAATTTCTGCTAGATGTATTGAAGTACCCACGCTGAAGAAATACGTAATATATAATTAATTAGCATCGCTAGGTTCAGTAATCAAAAGAGAAAGTACAAGATAAAATTTTTAGCAATAACATACTCCTTTATTTTATCCTTTATTCATTACTGAATTATAAACATTGAAAATGGCTGGAGAATTAAGACGCATGTTTTAATTATTAGACGGTGTTGGTAATGCCGAAGCCCGCATATCACTTTATTTATACTTGATATTTCTTATACATAAATACAGCGTAGATAATATCTTACATTGAGTACAATTTATTTTAACCCTTTCAACGCATGTAATTGTATGAATAAAATTAGCCAAATGTATGTACCAATAATTTAGCGACGGCCAAGCGGGCGGTCATTTACATTTTAGTTTTTCCAACATTTTGCGCCACTTTGATTTTAATAAAACTTGGTATATTTAATTGACTATATTTATTTTATAACAACGTATGTCATAAAATAAATACATTCAATTATTTAGTATTTATCAAAATGGCCATTAATACATATCTAGTCATCGCACAGTTTCCTTCAATATCTCTATAATAAATAAAGATGGCGCATTTATAAATATGTGTGTGTGTCAGTGTGTATGTATATGTATATTCACATAGATATATATATATATACATATTCTCTAACGCTCGCTATAACATTGTTTAGTGGGTGGGGGGTGACCAACAATATATACAAGGTTTTACAAGATAGGAGGAGGGGGGTGTTAAGATTATTGTCACAACACTTTTCTCTCCCTTAAATATTCAATAGCATTCATCTCAAATACTGATTTTATTTGACACCGATTAAGGCTTTAAATTCCTAATTGTGATTCCAGAATGCATGACCAATTTATTACAAATTATTAGTTTCAAATATTTATATACATTCTTATGGTTCTTTATAACGAAGTCTGTTTGTATGACAATATTTTTACCTAAATACGGCAGAGGAAGGGTTATAAATTTCACAATATATGTGCATACGTCGTCTGTCTGCTCCATCGTAAAGACTAAAATTCTAAAATTATTTTAACATATGAGATGTATTTAGATTTGTCTTGATGATGTAATATTGTAATATTATACACTTCAAGACACTACCTGGTAGTGTCTTGAATAATATATGCATAATATTGCATGAAATTTAATAATATGTACGTATGTATGTATGGTAATAAATTCGTTCCCGGGTACACCGACCACGGCCATACCTAAGTCATCGCCTTAACCTTAGAGAATTAAATTGAATAAATTATCTTTTCGAAAGGAAATCATAAAACAATGTTTATAACGTAGATAGATTTTCCTAAATTTAGAGAAAAATTCAGACAACGACGATGATATATTGAGAGAAATATTTTCTTATTTCGTGCTTTTAAGTTATTTTATTTTTCAAAGCCCGGTTTTAATTTTTGAACTTTTGTTTCTGTCTTGTTTTGGTAAAACACTAGACCAGTTATATATTAATTTATGTGACATTTTAATTATATCAAGTTATATTTTTATTTGTTATGACGACTGAAATTATGCATTTGCTGTTTGAATATTATGATTATATTTATTTTATAAAATTTATTTGACATTGGAATCGAAGCAAAAATCTTGACTTGAAAAAATTTAATTTATTAATTATGTCATTTTATTTTGATGCTTTTTAAAATAAACATTAAAATTTTCGGTAGACGACACAATCATCAATTATCATTTAATTCAATAGAATCCTGCTGAATATAACAAAACATACAGAAGTGGTTTACGTGAAGGCTTTATTGCACATTTTCCTCTCAAACAAGGTGTTAATTCCTTAAACACACCTGCTTATAAAACTGCCTTCACATCCATTCCTCTGATAAAATCTATTTCGAGTGGACACCTTGAAAGTTGTTTCCCGTGTGTTTCTTTTGACTACTACCACCCAACCGTTTAAGCTCTTCTCCAATTTCCATAATTTTAACTAAAGTTTTTCCAAAATAACCAAGAATAATTTGGGGCTTATTTGAGTGCGTATTTTTCATTACATCTTTGGACATTTACTGAAAAAAAATTGGAAAAAATATGTTAAATCAAGATACAAGGAAAAATATTTCCAAAGCCCTTAATATTATTAGCCCTTTCAAACGATATCCTGTACCATACATGAACTTAAAGAAAAAAATTTGGTTACTTAAGGTGTTCATAAATTTTCTACACAAATATTTTTGAGTGTTAGATATTGGCGTATATGCGGATTAATATGTTATATCATATTTCCAATTTTAAAGTTATACAGTTTCTAAAGAAAACGGTTGGCATATACGAACAGACAGACATATGAGTTATCTTATACGGATCCAGCTTTCTATTTTGAAGTACGAAACCAAAAATATTTCAAGTTATGAAATTATATTTAATGTGGAAAGCTTCATAGAAAGGGACATTCTGAATATTTACCTGGCATTGCATGTAAGGAGGAGTGAAAATAATGTGACCCCCCCTTTCTAGCGATAGCATCTATAATATGCTACATATTATGATATAACCTCCTACTGGAGGCAATTTGCTGTGGAAGTACCGCAGATTCTTTAAATATTTACCATAACTAAATACATAAATTTAAAGCGGACGGCCTTTTAATTACATTTTGCATAATTTTAAACTTATACGTATATCTACAAATGTTAAATTAAATTATGATGTTAATTCAAAAAATATTAATTTTGTTTTCATTATTTACTGCCCCACTTTTCATCGTAGCAAAGTAACACTATTTTTATAAAATTTAAGAAAATCCTATCTTCAATATAATTTATAAGTCCTATTCTTAATAGATAGGACAAGAAGAACCACTTGGTCACTGGCACGTACAGAATTAATTTAATCTCAATTATAATTATGATCATATGGAAACTCGATCAGGTTTTATATTATTACAAAATTTATATCAATACAATTCTTAGAGAGACGTTTCGAAACATGAACATAACGCCACGTGCTACGCTAAATTAAAGCTTCTACGAAATTATATAAAACAAACAGAATAAAACAACTTAAACGTTTAGGTAACAAAATGATTAATTATTCAATAAGGGTAACGTGAGACGATTACAAAATATATTCTGCTTAATTTATTTCTCACCGTTTCCCTTCAAATTAATTCTAGATTGAGTTACGAATCTCAAAAGCTTTGACAAAATATTTAGCTTTTACCTTCTCTTAAATAACCAGGCTTATAATCGATTTATTCTCGTTTATCAATTGCCATTTCTACGTTTAATTTATTAATTGAGAAACATGCTTTTTACTTTTTATTACAGTATTTAAAAAAAAAGTTAACAATATTCATATCGAGTGCCGGATATATAATAATTAATGGAAAGAAAATGCAGCACGTAAATAAAAAGTTGGCCAAGTACAAAGATGTTTTAAAACATGATTAGTCGGTCTAAATATTAAGTATAACAAGTGCGTTAATAGATAAGTAAACAAGACTATTATGTTAACAAGATATTGAAAATTTTCAATCATTAATGGTTTTATTTTAATTTAGTTACTTAATTTCACGTAAGTGTAAAGTAACTTAATCGCAAGGTACTTTGTAGGCTTTTTAAAGTTTTCCAGAGACTCGTAATTATTATATGAAAGATTGCAGAAGGATATATGCGCCACACGCATTTTTCTTTTTCTTGCATATGCACAAACTCGGAGTCTATAGAAAATATTGTAAAAGAACTTCTATTAAATATGCTCGTTGACTGTGGGAGATTGATCTTGTAGCAATAAGTCCCCCATATTATATTAGTTAGATACATTAAAGTAGATAAATAAATAAATAAATAAAATATTCTTTATATTTTTATAAGTACTATTGGGGTTGTTAAAAGGATTTGTGTTTCGAAAATTGTTTGCGCATTAAAACTAGCAATTATAAACCAATAGCGTTCAAAAAGAATAACTGAAATAGAAGGGCACAAATTAATTATTAAGAAAGACGAATATAGCAAGAGACAAAATATTTAACTAAGTTAGAGTTTATTTATTAATAAAGTTTAAGTCAAGATAAGTCAGGAAACTAAAAGGAAAATAAAAAAAATTATCATTTGTGAAACCTTCAAAGAATGAGAGTAAAAACCAAAAGATATTTCAAGGAAAATTATACTAATTTTTATATCAGTATGTTGACAGTAATGATTGTAATGTTACTTGCATTGATAACATTTTAAATAAAATTACGGTGTACGCGAAAAATAATGTGATGTCAAAATTAAATACATTTAACAGGAATGCAATGTCGAGGACGGTACGAAATGTATAGTAAAGATAACGAAATATATTTTTACAAAAAGTAAATACAAATAACTACGATAAAAAACGACGAAGTCACAAAAAATATATTGCCGGACCAAATCGAAGAATAGCCATAAAGTCGAAAATAACACAGAAAAATATCCTTAAAAAATACAGATGAATTATGAGTAAATGTATAGATATTTATACGTAAAATATTGAAGTTTCAAAATATTGGCAGTATTTAAAAATAATTCCTTATTACAATAAAATTCTGTAAATGTATCCCGTAATATTATAAAATATAAATTATTAATTATATAATTACCAAATTAAAATAAATCCTCTCAACGAAGGCAAACTACATTTTTGAATGGCGTCGAGCTTTTAGAAACGATGCTTTTTTTTGGTCTAAGAATGCATACAATGTTAATAATTGTAGCTAGCTTAAATTTTGCTATAATTGGAGGTCGAAATTGCCAATCGCCTCTAATATGGAAGTTTTCGGTAAGTTATATTATGCTACTTTTATACCATGGTTGATTCCATTCATTTCTGAGTTCTGAGTGATTTCAAGGTTCCAAAAAAGCCTAGTTTAACTGTTGTGGCAACGCTGTCCGTTGTTCCACGCGTATGTCAGAGGTTTCCATCATCTAAACGAAATTAAACAGGGACACGTGTCATTATCTAGATCTCAAACTGTAAATCATATTTAAAAATATATACATGTCCATATAAGCGATGTTGGGCGAAACATTTTTTTTTGCTTAGACTTGTAAGATATTATTGAAAATAATTATTTTGTTTGAGTAAAAGTATATCTTGAAATTCTACACCACGATCACAGTCATAATCGCAGATTTGTTACATTTAAACAAGATATTCGAAGATCACTCAACTATAATAGTCTGTGTATGCGTTTCAGAGATCCTAAAGATACATTATTTCAGGAGAAAAATATTATCTTTTGGACTATTTACTCACTAAAAACAATTTTTTAGCCAAAAAAGAAAATAAACGTATCTCGAATAAATCATATGAAATATAAACGGAAAATTGAATTTTGATATCGATGCGCATTTTATCTTCGTTTTTAGCGTTCTAAATTATTAATAGTACTATGCTTAATCATAAAATAGACCTAATTTGTTGACAATAATCAATAGAAGTACCTTGTTGTTGTTTTAAATTAATTTTTTAAACCATTTTGTATTTGAAAAACTCAAAATAATTAAAATATTACTTTTTCGTTATTTCCAAAGAATTATGGGATTTTTTTTGTCTTTTGATTGATATACTCTAACGTTAAGTTGATAATATGACAAATTCGTAACTTTCAGATTTATAATGAAAATAGAAAAAATTATAATTCACCAGCTCCATTTTTTTGCCTTCTATATTTAAAAGAATAAAATATATATTGCAAATGTAGCAAAAATCTGTAAACAGTAATCAAAAACTAAAAATAAATTTGGTCAAATTAAAAATAAATTCACGTGCGTGTTGCAAGTTGAAGAAAATAAATAGTGTTTATTTATTTGCAATTCTAATGGTTAGATATTACATACATTTTTATGACAAATATTCAAAATTTCTGTCAGGGTGTTTATATAAGCTTTTCAAAAGAAAACCTTTGCGCACGTTCCCTGAATATATTTTACTCTGCAGAATTGGCTTTCGTTACTGTTATTCCATCATATACAATTTTATTTACGTAAAAGGCAATATGACTCCCTTAGAAACTCTAAATGTTTGCATAAGTTTTTGACAAGAGCTCACTTAGAAGGGTGTTATCTCAAGAGTTGATTGCAATTTATTAATTTTAGAAGCATATTGCGAACAGTGCCAAGTAATTTTGTCAACAAGACGGAAGTTCTTAACTTTTGTTTCGATACTCGTAAGGATGCGAATCGAGCGAATGGAATGAGGGATACACTTTGACAGGAATAAATATGGAGGACTATTCCGGTAACAACGAATGAATTATGTATATTTATTCGCATGGAAACATAATACTTGAGACGAAATTTGTAGGAGGCCGAATGAATGATTGAGAGTAATAAAGAAATAAGACAGGAAATAGTATTATATAGTTTGGTATCCTATCAAGCCCTCGCTAATACTCAGTGCCGACGTTCAGTCAATGAGGAAAGAGTATGCGTGAATGGAATTGATAAATGGAAACTATAAATCCTTCATAGCTAATCAACTTAAAGTTAATTATTCTCCATCAATTAGAATACTTTTGGCAAAGAAATATAACTTATATCCAAATTAAAAAATATTTAGGTAATCAAATTAATTATGTGCTTAAATGAAAACTTTTCAACACCAGATTTAATGTATTTTTTTTTCGTTTTTCGAAAATATAAAAAAAGCAAAACACTTTAATCTACGCACTCACGTCCACATCCTTAAAATACTTGCTTAAAGTACGACGATGAAAATGTTAACGTTTAACCTTTAATATCGATTTGCTAAAACAATAATATTTTTAATCTTTCTTAAGGTTAAATAAATTACTATTAATTGTACTAAAGCACTGGCAATCGACTATTAACTACGGACGAATGTCTTGGGGTTTATCCACCCCAAGATATTACAAACTGTAATAGAACCCTTAATTAATACACAGTGGACTCGGTTCAGAATGATTAAGAAGACACCAAGAATGTATTCGACAGATTTACTATTGCGGAATATTTATTTATTGAAATAATTCTTAGTAGTCTACATAAGAATAATGACAAACAATTAGGTCAACATGCATGTGTTGCCACTTTTACTAGGACAAAGTATTAAAAAATATCCTGCGTTCTTCGAACCAAAATTAGGTAACGACCTTACTAAAGATGCACGCGACATTACAATTACAATTTACCTGTCTAGAAGAATTATTTCGGGCTGGCTATTTGACGAAGATAGACAAGGGGCCGTATCTCTAAAACGGAATTGGTAAAATAAAACGATTAGAGTTTAAAATATACCCGGAAATTTCAGCTTAAAACAAGTAAAAATAGGAATAATAATGGAATGAAAGAGAAAATTGTATAGGCATATACAGATACACGTTATTTATATAGTTCCTGAACCTGTTCTCGAGTGTACTGTTTGTATCCTAGCGTGTTTCCCTATTTATAGGAAAACAAAAAATTTAAGCGATTTGATATATTAGTTTTTAAATGTGCATATATTGCATATATACATGTATACATACATATGTATATCTATCTATAAATATATATATATATATATATATATATATATATATATATATATATATATATATATAACGACTAATCTGTTAAATCGCTTTAATTTTTTGTTTTCCGATAAATAGAAGACACGCTAGGATACAAAGGCAGTACACTCAAGAACAGGCTCAGGAACTAATGTACTGTATCTATACTAACTTAGTGTTATAATTTTATATTGAAACATACATTACAGTATATAGGCTTAACATACTTTATTATATTGAATATATTTGGCGTTCATTTTGTAGAAATTCATTATTCACAATTAAATGAAACTACGTGATGTAGTATTATTTCTACTATCTTTAATTTCTTTACCACGACAATATAGAATAATGTAACATACCGCATACTTTCATAATAGAGGCGAGTACCAGTTTGGACTTTCACTTTCAGAGAAATTAAAGCTCGCTCTTATCTTTAACGTCGTTGGAATGTTTTAGACTAAAATAAAGCTACGTTGCTAAAAGCTTAATGCTATTCACGAATGTGGTTTGCTTTAGTCGACGGAGTTTATTTGTTAAACGGTCTATTTAAATTGTGTGTTGATCACAAGTGCGGCGCACCTCGGGCACATGGGTTCGATTCCCAGTAGCTCGTCGATGGAGGTTGACTGATGTTCTAGTTGGTTGAAAAAATTGTTCTAATAACAAATCGGCCATAGGAATCAATTAAGGTACATAAACATTATTAAACATTTTATCTTATTTTATAATTACTACTTTTAAAATCGATGGTAAGACTTTGACTAATAATTTTAAACCCTACATTTCCCAAATTAATTTTTACACCCTTAGCTTTAATGTTTGGTTATTTCGAATTTTGCATACTGACATGACATTTTTGTCAGATTTATAGTCTTTAAATATTAGAAATAATTAAAGACTATATAAAACTATCTTTACTCGTAGTTTCACTACCCGGTTATAATTACAAACTTGTAGGGAGAAATTAAAACAATGTTTCATGCAACGCCACTCAGATTGATTACGGGAAATTAAATTTCAAGTTTTACTTTCGTGACTTTAAAATATAGGTAACGATGAAATTAAAAGTATTTATCTTCAAATGAGACATTACACCGAACGATTTTCTCGTTCCTTTATATTCCTATATACTGTATGTACAGTTGCAAATTAATTACGTTGATCCGTCACTTTGTTCTTTCATCTGCTCAATTTTATTTCAGAATTTCGCCCCAGATATATATTTTTTATACATCTATGTCTGTATCCGCTGTTTTCAAACTTATAAGCATTAGTGCGTCGATATTTCTCCAAGCATATTATATGTTTGGAGACTTAGTGGTCATCCTATTAATATGTATAAAGTTAAATAACATATTTTAATAAAAGTTCCTTCAAGATTTCAAAAGTTCTGTGCATTAATTCCCCTGAAATACTTTCATGTCATGATTAGATTTGAAAAGAAATAAAAATTTATGTTTAAATTGTTTTTTCCTTCTATGTGAAGTTATCTAGTTAATCAACCTATTAATAAGATAAATTTTTCAACGTAGTATTAAAAAAGTAGTTTATTTGTCCCTTAATAATTTATCAAATATTTTCAAGGGTTAATGATTTGAATTCCTATGCATTTGTCTTAGTTTATTATGTACCGTATTTTCTCCCATATATGGAAATGTATTTATTACTAAATATCTAAATTTTAATATTAAGAAAGAATCTATCTTAATTAATAAATTAAGCTATGTTATGAAGATGTTATTAACTCGATTAATTAGGAGAATTTAAAAATACATTCTGTAAGATTTGGAAAACACATTTGACGGAAAACTAAGAGAAAAGAATTGGACGGAATTTATTATATAATTTTCTCATGTTACTGTTATTGAAAAATTATTAATTTTAGAAACTGTTCAAATTTTGTTTATCATGTTTGCTATATATCGTTTAGCAGAGGCTGTAGCTCGGCGTAGCACGTGCCATTGTAATCATATTTCGAAATGTTGCTCCAATTATTTTAGTAACGTGAATGTTTACAATTACAATTGAAATTCATATAAATCGCAAATATAATTTTAACCTTAATATATTACATTCATTTCTTGACCACTAGATTATACGTAATAACAATATATATTTACTGCGTATGTTCCAGTGTCGATGAAAATATATGTGACTCTTATCGTGTTTGATACACTATTTATTTCTAATTATATAATAATATTAAAGCATTAATCCGTTCGAATAAAAAGCTGAGCAATAATAAAAAAATTAATTCAAATGTGTAGTTGTAAAATTAGAAAAAAATCTAAATAAAAACTTTAGTTTTATAGTGGATATTTGTATTCAAATCTAAAATATTTGTACTAAAGTAAAAAATACTTTTTTTTCGATCATTTGTCAT
The DNA here is from genome assembly GCA_039881145.1 of Druceiella hillmani. Lineage (NCBI taxonomy): Eukaryota > Metazoa > Arthropoda > Insecta > Lepidoptera > Hepialidae > Druceiella > Druceiella hillmani. The sequence goes on from JAYKKI010000132.1 coordinate 1,419,144, forward strand.
ATTGTCCATGTTTACAATATTATATATATATATATATACTATATTACAATATATTTAAAATTTTCTTGAGGTGTCTTGAAAATAGTTCTGAACTTTTGCGAGTTTCCAACAAGTGATCTTAATTAATAGAAATGGTCGTCGATTGCCACCGATATTATGCTACTTATACATAATATGCTACATGGGCTGACCTAATACAGTTAAGTTGGTAATATGTCTTGTGATAAATAACGAAATGGTATTTAATAAAATTAATTTTTCTTTACGTCTAGCTCCGTTAGATTATTTGCATTAGATTTCCTTTTTAGTTCACAACTAAGTTTCGCCTAATATAGAACATATTATATATGGAATTTTTACGTATATACCTTATCGTGCTCCTATTTCATGAATTTTTAAGGCGAGAATCTAGTGAAGCAACACACAGTATATGCACAAGAATGAATGAAGGTTTACTATTTTATGATAAAGCCAGTGATTGGGTTCAAAGACTCAAAGTAAAAAGTGATTTCTCCGGTAATCCTCAGCTACGGCGACCTTTTTACTTCAGAAAAATGAAAAATAACCTTATTGAAATAAATTCCATGTTAAGTTCGCGTTATCTTCCAGAACGACACTCATTCTCTCGTATTGCATTGGAAGTTAGTATTGGTTGCCAACCTAACATTACTAATGACTAAAAATAAATTCATAAAAATGAATTTCATAACAATTAAATAGCAGATTGTATGAATAATAACAAATTATTATATACCAAGTTAAACTTCTAGCACAAAGAAAAACAGACATAAGATTTCTGCCATTTTTTAATGACGGAACCTATTTTTGGCAATATTGCAAAACGGAAGCTTATAATTGTAAGTATAATATAAATATTATGCTAAATTTATGCCAAATTCACTACATTTGTTGAAACATAATCTGAGGATAAATTTTATGGAGGAGGAATAAAATTTAATAAGTTAAGAATTGTTTTGCTTCTAAAATAACTTTATTAATATCTCCAAAATAACGTCAAAAGAAGTAGATTTAATTTCAAAAATAACTTATATCTTCTTAGATTAATCATGAAGCAAACATATTAATTCAGCAACATAAAAATATCTATTGCAACAAATCCAAAACTGGTTTAAAGTAATTTCTTCTGTGTTATTTTTCCGCTTTTTCGTCTTTGTAATAGTTAGTAATCTAAAAGATAAGGTTGTTGAAATTACGTAATGTTAGTACAGAAGTCTGGAACAAAAATAGATCCTAATCTATATTTTTTAAATTGATTTTATTATAATTAAACTTTTTAGGGAAGAAATAAATTTAGTATTTCGCTAAGAATTACAAGAAAACACCAATTTAAAATAGCTTTGATGTAAATATTGAAATATTATTAAATAGAGTGATCGACAATTGACTTGTTGAGATAAATATATACATTATTACTAAAAAATTACAAATAATGAGAACGAAGGCATCATTTGAAGCTAGCAAAATTATTCCGATGATAATTTGAAAATTTTGGATATTTAGGGAGATCAGTATTACGGAAATAAAGATTTGTGATATTGAGAAACAAATAAACAAGATATGAAAAAAATTATAAATGTTTTTCTAACTGCTTTGATTTAAAATTTGTTTCTGTATTTTTAATAGCATTATTTTAAGACGGGATGAAATATTAAGGACTAGAAAAGCAGTTCTGTCTTAACTGAGTTTTTCGTTGTACAAAAACGCAATAGATAAGCATTTGAAAGAAAAATTCATTCATGAGCGAAGAAGCGTTTCTAAAAGCGACGAATGAAACTCAAGTGAAAATTTCATAATCGGGAAAAATTTGGAAAACCAAAGGACTGGTGTCCCAAGTTTTTCTTACCGAGAACAAAGAAAATGTCCTTTCTGGAATAATTCATGACTTACTAAATATCAACTTGCAAATTTTTTTAATAATAACTGATAATTTTTACAGTCTAAAGATTATTCATTTTATGTCAGTATATATGGGCTTAACTTCTAATATTATATTCAAATAAAATATTATATCAATAGATACATGGAAGTTATCAATATACTTACAAATACTGTATGTAATAAATATTTTGAACTTTTCTTTGGCGAAGATTATAATGTTTTCATGCATATCGTGTAACCGATAAAGTTTTCATGCTCTATAAAGTAAGCAGGTAAATTAGAGACGTTTTCAGTTTGAATTTAGAGTGATTAGCAACATCCGTGATTTTTCTTACTGTACAAATGATTAATAATTTGTTCAGTTCGTATAAGTATGTATCATACGTGATAGTATCATACGTGACTTGTTCTTACTGAACAAATGAACATATGACACTAAGTTTTGATACTAAGTTTTTAAGATAAAATAATTCCACTTAATAAATACGATCGACCTGTTATAATATTGTTAATTAGTTACTAGTGATTATCAAAAATACAAATGTAATTAAGAATATCACCTTGGTTTATCGATTAGATTAGATTTTATTTGATGTATCGATTAGAAATATGGCAATTTTGAAAAGAAGAAAAATTTTAAATATCGGTAATAAAACGAATATTGAAAATATCAATAATATTATTAAAAATGTTAAACCAATTCTATTATGAAGGATATTAAAAAGAAATAATTTGTAATTTAGACCCTCAAAATATATTCTTTATAAAGGATGCACATTGCATTGTGTGTATATATATATATATATATATATATATATATATATATATATATAAATATATATATGTATGTATATATATATATATATATATATATATTTATATATATATATATGTATATATATATATATATATATATATATATATATATATATATATATATATATGTATATGTATATATATTAAGTTGACTAAGTAAGTCTTCCGATTCTCGAAAGTTCTAGAAAGTTTTGTTGTAAGAAGTATTTGTGTATGTACAAATAGGCTAAAGTGCTGCCTGTTGACAACATTTAGAGCCAAAGCTTTAAGAGAATTACATAAAATATAATGGATTCAAATCGATATCAAACACGTATTCTATCAATTTACGAATTTCATCTGGGTGACGATGCAAAGACTACCACAAATAATATATGTAATGCGATGGGCGAGTTCACGGTGTCTTATGGGACGGCAAAGATTTGGTTCAGAAAGTACAGGAATGAGGAGTAGGATCTTCAGGACGTACCCCGTACCGAATGTCCTATTGAATTGGACGTTCAACTATTATGGCGCCTAATCCCCGACTAAACGACTCGTCAATTGGTAGATGAACTACACTGCAATCGGGGCACCATAGAAATATATTTGCACGAATTGGGAAAAGTTTCAAAATACGGTGTGTGGATATCCCATGAATTGTCATCATATCATCTTCTGTGCAGAATTGATACTTGTCAATAGTTATTGACATTGAAACGTAACTTCGGCTGGCTGAATCAGTTAGTAACTGGCGATGAGAAGGGGATCACATACATTAACCATACAACAGGAGAAGCAGGAGTTTCTGTATCCGAACCTGAAATAAGTGCATCACCCTTTTGATGCTCAGCTGCTGATGGTATGTCATTGCATTATTCATTGGGAGTTGTGAGAGTTGCTTCCATAGGGATCTATAATTAAGGCAGATATTTACTGTGTACAATTGGGCCGATTAGCTAACAAATTAAGTAGTCAACAGGATCGAGTTTTTTTTCTATTATATTAAACAAAATTTGACGTTAAAGAAGATCTCCAAAACGACCACGCACAATTTTTTTAAAGTCACGGGAATTATAAGAAAAGGCATATCGTCGCTGCCAACTAGATGGCGACAAGTAGTAGATAATAATAGTGCATACTTAAATTAAATTTAGTAGTAAACATATGAATTGTTTAATAAAAATTGTTAACAGCGACTCAGGGTTAAACATTTATTAGCCAACCCAATATATATTATATCAAATAAATTTGTTCACGCACACAAAAACTATACGCATGAAAGAAAAATATTGTATTTTTGTTTCATGCATACTATTTTTTCTAAATGACGAAATACTGTAAAGTTTAAATGTTCAAAGTAAATATTAAATGTCCCAACGTTTCATTTAAATTGTGAAAACGATTTCAGTGTTTTAAAACAAAGGATATACAAAGCTTAGAAACGTCCTGAGCTTTTATTAGCAAAATGTAATTTTGGCCTCAGCTACGACTTAGTATGCAGTAACACTCTCACAATGGCTACTCAATGTAATATGAAAGTTTCCACATGTTATGGTGCTAAGAGTGGGATATTAGCTAAGCTAGATTCAGCTATCTTTGCTAATATCCCACCTGAAGATGTTGTAATACAACGAAACCTAGGTCGTGGTAAAGAATTAATATACACAAATACTTCTTACAACAAAACTTTCTAGAACTTTCGAGAATCGGAAGGCTTACTTAGTCAACTTAATATATATACATATACATATATATATATATATATATATATATATATATATATATATATATATATATACTATATATATATAAATATATATATATATATATATATATATATATATATACATACATATATATATATATATACACACACAATGCAATGTGCATCCTTTATAAAGAATATATTTTGAGGGTCTAAATTACAAATTATTTCTTTTTAATATCCTTCATAATAGAATTGGTTTAACATTTTTAATAATATTATTGATATTTTCAATATTCGTTTTATTACCGATATTTAAAATTTTTCTTCTTTTCAAAATTGCCATATTTCTAATCGATACATCAAATAAAATCTAATCTAATCGATAAACCAAGGTGATATTCTTAATTACATTTGTATTTTTGATAATCACTAGTAACTAATTAACAATATTATAACAGGTCGATCGTATTTATTAAGTGGAATTATTTTATCTTAAAAACTTAGTATCAAAACTTAGTGTCATATGTTCATTTGTTCAGTAAGAACAAGTCACGTATGATACTATCACGTATGATACATACTTATACGAACTGAACAAATTATTAATCATTTGTACAGTAAGAAAAATCACGGATGTTGCTAATCACTCTAAATTCAAACTGAAAACGTCTCTAATTTACCTGCTTACTTTATAGAGCATGAAAACTTTATCGGTTACACGATATGCATGAAAACATTATAATCTTCGCCAAAGAAAAGTTCAAAATATTTATTACATACAGTATTTGTAAGTATATTGATAACTTCCATGTATCTATTGATATAATATTTTATTTGAATATAATATTAGAAGTTAAGCCCATATATACTGACATAAAATGAATAATCTTTAGACTGTAAAAATTATCAGTTATTATTAAAAAAATTTGCAAGTTGATATTTAGTAAGTCATGAATTATTCCAGAATGGACATTTTCTTTGTTCTCGGTAAGAAAAACTTGGGACACCAGTCCTTTGGTTTTCCAAATTTTTCCCGATTATGAAATTTTCACTTGAGTTTCATTCGTCGCTTTTAGAAACGCTTCTTTGCTCATGGATGAATTTTTCTTTCAAATGCTTATCTATTGCGTTTTTGTACAACGAAAAACTCAGTTAAGACAGAACTGCTTTTCTAGTCCTTAATATTTCATCCCGTCTTAAAATAATGCTATTAAAAATACAGAAACAAATTTTAAATCAAAGCAGTTACAAAAACATTTATAATTTTTTTCATATCTTGTTTATTTGTTTCTCAATATCACAAATCTTTATTTCCGTAATACTGATCTCTCTAAATATCCAAAATTTTCAAATTATCATCGGAATAATTTTGCTAGCTTCAAAGGATGCCTTCGTTCTCATTATTTGTAATTTTTTAGTAATAATGTATATATTTATCTCAACAAGTCAATTGTCGATCACTCTATTTAATAATATTTCAATATTTACATCAAAGCTATTTTAAATTGGTGTTTTCTTGTAATTCTTAGCGAAATACTAAATTTATTTCTTCCCTAAAAAGTTTAATTATAATAAAATCAATTTAAAAAATATAGATTAGGATCTATTTTTGTTCCAGACTTCTGTACTAACATTACGTAATTTCAACAACCTTATCTTTTAGATTACTAACTATTACAAAGACGAAAAAGCGGAAAAACAACACAGAAGAAATTACTTTAAACCAGTTTTGGATTTGTTGCAATAGATATTTTTATGTTGCTGAATTAATATGTTTGCTTCATGATTAATCTAAGAAGATATAAGTTATTTTTGAAATTAAATCTACTTCTTTTGACGTTATTTTGGAGATATTAATAAAGTTATTTTAGAAGCAAAACAATTCTTAACTTATTAAATTTTATTCCTCCTCCATAAAATTTATCCTCAGATTATGTTTCAACAAATGTAGTGAATTTGGCATAAATTTAGCATAATATTTATATTATACTTACAATTATAAGCTTCCGTTTTGCAATATTGCCAAAAATAGGTTCCGTCATTAAAAAATGGCAGAAATCTTATGTCTGTTTTTCTTTGTGCTAGAAGTTTAACTTGGTATATAATAATTTGTTATTATTCATACAATCTGCTATTTAATTGTTATGAAATTCATTTTTATGAATTTATTTTTAGTCATTAGTAATGTTAGGTTGGCAACCAATACTAACTTCCAATGCAATACGAGAGAATGAGTGTCGTTCTGGAAGATAACGCGAACTTAACATGGAATTTATTTCAATAAGGTTATTTTTCATTTTTCTGAAGTAAAAAGGTCGCCGTAGCTGAGGATTACCGGAGAAATCACTTTTTACTTTGAGTCTTTGAACCCAATCACTGGCTTTATCATAAAATAGTAAACCTTCATTCATTCTTGTGCATATACTGTGTGTTGCTTCACTAGATTCTCGCCTTAAAAATTCATGAAATAGGAGCACGATAAGGTATATACGTAAAAATTCCATATATAATATGTTCTATATTAGGCGAAACTTAGTTGTGAACTAAAAAGGAAATCTAATGCAAATAATCTAACGGAGCTAGACGTAAAGGAAAATTAATTTTATTAAATACCATTTCGTTACTTATCACAAGACATATTACCAACTTAACTGGATTAGGTCAGCCCATGTAGCATATTATGTATAAGTAGCATAATATCGGTGGCAATCGACGACCATTTCTATTAATTAAGATCACTTGTTGGAAACTCGCAAAAGTTCAGAACTATTTTCAAGACACCTCAAGAAAATTTTAAATATATTGTAATATAATATATATATATATATGTATATATATATATATATATATATATATATATATATATATATATATATATAATATTGTAAACATGGACAATATGACAAATGATCGAAAAAAAAGTATTTTTTACTTTAGTTCAAATATTTTAGATTTGAATACAAATATCCACTATAAAACTAAAGTTTTTATTTAGATTTTTTTCTAATTTTACAACTACACATTTGAATTAATTTTTTTATTATTGCTCAGCTTTTTATTCGAACGGATTAATGCTTTAATATTATTATATAATTAGAAATAAATAGTGTATCAAACACGATAAGAGTCATATATATTTTCATCGACACTGGAACATACGCAATAAATATATATTGTTATTACGTATATTCTAGTGGTCAAGAAATGAATGTAATATATTAAGGTTAAAATTATATTTGCGATTTATATGAATTTCAATTGTAATTGTAAACATTCACGTTACTAAAATAATTGGAGCAACATTTCGAAATATGATTACAATGGCACGTGCTACGCCGAGCTACAGCCTCTGCTAAACGATATATAGCAAACATGATAAACAAAATTTGAACAGTTTCTAAAATTAATAATTTTTCAATAACAGTAACATGAGAAAATTATATAATAAATTCCGTCCAATTTTTTTCTCTTAGTTTTCCGTCAAATGTGTTTTCCAAATCTTAGAGAATGTATTTTTAAATTCTCCTAATTAATCGAGTTAATAACATCTTCATAACATAGCTTAATTTATTAATTAAAATAGATTCTTTCTTAATATTAAAATTTAGATATTTAGTAATAAATACATTTCCATATATGGGAGAAAATACGGTACATAATAAAGTAAGACAAATGCATAGGAATTAAAATCATTAACCCTTGAAAATATTTGATAAATTATTAAGGGACAAATAAACTACTTTTTTAATACTACGTTGAAAAATTTATCTTATTAATAGGTTGATTAACTAGATAACTTCACATAGAAGGAAAAAACAATTTAAACATAAATTTTTATTTCTTTTCAAATCTAATCATGACATGAAAGTATTTCAGGGGAATTAATGCACAGAACTTTTGAAATCTTGAAGGAACTTTTATTAAAATATGTTATTTAACTTTATACATATTAATAGGATGACCACTAAGTCTCCAAACATATAATATGCTTGGAGAAATATCGACGCACTAATGCTTATAAGTTTGAAAACAGCGGATACAGACATAGATGTATAAAAAATATATATCTGGGGCGAAATTCTGAAATAAAATTGAGCAGATGAAAGAACAAAGTGACGGATCAACGTAATTAATTTGCAACTGTACATACAGTATATAGGAATATAAAGGAACGAGAAAATCGTTCGGTGTAATGTCTCATTTGAAGATAAATACTTTTAATTTCATCGTTACCTATATTTTAAAGTCACGAAAGTAAAACTTGAAATTTAATTTCCCGTAATCAATCTGAGTGGCGTTGCATGAAACATTGTTTTAATTTCTCCCTACAAGTTTGTAATTATAACCGGGTAGTGAAACTACGAGTAAAGATAGTTTTATATAGTCTTTAATTATTTCTAATATTTAAAGACTATAAATCTGACAAAAATGTCAAGTCAGTATGCAAAATTCGAAATAACCAAACATTAAAGCTAAGGGTGTAAAAATTAATTTGGGAAATGTAGGGTTTAAAATTATTAGTCAAAGTCTTACCATCGATTTTAAAAGTAGTAATTATAAAATAAGATAAAATGTTTAATAATGTTTATGTACCTTAATTGATTCCTATGGCCGATTTGTTATTAGAACAATTTTTTCAACCAACTAGAACATCAGTCAACCTCCATCGACGAGCTACTGGGAATCGAACCCATGTGCTCGAGGTGCGCCGCACTTGTGATCAACACACAATTTAAATAGACCGTTTAACAAATAAACTCCGTCGACTAAAGCAAACCACATTCGTGAATAGCATTAAGCTTTTAGCAACGTAGCTTTATTTTAGTCTAAAACATTCCAACGACGTTAAAGATAAGAGCGAGCTTTAATTTCTCTGAAAGTGAAAGTCCAAACTGGTACTCGTCTCTATTATGAAAGTATGCGGTATGTTACATTATTCTAAGTTCATTCTAAACACCATTCTATTTGTCTTTAAGTGCTTAAAGTTTCGAATCCGCTGTGTACAACTGTTGTAGCAACGCTGTTCGTTCGTCTGTTTTTACTTGCGTATGCCAGAGGTTTCTAACTTCTAAAGGAAAAAAAACAGGGATTTCAAATTAACACATGTTATTATCTTGGTTCTGAATCAATATCTTATTTAATATACCAGTTCAAATTTTAAATGTATTATATTTATTATTTAATATACCATATAATATTATAAGAAAACCATATTTAAAAATATGTACATTCCCATTTGGAAAATTATTTATTTTTAATAGTCATTATTTTTACTTAGTCGTGTGAAATATTATTGAAAAGTTCTTTTTGTTAGTGTAGAAATTTATTTTAGGTTTTTCTGTGTCAAGAAATAACAATACAGGAATACTTCAAAACTAACATTTTTAAATGTTTATTTATTAAGTTTATTTAGATAATCTTACCACCAACGTGTAAACAGTTCCCAGCCAATATTATATTTTTTTTTACAATTAAACAGCATACACTAAGCTCACATAAATACATCAGTGTAAATGTGTTAAGTTTTTACTTATTACAATCTTCCGTAGCAACAGTTTAAATGTAGTGTATGTACGTAACTTTTGGAGCCAGATCATTTTAATTAAAAATTTACGCTTAATGTGTTAAAGCGTATGAGGCTTGAAATAATGTACAAATGGAATATTTGTATTGCGGACCCGACTTGCACTAGATCGGTTCTTTGACATCGTCTGGTAATACTCAACATAATTGGCACTTCAAAAATATGTAATTTGGATAAATTTTTCTAAAAAACATAAAACAGAAATGGTAATCAAATTTACCGTTTTTAATTATTTATTTGAACTGTGTATAATCATCAAATGGATCATATCGTGTTTATTATATACAACTTTACTCTGGTTCGTTGATAATGCTTCTATAGTTGCGCATCCGAAATCGGATTAAACTAATTTTCTATTGTAATTGCTTTTGTATTATTAATTTTGAATGATCGCTCTAAAGCATACGTCAATTCGATAACATGTCCACCCAACGTGTATATATATATGTATATATATATATATATATATATATATATATGTATGTACATATATATATGTATATATATATATATATATATATATATACATAATTCGAACAAATATATGGATATTACTTAAAATCATGTTTTTTCAGTGATTTAATAAGCTTTCTGAATAAAATCGAACCGCTCACAATGGTTATTATATCTAATACCCTTCTTTTAGGTTAAGGCAATATGACTTCTCCTACATGTCCACATTTATGCACAAGTTTATGACAACAGCAGGCAACAAGCTTACTGCAAGCAGCGACATCATCTCGATAGTTGAATGTAACTCATAATAATTAGTAGCATATTGAATGTATTTGGCGTTAATTGTGAATTAGTAGCATATTATGAGCAGTTGTAAATATTTTTTTTCAAGAAAATGGAAGTTTTTATCTTTGTTTCGATGCAACATGTTTATAATTTGATAGTTTCAATAAAGAAGGGTGCACTTTGACAGGAATAAATAAGGAGAATCTAATTGACTTCCAGCAATAACGAATGAATTATGTATATCGATTCGCATGAAAACACAATTTTTGGACAATATTTGTTGAAGGCCAAATGAACGATTTAAGGTAATAAAGAAATACGACGGAAGGTAATAAAAAAATATGAAGTTAATAAGAAATAACGGCCTCTTTGATAAAAGATATGATTTCTTATACTGTTACTATTTATTGCACTTTAATTATATTAAATAAATAACTTTATTAATGTACGCAAAACTTTGAACCGATCGACTAAAAAATTAACCTACTTTGGACTGAGACATTTAGTATATAAGTTGTGAACAAATAGCTCGGTCGAATAAATTATGGACTAACGTAATCTGTAATAGAACCCCTAACTATTGCACAGTGGACTTTGTTTTGAGTGACTATAAAGAGGCCAAGAATAAACTCGACAGATTTACTCTTGCAGAATTTTAGGTCTTGATGTTCAAAAACTATATATTAGAACTATTCTTATTAGGCTACAAACGAACAAAGACAAACAATCAATATACAACACAGGTATTATGTATATATATATATATTTATATATATGTGTGTGTGTGTGTGTGTATATATATATATATATATATATATATATATATATATATATATATATATATATATATATATATATGTCGTCATCTGCAATTAAAAGTAAATACGACCATTCTACATACCGGAATTACGTACTGAAATGACTAAAGACGTACCTGAGATACGCGACAATACAATTGACAATTTTAAAAGAATGATCATAAGTTGAATATTTAACAAGGACAGACACAGAGTCGAATCTTTAATAAAGGAACTGGTACAAACGTGATTAATATTAAAACATGGTCAGAGATTTCAGCTTAAACGATGTACACAGAGAATAAGAGTATGAACGAGAGAAATTTGCAGGCTCGTAAACACACTCTTGTACAAAGGCAGCCCAAGAACAACTTTAAGAATTAATGTGTTGGCTATATCTGTATCAAATTACTTTCATAATTTTGTGTTAAAACATTAATTATAATATATGTGCCCAACCTACTTTATCACATTAGGTATTATAAAATATTTATTGCGCTAGGAAGAAACCTTTAGTTATGACTTATGTAAGACAAAAGTAAGTTTATTTCAAATACGGAATCGTCGATGAGGAGGCCAGATTCGCAACTACCCAGCTTTTTCATAGATGTAGCGCACAATAGTTTGCAACTAAATAAGTGGTTTCTCTGAATTAGTAAATTACATTCATGGTTTGGAATATATTTGCTCCTCCACTTTGTGGCAACCGTTTTCTTGTTTTTGGGCGTTGCCAAAGTGTTTTGCATAAATGTAACGCTTTGCGAGAAGTTCTATTGGCGTAACGAGAGGAAACTCACATACTAAATAGGGTAACAGTTGTGAGAGTCACTGCTGTATATTAGATCGTAGCTAAGACCAAAATTACGTTTTCTAATAAAATTTAAGGAAATTTTTAACCTTTGTATTTTCTTTGTTTCACATTAAAATATCCTTTCACAATTTTATTGAAACTTTGGGAAATTTTACTTATTTAGTATCGCATATTGCCTTTTAGTAAAAATCAGATATATAAAATATGGTACTTAAATACGTATGGTTTTTTTTTCGTTTTATAAGAAGTTTATTCTACATATACAAATAATGGATTTTATATCTTTTATTGACGATTAATTTGCCATAAGATAGTTTAAAACTTTTATGACAAAGACCTTCTTGAAGTATTCCGTTTTCACTATGAGAAGCAAACTTCTGGAATATAATGTTGAAAGTTAAGGTAATATGTATTAGAATGAAATGAAAAATTTCTTAACTGCGAAAGTTATCAGTTGTTACTAAAGAAATTAGCAATTTGATATTTAGAAAATTATGAATTATTCTAGAATATGTGTGTGTACGTGCTTGCGGGCGCGCGTGCGTGCGTCCGTGCGTGCGTGCGGGAGTAGATGCGTGCCTGCGTGCGAGCGTGCGTGCGTGTGTGCGTTTTGTGTGTGTGTATGTGTGTCAGGGTAATCTCTTTTTTATTTTTTATCCTTTTTAACTATATCAAATAATCACATTAAAATAATGCCATTAAAAATACGAAAACGAATATTAAATCGTTGCATTTAGTAAAACATCTATTATATCATTTCTTTGATTTCTTATTTATCTGCTTCTCAATATTACACAATTTTATTTCGGTAATATTGACCACTATCCATGTTGTCTACCAAAACTTACAAACTTTTCATTAAAATAGTTTTACAAGTTTAGAATGATGCTTACTATTTGTGATTTATTTTATATTTTTACCTCAATAACAAGGTAGTTTACGAAGTCTAATCCAAAAGTTGCTTCTTTCATTTCATAATAAAATTTGCCCTATATTAGGTGTAATGTGATAATGTCGTACAAGACTATATATTTTTTCATTAATTTTTAATAACGTTAGTCGTCAAAATTCGGCGTTAGATACCGGCCTGAGGTTATTATTTCGATAGCTAAAAACAGAAAGAACTGAGTAGCTTCATTTATTCACATGAAGATTCTATTAAGATAACAGAAAAAATAGAGTGTTTACATAAGTCGCATAAACATGGGATGATAATTTGAATTTCGCTGATAACGGATATCTTTTATCTCCATTTTGCGTTCGAAAGCTTTTGACATATTCTTGGCTTATTCTTTAAATCCATACCACTATTTGGTGGTGTAAAACATTTTATGGTTCATTAATAGAATTTATGTTAATAAATATCTACATCAAAGCACTTTTAATTTGGTATTTTCCATGTAGTAATGCTAAATTAATTTCTTATGAAAAAACTAAATTTAACATCCGTTCATTTTAAAAAAATTACTCTTGTACTAACCGTATATAATTTAAAAAAATATCAACAACCTTAGCGTTTAGATTACTAACTGTTGTAAAGAGCAAGAAGCGTTGAAAAAGACGAAGAAAATTTCGCATTGAAGACATAAGTTAAGACCAGTTTAAGTCTGCCACAAAGATATTTTTATGTTGCTATATAAATATGTTTGTTTCATGATTAAACTAAGAAGATATAAAAAGAATTCAAGCTTTTACATCTTCTATTAGAAGATATGAAAACTTGAAATCTTCTAATAGGAAAAATATATAAGTTCTTTCTGAAGTTAAATCTATTTCAAGTGTATATCGTTTATCCAAGAAGTTATTTTTAAACATTAATAATAAAACTATCTTAGAAGTAAAGCTGTTCCTAACGTATTAAACTTTATTCTTCCCTCAAACTAACGTACACTTGAACTCCCAGCTGCCACCAAATTTATCGTCAGATACGGACAAAGCATTTCACATGGATTTAGTGTATTATATAAACCTCCGTACATTTTTCTTTTATAGGAAAATTACAATTGTAAGTTTCAATGTGCAATTGTGACAAAAATAAAAAAATCATATATTTGGCGTTAATTTTGTAGAAATTCATTATCAGATTTATATTCACAACTAAATAAAACTACGTGATCTAGTATTGCTTCTACTTTATTTAAATTTTTAACCACGACCTAGATTTCGTTGTATGACAACATCTTCAAGTGGACAATTTGTAAAGATCTCTCATTTAGTTGTGAATAAAAATTAGGAAAAAATAAAAAAATATAAGAAATTGCCCATAGGAAGAAAAACTAATTTTTTATATTTGTTTTTGTTCCTATTAGAAGATTCACTGTATATAAAATATAAAAGTTCCTCATATAAAATCTGGTATTTTGCTCTTATGAATTAATTTATAAGAATTTAACATTAGTTACTAATAGTATTCGTTTGGTAATTTATATAGACTTCTAATGCATTACGAGATAATGAGAGTCGTACTAGATAATGCTAACTTATCGTGGATTCTGTTTCCATACGGTTTTTTTTTAATTTTTTCTAAATAAGCAAGGTCGCCGTGGTTTAGGATTATCGGGGAAACCGAATTTTTTTTCTTTCAATCTTTTGACTGGTTGTGTCATAAGAGCGTAAATCTTTAGCCATTCTTGGGCATATTTTGCGTTTTGTTCGCCAGCTTATCGGCCCAAATAAAATTCATTTAACATATATATTTTAAACTTTCTCCGTGAAATTTCCATGTTTTCTTTTCCCGGCGAAATTAAGTTGCAAACGCAAAAGGAAACTAAGGAAAACAAGAATAAACGTTCATATAATCAACCAGAGGTGTTCGAGATGGTTCTGTAAAATTCCTCAAAATGTTAAATTTTTCTCCTATCTCCTTATTCCTCAAAATGTTAATGTTAAATTTATTATAAGTAAGCACTGTTAAGAGATCTCGTAAGGTTTTATTGAATACTTGATATTGGTAATTATTATAATTGGTTCCAATAATAATGAAATTGCTTTATTTGTTTAATAGTTCTATTCCAGCTAATGGGCATCTATAAAATTTGTGTTAAGTTATCTACAAGTTCTGATCTCACATCCTTCTTTTGTTGTAATTTTAAATACACATAAGGGAAAGTAAATTTTATTTACGTATAATTATTTACTATTATTTATTTACCCAAATAAGAATTATTGCAGAATTTGCCGGTAATTTTGTCACAACATAATATATCACGGCAATCAATGACCATTTCTAAGAATTCTAAGTGTAAGTAAGATGAGTTAGTAGAAATTCGCACAACTTTAACAGGAATCAGAAACCAGAAAATCTCCAAAACAGGGATTTCCATTATTTTTTATTTATACATATATATATTTATTTATATATATATATATATATATATATATATATATATATATATATATATATATATATATAGAGGATATTAAAAAGGAGTGCATTTTTTTTCATTTCATTTGGCAGCTTTAAAGTCATAATAAGAAATATTTATAAACGATATTAAACTGATAGCCGACGTTTGTGGCGATTTGATTATATAGCAGTTTTTCCATAAATTACAAAAAATGGCATCAAATTAGCGTCAAACTAATCGCTAAGTACGTTTGATGAGGACAAAGTTTCTTTCTAAAAGAATAAGGTAAGTTTATATGTGACACCCTCATGTCATTTTATTTAAAATGATTACGATTGAAATCATTTTATACATACAATACATGTATAAAACATTTTAAGCAAAACACAACAAACAAATAAAAAATGGTTAAAGTTACAATCGCTATTTAAATAAATTTCAATTCTTACTACAGCCATCAATTTACTTGCTACATAATATCGATTATATTCTCTTCTACTGTATTAATAACATTTATGTTACTAAAGTATCTACAGTTAGAGCAACATTTCCAAATATTGTATAATTAAAACGACACGTGCTACGCCGAGCAACAGCCTCTACTAAATAAGAGTGCAAACATAATAAAATAATTTTTATAATTTTGTAATAAAATTATTAATTATGCAATAAGAGTAACTTTAGAATTTTACGTAACAGATTCAGCTTAATTAATTGCCCACAGTTTCCCCTCAAATGTGTTTCGGACGTGAGTTACTATTCTCCAAAGCTTAGTGGAAATATTTCTTACTTCTCCCAATTAAGTGAGTGCATAATTTATTATCAGGCTCCACATCTTGGTTTAATTCAGATATAGAGCATTAAATATTGTATCATAAACGAGAGAAGATATAGTAATATATATATATATACATATATATATATATATATATATATATATATATATATATATATATATATATATATATATATGTTATGGGCCAAACCTGATTTCAGGACAAACTAGTTTTGCCTAGACTAAACTAGTTCTTCCTACACGCGATAGGATTAACTGATATAACCTAGACAAAACTATTTCATCCTAAGCCCGATTGGATAAACCAGTTTAGGCTATGTCAAACTAGTTGATCCTAATATAAATACGCACACTCCCAGGATAAACTAGATTGTCCTGAAATCGGGTTTGGCCGGTAACTAGGAAATATATAAATATATACACTACATCTTGTCTCAAAAAAGTGTGTTTTTACAGCATTAAACTCAAGAGATATAATAATTAAACGAAGGATAGATATTATTTTGTTTTAAAGCTACATATTCAATAAATAGAAACGATTGAATTTTAATGCAGTCTATTTTAAACGAGATATTAATGAAAGCTTTAATGTCTCGTTTAAAGAGAAATTATTTTGTTTTCATGGTCATATGTGTTATAAAATCACAAAAATAAAACTTAAAATTTAATTTCTCTTAATAATTCCATATAGCGCTACGTGTCTGAAATTCTCCCTACAAGTTTGTAACTATGACCACGCGAGTGAAGTCACAAGTAAAGTTAGCTAAAAATATTAAAAAAAAAATAAAACCAAAGAAAATTTTACGTTAGCATGCAAACATCGAAATAGTGCAGACATATGTTGTAAAACCTCATATTAAGCTAAGCGTAAAACAACGGATCTGGAAATTGTAGAGTTTAATTTAATTAGTAATTACTGTTGAATTCTTGCCGTCGATTCGTATAATGGGTAGTAATTAAAATACAACAAAATATTAATTTTGTTTTGTTTTATTTATCTACTTTAAGGTACCTAATTGATACATATGGTGGACTCCTGGTAAACTTCTTAAACTAAAGCTAACCACATTCGTGAATAACACCAAGTTTTCCGCAACGTAGGTTTATTTTAATCTGCACAATTATTATGATGTTAATAATAAGAGCGAGCTTTAATTTAAAAGAAACTGAAGGCCGAAACAGCTACTCGTATCTAAAATAAATGCGTGCAGTTTGTTAAATGATTCTAATTTCATTTTAAATTGTTATAATACTAATTTTTATAATACTAATATTTAATAATATTATCCTATAAATTTTAAAAATACGCTATTCGTCTGTTTGTTTTTTTGTCTGTTGTCAGAGGTTTCTAACTTCTAAAGGAAAGAAACGAGGGATTTAAAATTCACACGTGTTATTATCTTAGGTCTAAACGGAAAAATATGTACATTCTCACATTTGCAATGGTTTTGGAAAGGATGAAGCATTATTTTTACGAAGTCTTGTGAGATATTATTGAACAGTTTTTTTTGTTAAGGTGCAAATGTATTTTCAAATTTTTCTAGACCAAAAAATAACAATATGGGAATCTGTTAAAATTAACATTTCAAGATTAATTTATTAAGTTTATCTAGATAAACTTAATAAATGAATCTTGAAATGTTAATTTCTTATAACAGCAAATGCTATACGCGCTCAAATATAATGATTTATATATGTGTTAAGTTGGACAACGATAAGTTTTTACTTATTGCTGTCTTCCATGGTATTAGTTTGAATATAATGCATGTAAGTAAATCTTAGATCCAAATCATATCATTTCAATTAAAATTAGATGTATGCTTACTCTGTCGAAGTTTATGATCTGAAATAATGTTGGTACGGAAAATTCCTGCACTAGATCAGTTCTTTGATATCGTCCAGTGATAAATTTAACGATAGCTGGGAGCTGAAAAATACATAACTTTGACAGCTAAATATAATTTAATAGGTTTCAAATAGCTTAATAATTGGAAACAAATTTTCTAACAATATAAAGTTGAAAAGGTAATTTATTAAAAAGTGGTTTATTTTTGTAAATTGCGCGTAATAATCAAATATATTGACGATATATAACTTTACTCTGATTCGTTTATTATATATGAATATTTTCAGATCCAAAGGTGCTTTAAAGTTATTTTCTTTGCAAAACTGCTTTCGTAGACGTGAAGTGTGCAAATGTTTCACATTATTTTTTTCAATTTAAATGAGTAATGAGCAATATATGGTCTCAATTTTTATATTTTAGTACATGTCAATTCAGTAATGTTATCAGTTTTAAATTTGAAACGGAAAATATAAAAAATTGTATTCACCAGCCGTTTATATTTTCAGGAAACGTGTGCACATAAATATGTGTATATATATATGTATATATATATGTATATATATATATATATATATATATACATATATATATATATATATATATATATATATATATATATAGATATATACATATATATCATTTATGGATAATATAAAAATATTATATGTTTATTTATTTGGATTCACAATGGCCAGAAATCACATAAAATTATGCCAAAAATAATAAAAAGTATTTTTTCACAGTGATTTATCAAGCTTTCTTAATGAAATCGAATTAGATAGATTATTAAATCACATTAAAAATTATTTTATTGTCTGAGGAATTAACTCTCATAACTGTTATTACATCTATTATCCTTTACGATAGGGCAATACAACTTTTCTTATATGTCCACACTTTTGCACCAGTTCTCTTAAAACAACTGGCAACTTATTTCAAGCAGTGGCATTATCTAGATAGTTACATAATCTCAGTAGAACATTCCAATTCATTCAATTCAGTAGCGTATTGGAAGCAATTGCAAATCACTCTTGTTAACGATACGGAAGTTCTTAACTTTGTTTCCATGCAATTAGGGGACGGCAATCGAGCGAATAGATTCGCTGATGAAGATACATTTTGACTTCCAGCGAATGAATTATGTGTGTTGATTCGCATGAATATTTTGGACAAAATTTGTTGAAGGCCAAATTAATAATTGAAGGTAATAAAGAAATACGAAAAGAAATAGTAGTACAGAATGTAATATACTATCAAGCCCTTGCTAAAACTCAGTATCGCGCTCCATCAATGAGAAACCATTGTGCGCGCTTAGAAATTGATATGAGGAAACCATTGGACCTTCAGAGCCGATCGAAAGTAGAATAATTTTGTCATACATACTTAACGCATAACTAAAATAAAGGATATTTAATTAAATAAATTAATAATTGGTTTAGAGAGAACCTTTTCAAGAATACCTACATATATTATGTACGAAATAGAGATTCACCTTGTCGAATCAAATGCTGATCAATTACCTCCATGGTAAAAAATGTGACCATGAGAAAGTTATCCTGTGTAATTCCTACGTCAACATTGACGTGCTGTGACATTATTATTTTTTGTACTTTTTTTATGTTAAATAAATCCTTTGACCGATCGATTATCAAATTTTGCAGTAAGACTATAAGTCTATTAGTAAAAAATATACCTATGCTAGGTTGGATTATACATTCAGTAATATAATCCTTAACCACAGCACAGTGGACTCTGTTTGGAGTGATTAGGAAGAGGCCAAGAATGAACTCGACAGACTTATCCTTGCGGAATTTTAACTCTTGATGTTCGAAAATTATATACTGAAACAATCCTCGCTGAACTACTGAAACCATGTAGCCTACATACGAACGAAGACGACCAATTGCTATTTAATACTGATCAATATGTAAATGTCCCCACCTGCAATTAGATTAGTGCATGTACGTATGCGCAACTTCGTATGTATTTGTGAGTGTGTGTGTGTCTGCGCATATTTGGGCGTTTATATACGTGTTTATGTGTGTGTATACATGTGTGTAAGCATTTGAGTGCGGCACGGACGTTTGTGTTTATGTGTATGAGTGTATAAGTGTGGGTAAGCTCGTGTGCGTGCGCGTGTGAGTGCGCGCGGGTGGTACGCTAGCGTGCGTGCGTGAATGCGCGCGTGCGTGCATGTGCGTTTGTGTGTGTGTGCGTGTGCGTTGTGCGCGTGTGTGTGTGTGCGTGTGCATTATGCGCGCGTGTGTGTGTAGTGTGTGTGTGTGTGTGTTATAATTTTATATTGAGATATTCACGATAATATTCCAACAGTGATGACTTAAGACAAAAAAACTACCTTCACTTCATTAAAGTATGGAACCGTCAATAAGGGGGCCAAATTCTCACTTGACCGTTTTTTTTAATGAAGTATCGTATAATCGTTTACAAGTAAATGAATTATTTAATAAATTTTAGTCATTTAATAGAATATTTGTTCCTGCACTTTGAGGCAAAATAGTTTTTATTTTTCGGACGTTGCTAAGGAGTGTTGCATAAATATACAGCTTTTCCAGAAGTTCTATTAGCGTAAAGCTGGAAACTTTCATATTAGGCGAGGTAGCAGTTGTCACTGCCACTGCTGTATATTGGATAGTAACTGAGGCGAAAATTACATTTTATTAATAAAAGTTCAGGAGCTTTTCCTGCTTGGCATGTTACTTTCACAATTTTAATGAAACGTTGGAAATTATATTTTTTAGTATCATATTTCGTCATATGAAAAATATTGCAGGTATTGTTTTTTTTTGTTTTATAAATAACTTTCTTTTACAAAAATATAATTGTGTATCTTTTATTAAGAATTTTTTGGTTAAATTTAGCGAGTCTTAATTACAAATTATTCTTTTATATTTTTTTCTCTTGAAAAAAAAATTTCTTTAATATTTCTCTAGTAGATAAATCAAGAGAGATACTTTATAATCATATCTTCTTTTTATAGTCGCTAATAACTAACTTTAATCATTATGGCCGGCCGGACATTTTTATCAAGTGAAATTATTTCACATTTTCCCCAACGTATTTTTTCCTCTTTACCTTAATATTATCTCCAAATTTCCTGATTATTTTGTAAAACTTGAAAAACTTTCGAGATGTAATACGACGAATGTATTCTTAGAATTTTTGCTGAAAGTGAAATTCAAAACATTTATTTTACACCTTACAGTTTTTGTGAGTGATGATATCGATTGCTTCTATGAACAATATACCTTCTTCATTCTAAGAAGCAAACTACTTGAGTGTTATATTGGTACTTAAGGCAATATATATTGAAATGAAATAAAAACGTTTGTTTATTGAGAAAACTCTCAGCTATTAATAAAGGAATTAGCAGTTTGAAATTTAGTAAAGTATGAATAATACCAGAAAAAAACATTCTCTTCGATTTTAGCAAGTAATCAAATGGAACTTCCCCAAGCATTTTTTTCATTATTTCTCAACAATTTTATACTTAACTTTTTAGAGAATTATATGTGCACACGAAATAATCTTTATTAGTAAGACGAACAGAATAATTTTGGACAAGTGTCATAAACAAGGAATGATAATTAGAGTTTCGCTGATAACGGATATTGATAATTTACATTTTGTGTCCAAAAGCCTTCCAAACATGCTTGAATTACTCATTAAATCGATCTCTCTACTTACAGATGAACTTTTTCTGGTTCGTTTATATTTTAATATATACTTATATATTCAAAGCTGTTTTCAACCAATTTCTTCCTTGTGAATTTTGGGGAAATGCTAAACTAATATCTTTTCAGTATAGTAAAATTACAACCAATTCAAATTAAAAATTTCTTTGAAACTTTTTTATTTATTCAAAAACAAAATTTGTTAAAATATATTTTTGCAGTTTAAGTTAACTATTAGATTGAACTCTATTATTGTTTCAGACTTTTTTACTAACATTACATAACTTCAAAAAATTGTGGCTTATATATTATTGTTAGAAAAAAGAAGAAGCGTCAAAAAAGAAGAAACAAATGTGAAATATAGAAATTAGTTAAAAATACGTCAAAATTTAAATTTAATAAATTTTTCAGAAATCATTTTGTACTGCTAAAGAAATACGTCGACCTCATGATTACGATCGCAAGATACAACATGCTGGAAATAGGGAAACTTATAAGTTTCCGTCAAAATACAATTTACCCCATTTCAATCGTTTACCGCTTAAAAAAAACTTTGTACTTCTATAGAAATACGTCGATAATAAATGCTGGAAATAGGGAAAAATATAAGTTACTATCAAAATACAATTCCCTCCATTTTAATCGTTGAATACTGAAAAAATTTTGTACTTCTAAGGAAATACGTCGACTTTATGATTACAGTCGCAAGATATAAAATGCCAGAAATAGGGAAAAATATAAGTTTGTGTCAAAATTCAATTTACCTCCATTTTAATCGTGTATTTTATTTTTCTTTTAACATTACTAAAAATTATTTTAGATGACAAACGATTCTTCAATACTAAGCTTTATTCAGGTTTCAGAATAATATATCCCGGAACCCCAGCTTCCATTAAACTAATCCCCAGATGCTGTTAAAACAAATTTAATGAAATTGGCATGAATTTAGCATATCATATAATAGCATACGTCTTTGTTTCAAGGGAGAATTTAAATTGTAAACTTCCATTATGCAAATTAAAAACGGGCATGATTTGGGCCCAGTATTTATTTGGCTTCATATTGGAAGGTTCACGTCATATGTATTAATTTCATATTTAATGTATAATCTGATACGTAACTTTTACGAATTTCATATTAGCAATTATTAACATTATATTGGAAAACTAGTACAAATTTCTAATGCAGTTAGATATTATGAGAGTCGCTCTACCTGATAAATTTGACTTGGATCTGTTTAAATAAGACTTTTCATTCTTTCTACATTTAGTTTAGAAGGTAGACTTGGATATTGGAGATAAATTGGAAAGATCGGAAGTTTCTTCTTAGAAACATTGAAACCAATGCTTGGCTTTATCTTAAAAGAATTTACCTTCAGCCATTCTTGTGGATGTACTGCGTGTTGATTCGCTTTTCGCCCAAAACAAAATTAATATAAGAATAGAATTTTTATACCATGCAATTTCCATATAAATTTTTGTTTTTCTCCTTGAAAATATTCCGAAAGTTAGAATGACATTCCAGTAATTGCTGAAGGAATGTTAGATTTATTAGTTGTCAACCTAACACTTTAAATATGAGAGCATTTTTGTTTGTTTGCTTGTTAATCTCTTTGTTATCTATATTAAATTTATAGATATACGAAATAGCGAATAACACCCAATTCGAAATACACTTTTCATAGTTTTTCAATCCTGTTTCACTTTTTAATGTACAAACCTTTAAGCTTAGGGCATTATGAAAAAGTCCTTATTTTCAAATTCTGTAATCAAATGGAAATTTATTCTTTTAATCTGTGAATGTTGCAACAGACAGAAACCTTGAGTATTTCTTTGTTATCATTTCAGATTTACCACAACTTGTTACTGTGAAAATATAAAAATAAAAATGCACGTTGGTTCCTATTAAAATTGGCTACAAAAGTAATTAAGTGGCTCTATTTACTTAGTCGTTTTTATACTATAGTATTTTTATACTATTATATACTATAGAAGTAACATAACCTCGCGGCAATCCATAATCAATATTTTAGTTAAAACAACTTATTGGAACCATCTACATTGAACTCACAGATTTTACTTTTGCCTAAAGCTTTGTTGGAATTACCTTTTTGTGTCATTTTTTAATATAATACTTAAAAACTCATAAGCCACTTTAAAACTCATAATTAAAGCAGATTTATAACAACATTAAACTGGCCTTTTTACTAAACGTAATATGTTGATGTAAATAGAAGAATGATTATGTGACAGCTTTTCCATAAATCGGAAAAAAGCAACTCGAACATCTGGCTCTATTGTTCTGGCTCATTGGTTTTTTACTGGATAAAGTTTCTGTCTTTAATGAATTCTGCTTATATGTAATTAACTGTTCACCGCAGTTTCACTCGCGTTTAGAAACTACGACGCAGGTAGGTACCAGTTGGTAAAAAAATAACCTATTTTTGAAATCTTCAATAACTTTAAAAAAATTGACCAAACACCTAAATGTACAATTTAAGGAGCTTTGAAATATATATATATATATATATATATATATATATATATATATATACACATACATATAACCAAAACGAAAATATTAATTTAAAAAAGGAAAGTATAGAACTTAGGTAGATATCTACTCATCTACTAACCATTAAGCAAATAACAAAATAGTAGTAAAGCTAAATACAGTAATTGTAATACATAATTAGAACCTTTACACATATTTAAAAAAACTAATCGAAAAATTAATACCACAAACGAATCATTAAACTAAATTAATTAAATTTATACAGCTGTACGACGTAATCTAAAACAAAAATATTATTTAAAAATAAAATATTATAATATATACTTAAGTACTAATATAATAACATAATAATAATATATACCTAAGTACTAATTTAAAAACTGCATAACAAAAATTAAACCTAACTATCAGTGATTAAGGAAGAGGCAAAATCAATTCAAAATTTTCGATTCTGAACGCATAAATTTGTTCAAAAACATTCACAAAAAAGTAATTTGCTAAAGCACGATTATTGCGTAGGGAGCTGGGACCAAGCGACCAAGCCACGCGTAAAGAAAATTATTTATTTAAAAACCACAGTTTTTTTACAGTACATACTTAAGTGCTAATTTAGAAACCAGTTAAAAATGTCCAACAAAAAATAAACATATAACTTACGATTAAATTCAAGATTCCAAACTAAATTCAAGATTCTAAGCGACAAGAATTGTTCAAAAATATCCGCGAAAATTAGTTCGATTGTTGCCTAGGAGTAGGAAGGCGATCGCGCCACTTGAGTAGCGGGGCATGATACTCGCAGACCTAAGCGTTCACAGTTCAGTCTTTCTCGGTAATCTTCGGTTCTGGTCGGGCTGTGCCTGGATCCCGGTCCCATCGCGCGACACGGGCCAATCGTATCCGTCCTTCATTCCAACTTTGCATATTTTCTTACCTACATTTTCTATTGCAATTTTTTCACTCACAAGAATTATAGCGTAACATTACATAGTTTAAAACCTTCCCCAATAAATTGCCTATTCAGTTAAAAAATAATTTTTCAATTCAGATTATAATTCCAGAGATTAGCGTATTCAAACAAACAAACAATTTCTTCAGATTTATTACATTAGTATGGATATAGCATCAAATTATATTATCAGAGATACGTTACAATTTAGACCATCATGTGGTACGTAACTGCTATTTAAACGTCTTATTATATGTAAACCATTATATGGCATGTAGTACTTATGTATATAATAAGTATGAACTTAACATTTATCAGATAAACAAATTTAAACTGTCATAATTAAAGTATTAACCTCATATATTTTATTATGAATATCCCAACTAAAATTTCAATTATTTGAATAGAGTTTAACTTATTCTATATTTACACGTATGTTGCATATTTTCCAATGTTTAATGAAATATTCAAGTTGAAAGATAAAATTCAATTAATTTTAATTTTATTAATAAACTGTTCTTTATAATGACTGAGGAACTTTATAAATTTTGTTTCAAAATGTTGAAGAAATTGTATATTTAATATAATATATCAAGATACATATGCCTATTCTTGATCACTGAAACATACGGTATACCTACGGTCGTTATTACACATGTTTCAGTAGTCAAGGAATTAATAGAATGTAACAATAATATAGATAAAATAACAATTGATAAATTTCAATGGAAATTTTAACCGTACAATTATAAGCTCTATAATACCGATTACATCTACTATTAATTCCTTAGTGACATTTATGTTGTGGAAATATTTACGGTTAGAAGAGATATTTAAAAATATCATTACCACACCACATGCTACTCTTGCCTACGGCTTCTGCTGAATAACATGATACAAATATAATAAAACAACTTGAACGGTAATATAATAAAATGATATATTATTCAAAAGGACTAATTCGAGAAGATTACACAATAGATTAGCCAAATTTATTCTCATCGTTTACCTTCAAGTGTCTTTAGCACGTAGGTTCCGATTTTCCGGAGCTCAGTCGAATTATTTCTATATTCTCATAACAAAATGGTTTTATAATTTATTTTCCTATCTGGATTTAATTTATTCAGTATAATATTTGTTTTTCCTTTACAATATAGACTATTAAAATAAATATTACCGATACATATTAATTAGAACGTATTAATTAGAAAACATAGTATAGTTAACGAAAAGAAAATAAAGTGTGTAAATGTTAACTATTATGAATACAATGAACTTAAATAATTGAACGAACACGTTAAGAGACGAGAGGTTTCCTAAATTAACGCCATATTAAACAATTTCAATTATAAGCGGTTATTTTATTAGTTAAATTAATTTTAAGAAAATGAAATATTATAGAAAATAAAGTGTGTAAATGTTAAATAGGATAAATAAAATGAAGTTAGATACTTGAATAAACGCGTTAATAGAAAACAGGATTCTTATTTAACATCATATTGAAAAATTTCAGTTATAAGTGGTTATTTTATTAGTTAAATTAATTTTAAGAAAATTAAATATTATATAAAATGAAGTGTGTAAATGTTAAGTATGATAAATAAAATGAAGTTAGATACTTGAATTAACACGTTAACAGACAAGAGGATTCTTAAGTTAACACCATATTGAAAAAATTCAATTATTACTGGTTATATTATTATTTCAATAAATTTAAAAGAAAGGAAATATTCACTTTTATGGTTTTAAAGTTCTTTACTTAATTAGGAATTAAAAAGATTTTTTATTTTAAAAAAATTTTGTAGAGAAACAAAAAATCATGAGTTAATCTGAAACGATAATTACTTCTAACGGAAAGTACTAAATGAGGGTTGAAAAATCAAGACATTTTAAAGAAAAAAATAGTGACTGAATACTAATAATAAATACGGTAGTGTAAAAAATATTATAATGGTGTGTGTATAAAACTGAACTAGCAAAAAACATTTTACTGATAAATTTAGATACTTGATGGAAATACATTTTAGAGAAGAGTGCGAAAAATTGAATAGGAGGATAAAAATAAAAATGACATATAGACAAAATGAATATTCAAAATATTGAAGAGAAGAATTATATTTAATAATATATATTTATATATAATAATGTATATTACATAATTATATAGAATAATCGTAAAGTAGAAGTGAATATGTGAGAATATCTATGAAACTTATAAAATTGAAAGAAGCTTAGGTATATGTATGATTGAAGACAGAAATATTCAGATAAATAGTAAAACAATTCGGCTTTACTATTTAGTATGCCTAGACGGAAGACCCCAATAATCATATAAAAAATTAGCAAGTAATTATATATTAAAGTATATGTATGATTGAAGACAGAGAAATATTTAGATAAATAGTAAAACAATTCGGCTTTACTATTTAGTATGCCTAGACGGAAGACCCCAATAATCATATAAAAATTAGCAAGTAATTATATATTAAAGTACATGTATGATTGAAGACAGAGAAATATTTAGATAAATAATAAAACAATTCGGCTTTACTATTTAGTATGCCTAGACGGAAGACCCCAATAATCATATAAAAAATTAGCAAGTAATTATATATTAAAGTATATGTATGATTGAAGACAGAGAAATATTTAGATAAATAATAAAACAATTCGGCTTTACTATTTAGTATGCCTAGACGGAAGACCCCAATAATCATATAAAAAATTAGCAAGTAATTATATATTAAAGTATATGTATGATTGAAGACAGAGAAATATTTAGATAAATAATAAAACAATTCGGCTTTATTATTTAGTATGCCTAGACGGAAGACCCCAATAATCATATAAAAATTAGCAAGTAATTATATATTAAAGTATATGTATGATTGAAGACAGAGAAATATTTAGATAAATAGTAAAACAATTCGGCTTTACTATTTACTATGCCTAGACGGAAGATCCCAATAATCACATAAAAAATTAGCAAGTAATTATATATTAAAGTATATGTATGATTGAAGACAGAGAAATATTTAGATAAATAGTAAAACAATTCGGCTTTACTATTTAGTATGCCTAGACGGAAGACCCCAATAATCACATAAAAAATTAGCAAGTAATTATATATTAAAGTATATGTATGATTGAAGACAGAGAAATATTTAGATAAATAGTAAAAGAATTCGGCTTTACTATTTACTATGCCTAGACGGAAGACCCCAATAATCACATAAAAAATTAGCAAGTAATTATATATTAAAGTATATGTATGATTGAAGACAGAGAAATATTTAGATAAATAGTAAAACAATTCGGCTTTACTATTTAGTATGCCTAGACGGAAGACCCCAATAATCACATAAAAAATTAGCAAGTAATTATATATTAAAGTATATGTATGATTGAAGACAGAGAAATATTTAGATAAATAGTAAAACAATTCGGCTTTACTATTTACTATGCCTAGACGGAAGACCCCAATAATCACATAAAAAATTAGCAAGTAATTATATATTAAAGTATATGTATGATTGAAGACAGAGAAATATTTAGATAAATAGTAAAACAATTCGGCTTTACTATTTAGTATGCCTAGACGGAAGACCCCAATAATCACATAAAAAATTAGCAAGTAATTATATATTAAAGTATATGTATGATTGAAGACAGAGAAATATTTAGATAAATAGTAAAACAATTCGGCTTTACTATTTACTATGCCTAGACGGAAGACCCCAATAATCACATAAAAAATTAGCAAGTAATTATATATTAAAGTATATGCATGATTGAAGACAGAGAAATATTTAGATAAATAGTAAAACAATTCGGCTTTACTATTTAGTATGCCTAGACGGAAGACCCCAATAATCATATAAAAAATTAGCAAGTAATTAATATAGATATCTGCTAATTGTGAATAAAAAAAATTAGATGAAAACTAAGAAAAATATGGTGTTATGCCAAAATCAAAATACTGTGCAAACCCATCGTATAATATTATATTTGGAAAATATAATGTTAAAAATGTTTAATTAATATTGTCATATTTTTATAATTAATTCTCATGATTTGTATTTTATTTATTTTTCTGCTCCGTAATGGAGGAAGTTCATAGTCTGTTACATAATTTTGAAAACCAATATGTTTAATATACGTTAAGATAATTTATCTATTTTTGGTTACTGGAACACGATACGGTAAAACAAAATATTAAGTATAAAATTACCATATTGTTTACCAAGCAAATCCTCTCAACCATAACAAACCACGTTCGTGAATAACATCAGTCTTTTAGTAACAAAAACTTATTTTAATATTAAATAAATCTTAATAGTTTAATGATAGTATTTATCTTTAACATATTATCATTAAAATCTTAAGATTTTTTTTCTCTTAAAATCTTAAGATTCGTTTCTCTTAAATCTTAAGATTTAGTTTTAACATCTTGAAATTAAATGTAGAAAATTCT
Organism: Druceiella hillmani; assembly: GCA_039881145.1. Taxonomy (NCBI): domain Eukaryota; kingdom Metazoa; phylum Arthropoda; class Insecta; order Lepidoptera; family Hepialidae; genus Druceiella; species Druceiella hillmani. The sequence continues at coordinate 1,449,097 of JAYKKI010000132.1, forward strand.
ATACGCCGCTAATATGAGAGTTTGCTGTTTGTTGTATCGTGTATAACAATTTTATACCAGACTTAATTCCATCTGTTTCCATTTTTTTGGAGTTCCGAGTCCGCCGAATCCAACTGTTGCGGTGAAATTGTCTGACGGTCCGTTTTTCCATTCGTATGTTAGAGGTTTCTAAACAAAATAAGACAGGGAATTCAAATTTACACGGGTTATTCCCTTGTTCCTAAATAAAAAATATATTTGAATATATGTACATGTCTATATATGCAATGTTGGGAGAAACGCTAAAATAATTTTTACCTACACGAATGAGACACAATTAAACACAGTTCTTTTGTTAGAGTACAAATATAATTTGAAGTATTTTCCGCAAAAAATAACATGATGAGAAGCTACTCTTTGGATATTTATTTGTTACTAAGTCTATCTAAATAATTTTATATATTCGTACATGGAGTCTCAGGCAATTTTACAGATTTCTTACATTTAAACAAATAAAACTAAGATCTTTCAACTCTAGTAGTTTGTATATGTGTTCAGCAATGCAGATATTAGTTCTTTACATGTTACGATCATCCATGGCATAATTTTAATTATAGTGCATGGAAGTAATTTTGAATTATGAGCAAGTTATTTACATAAAAAATATCCACATATTCCATCGAAATGTATATGACTTCAAATAATCTACAGAACCGTCGTAGTGTAAACTCGACTCTCACAGACTGTTTTTCAACAACGTCTAGTGACTAACTCAATGATAGCCGGGGACCTGAATAATGTGGTACCTCAAGGCTAAATATAATTTAATAGCTTTAGGACCGCTTACTCACTGGAAACAGACTTTTGAAACAATAAAGTCCCGAATAAATCACATAAAACAGAATCAGTAAATCGAATTTCGAGAGTATTGTGTACTTTATTTTTCAGATGTATCGTTTTAAATTATTTATAGTACTGTGCGTAATCATCAAAGAGACGTACCTTGTTGACGATATAAAACTGTTTGCTGCTTTGTTGGTAATGTTTCAGCAGTTGCCGATCCAAAGCTGGTTAAAAATGATTTTCTGTTGGAACTGCTTTTTTTCCATATAAAAAATTGTAAATATTTTGAAACACTTTTCTTTCTTAATTTAAATGAATTAAAGGCACTTTTAGGAGTTCATACTATAAAGGAAGGAAAACGGAACCTTTTTAAGATCACTCACGTGTCTGTCGGCCACAGCCCTTTTTATCAGAAACCGCTTGACATACAAACTTATAATAAAACATATTAACCCGCACATATCTCAAGAGCTACAACTAAAAATATCCGTTTGGACATTTTAGGGTGCCACATACTTTTTTTTAATTCAATTTTATTATGCGGTGTTGCTTAATGGGGCTAGTAATATAGGTCCCATTATTTTTTCATAAGTTTGGGAATCCTGAAATGTACTGAAAAAAATGCGAAAAGCTATGTTCCCCTCACAACTTATTTCTGAAGCTACGCAACCAACAATTATGAAAAAATATGAGTTTTCAGAAACCCTCGCAAATTCTGTGGGAAAACTATAGGGGTGGTTGTAGTTATCAACATATTTTATGTTTGCACTATGTTTTTACGCCCATAAATACCGGAAGCATACTCGATATTCTCAAAAACCACGTTACATGTAAACTTAAAATCACACACGTTAATATATATTTTTACCAACATATTTTTAATTAGCTAATTTTTAAAAATATGCTTACAATAAATAAGTAAATAAAAGACTACAAATATTTGGAGTTTACTCCTTAAGAATCGTTTTTCATATGTATGCAGTTTTATGAGGAGTAAAATCAGAAGTTCAGAGCGTACAATTTTCAGAGCGATAAAACAAGTGTAACCGTTCGGCTCTGGTCGTACGAAGTTCAGAGCGTTAAAAAAGTGTAATCGTTAGGTGGCCTCTCCACTCAATATTTCTGCGCATGTTTAGAGTGAGATATTAAAATGTTTATTTGGCATTTCCTTATGGCGTAATCGCAATGACGGACTGTGACACACATAATTGACTATCGTTCGCTTATATCTAGATGTAATCATTAAATGTCATTAGGAGTGAATTTTGAGTGAAATTTGGGTCTTCTATTCAAAAAAATTAAAAAACCTCTTTTAGTTTCAACATCTCTGTCGATTAGAAACGTCACTAATCGTTTTTAATTTTGTTGTATAAATGTGATCTTGTTCATTTGTGTATTACTTGAAAATGATTTTATTGTCAACATTTTTTCATTAAAGAATTTTCCATGTACATTTAATGATACTCTAATCTATATTTATACAGTGTTACGTATTTTATACATTCCAAAACAATCGTAATTAATTAGTAACTTCCAGTCGCGCGTCGGAGAGGACACGCATAATTTTGTTTTTAATTTTAACATTGTACTGGGATATGAATTAAATGATATCACTTATTATGAAGAACGCATATTTTTTTCTAATTTTAAATGGCATATTTAAAAAAATATTCTTAAAAATATCCTAAAAATAACCTCCCTCGTTCTTTATTTCCAAGACTACTAAGTCAAAAATAATAAAAGATACAGGTTTGGCTAATTTTGTGTAGAATATTACAGGAAAAGTAAAGCGATTATCCTTGAACCTATAATATTTCAAATATGCGCCAAGATTATGAGAAAATAAAATTTGCAAATGGTTTAGTGGAATTATCACGTATCCTTTATTTATAAGGGTCTAAATGCGTACTCTTGAAGTTTTTTGTCATCTGATTCATACGCTCTAATATGCATAAGTAAGTTCCATAACGTAACAAACTCATTGCTTTCTGATTTAAAATTAAAATTTTAAAAATTAAATTTATTATCCTTTTCAGTGGCATCTGTGTGCCTTCTAACCATAAAAAGTTTAGAAGGCACACAGATGCCACATAGACACATGTAAATGGTAAATATGAAAATAACGCGAAAACAGAACTCAAAAATTTTATTTAAAGAACTTTCAAATCAAAAACAAAACTCGCTCATAGTAGTTTCAAATAAGAAGAAAACATTAAATGTTCTACTCGAGCTTGAGGTTTTTTTGTCTTCAGATTGATAGGCCCAATATGCATAATTCAGTTAAAAAATGTGGCAAACTCATGGCTTTCTAATTTAAAATTTAAATTAAAAAAAAAATCACCAACTACTATTTGGATTGTATTAGTTTACCTTCTATCCCTAAAAAATTAAATGATAAATGTACCAATACCGTAAAAAGAGAACTTTAATACTTTATTGAAAACGTTAAAACCAAAAACAAATCGCTGGCTTATAACAGTCTTATATATGAAAACGAAATTAATATTTACTATTTATGTCCTGTGTGCTCCCAGTAGTTTGATATTACATCAAATGCGTATATTGAAAAGTACAGTTAAAGCGAATCAAACAAGCTTTCTGAACTAAATGAAAGCATACACAAAAAAATTCTCTTGACTTCTCTTAGTCTGCAGAATTGGCTCTCACAAATGCTATCCCTCTATTGACTTTTACATTACGGTAATGAAACTTTTCTATATTTGAGCAAAAGTTTTTTGACAGCTCACTTCCATCTGAAAATTCAAAGAAAGACATTATATCGAGAGCAGAGTGTAATTTATTAACTTTGCAGCCATATTGGGGCACTTGTAAACAAAATACTTTGAATAAGACGGAAGTTCATAACTTTGTTTCGATGCAAGGAGAAGACGTGAATTTAACGAACATTTTCACTGATTGAAGGAAATATTTTGACAGGAATAAATATTGAGTTTTGTATTGACTTCCAGTAATAGCGAATGAATCATGTGTATTGACTCGTAGGGAAACATAATAATTTGGATCAAATATTTACATGATTGAATGAACAAAAGAATTTAGGGAAGAAATAGGTATTATGGACTGTTTAGGGGAGAGATATGTTTTATGGCATATTATCAAGGTCGAACTGAACTTCATTATCAGCGTTGATTTAATAGGAACCAAGTGTCTGCGTTTTGGAAGAAATAAATGGAAATTATGAGGCTATCAAAGCCATTTAGTTTAAAGCTCACAAGACATAAATGATTTTACCCCAATTAAGGATAAATTTTCCACATAAATATAAATTTTGGTGAAAAAAGTGTACCTAGATAATAACAGTTATAATTTGTCTCAAAAGAACCTACGCATCCTGCATAGGTTTTTTGTATAAAAATTCAATATTACATTTTATTCTCTACTTGTTTTAAAAATAGAGAAAAGCAAACAAACATGCACGCACGCTGGCAAACACGCGCGATACACATCGTTTTTTTTGTACTTTCATTCCTAATTTATTATTTTCGTATATTACCTGTCAAAGAAGCTCTCTCTATCGAATCAAATAATGGTCAAATATCTTTATAATAAAATGCTATGAAAAAGCTAACCTTTATGACTACTATGTTAGTATATATTTTCTATTACACACACACACATATATATGTATATATATATATATATATATATATATATATAGATCTATATATATGTGTGTGTGTGTGTGTGCGTATATGCTTTGTGTCCGGGAACTTTTCACATATCCTTGATCTAATAGTTTAATAGGCCTCTTTAATTCGTTCGTTTACAATATTTAATATCCACATACAAATTTGAAGCCGCTTGAAAACTGATTTCTTTTTTGCGACGTTTGGCGATATATCAAACTACATTTATTGCCTCACCGTGAAGTTAGAAGTGTAGTTGACGTGTTCATTCCAGAATCTGAAAACACGCTGAAGAAAAAAATAACACGTGCACACCTAAGTACGCATGCACGCGTGCATGCGCGTATGCACTTGCAGACGAACGCACGCACACACAATCGCACGCAGGCACGCACTATTTCACCACTACTCTAATTTCCTAATCTTATATATATATATGATCACCAACATCCAATCTCAGTGGATAGGAAAAATGAACTGATCTGCTTTTTATAATAATAGAGGTGTATAATCATATGTACTGTTTTGCAATGGGAAAAATTAAGTTCTTTAATAAAACACGGCAAGTAGTTACTTATCTCTTCTTGGTCACTAGATGTGGTGGTCATTCTGTTTCTTCCAAAAACCACGGAATTTACATAATGTACTTACTAGATGATTACCTGGAATTAAATAAATATCAAATATATTTGTATCCAAGTATTTACCAACTGTGTAATAATTATTACATTATCTACTAATACAATGTATTATTCTTTCACTAAAATACTTGTAGTTGGACCGACATATCAAAATATAATTAGAGCGCCTCATACTACGTCGATCTACAGCTCACTGAAACAAAAATAAAAAAGTGAAATGAATGATCAAATAAAAGTATTTAATATTCCATAAAAGTTATGCGATATTACAAAAGAATCCGCTTAATTAATTTTCCGCTCTCCTTTCAAAAGTGCTTTGAAAATAACATACCTTTATCTAGAACTCTGTCGAAATATTCCTTGTCCTAACTAGCCGTATTTATAAATGATTTTTCTTCTCACACCAGTGGTTATGTATGAGTTTAATTTATTCGTATAATGATTTTAATTTATTTACATTAAGGACACTTAGAGGAACTATTATCCATTAATTATTATACGTATTTGAAATACGAAAATATATAATTAAGAGAATAAGGATACAGCAAGTAAATGAGAAGTAGAAAAAATACAAGGAAGTGCTTCACTTAAAAGAAAAGGAACGTTACTAAATAATATTTATTCTTAAAACTTGTATAATTTTGTATCAAATTTTGGCATAGTGCATAGGGCATCAGTGCCCCGCACCTTTCTCTTTCACAAATTGGAAATCTATTGAACTTTTAAAAAATATTTTGTATTAGTTTGTAACATCATTGAGATTGGTAAAATAATTATCTGCTTGGAAAAATACATTGGCACTAATGTAAAAAAAGTGTAAAAGAATACTTGTTGTAAACAATTAAATAAAATGAAGAGAAAACAGCAAAATTTATCAGAAAGAAAAGTCATGAGTTCCTTTATTTATGAAATTATAAAGGAAGGAAGAAAACTAAAAGAACTTCTCAAGCACGTATAGTTAGCACCACAAAACTTCTATGCATAATTAGACACTTATAAACATTGAAGAGTACACAATATTTTTATTTAAATTATTTACAAATATTAATTTATCCCAACGTATATATATCACCTGTTATAACTTTTACAGCCGTAAAACAAACATTTTAAAAATGCATAATTGCACATATGCTCCGATGTCACTGCTTTTTTGTATCTAAAGCCATTTCTGAGAAAAAAAGATTTAAAGGACAGACGGACGGACGCACGAACGGGCAATAATGCAGTCAGGGTTCCCTCTTTTTTCATTTTAAGAAATGCAATCCTAACAGCAACCAGGAAGGGTTAATAGTTCTGACTAAAAGTATTAAAGAATGAGAAGAAGGGGAAAAAATACAGGCAAAAACGGGAAAGACAGAAAAACTTATGTGTGGGTCAAATTTAAGAATATCGATAGTAGTATGGAATAAATAAAGTAGAAGAGAATGTATAAAAATTGTTCATAAATTGAGAGGGAGAGATAGATAGAATTGCAGGTGGAGTTAAAATTGAAAGTGAAGGCATCGTACAATAAATAGTAAAACCATTCGGCTGTTTATAAATGCAATATGCTGAAATTATTAAGTTCTTTCCATAAATTCTTTAAAAAAACAAAATTATCAAAAATTATCCTGTGTAATACATCGATACGTACTAATCAGAAATATTAAAAATTAGGTAAAAGCGTGGAAGCATTTGATATTAATCCAAAAAATTCAAAATATTATAGAAATGTACAGAAAAACCTCACCTCAAAGTCATTCGTAAATAGCTGAACTTGAAAAATATAGTGTTTAAAATTATTAGTCATTAAAATCAAACTCTTGCAATCGATTCCCAGTATGGTAATTACCAAATAAAATTAAGTATTAATTATAAAACTAACATATTCGTTATCGAGTTAACCACCTATCCAAGGAAACCGCATTCGTGAATAACATGAAGATTGCAACAAGGAACCCTTGTTTTAGTGTAAAAAACTTACCCAATATTAATGGTAACAGCGAGGTATAATGAAGCTGAAATTAAAGTTCGAAATTACTATTCGGCTTTAGCAAGAAACTTTACGATATATTATTTTATGCTAATTTCATGCCAAATATAATTCCATTCATCTCTAAATTTGCTGGTTTCCGAAACTGCCGGGTTAAACTTTTGTGACATTGCTGTCCGTTCGTCCGTTTTTCCCTAGGCATGGCGAAAGTTTATAAGCTCTAAAGTAAATAAACCGGTCCCAAACTGAAAACCTTCTTCAATAATATGTACATAATGACATATGCACTCGTGGAGAGAAGAGTGAAACATTTTTTACCTAGACGTATGAGATAAAAATGTAGTTTGAAATTTGTCTCAGCCATAAAGTATAAATAAAAGTGGTAAGTCCGTCAAATTTAATTTTTAAGATATATTTGCTATTACGTAAACGGAGTTTCCAATCAATATTGCAAATTTGATACACTTAAAGAACATATACTAAGAGCACTCAACTCTAATAATTGGCACATATGTTATGTAATGCAGAGATCCAAACGATACACTATCTGGAGAGCTAAATATTATACAATTACAACTTACTCATTGGAAACTGACTTTTTTAACACAAGAGAAGATAAAAATGTCTATAAGAAATAAAATGAAATTAAAACGGTAAAAGGGATTTCGATCGGAATAAGTATTTTATCTTCATTTCTAGCGTTTAAAGTTACTTATATATTTTTCAGTTATTTATGTACTTTACTATGCGTAATTATCAAGTAGACAAACCTTGCTAATGATGTAGTACTTTTCGCTTGTTCGTTGACAATGTTTCCACAGTTGCGGATCAAATGCTGATTAAAATTAATTTTCTTCGTGGACTGCTTTTTTGTAAACAGAGAAGCTCTATATATTTTGAATAATTTTTCTTTGATACCTTAAGTGAATTATAAGTATTATTTGTCTTTAGGTTTATATACTCTAACGTTAATTTTCTTTTGTGACAAATTTTTCACTTTTAGATTTTGACTATAAAATAAGAGAAATTATATTTACCCAGTTGCCAATTTCAAATTATATTTTTACTTTTCAAATCTGAAAGAATATACTGATAGTGTTAAAATAAAAGTTTAAAATTGAAAATAAAATCTTTCAAATTAAAAGTAAGTACACTTGCGTGTTACAGTTTGAAGTACGAAGAAAAAAATATGTAATATTAATCGGCATTAAACTAGCATGATTTGACGTTCAGTAGAGAGGGTACAAACTAAACGATATTTTAATATTATAATTATTAAAATGGATACCAAAAAGTTTATTAATATTATGGTATTTCCTGTAACACCACATGAAACTTTGTTGCGGTCACAGGTATAATTTTGCTGAAGGACCAAATATCGGAAAATAAAATTAATTCCTTATGTCGCCGTATACATTACTGTTTTTTCGATATGTTTTTCAATGATTAATCGTGATTAATTATTTAATCTCAAATAAAAAATTCTAATATTGATTTTTACTATATGTGTTTGAATAGTCAATCTGAAAGAAATACTAAATACTTTACTAAATCGCAAACTCTGTCTAATCAAAAGAGAAAGTACAAGAAATAAGTTTTTATTACTGAAATGCTTCTTTTAATTATAAACGTTAAAATTGCTTGAAAATTAAGATATAAGATAAGCGGACTGTGGTTGCGTCGAACCCTGCATGTTATTCAAGAAAAAATAAGAGTAAACCTATCAAAGATACCTTACAATTTCAAAGTCATTACATTAATACTTAATACTTCTTATCCATAAACACATATAGATAATGTCTTTATGTCTTTATATTGAGTAGACATTTTTTTGTTAACCTATTCAGCATATTTATTTGCACGAGTAAAAGAAATTCGAATAACGTGACGGCCAAGTGGGCGCACACGTATATTTGACTTTCCAATTAAAATCAAAATAGTGCTACTACATTGATTTTAATATAATGGATACATTATTAAAAAATACATTTACTCAAATAATTAGTAATTTTTATAGTGTTTATTTAAACATGCCTAAATGAAATACACCATAGAGATTTTCATTTGTTATCGTTAATATTTTTACTTGTTATCATATGCTTACATTCATTCGTATATATATGTATACATATATATATATATAAATATATATATATATGTATGTATATATATATATATATATATATATATATATATATATATGTATATATATATATATATATATATATATATATATATATATATATATGTATAAATACACAAACATATGGTGGTAGGGGTGACTAGAAATGTGTACATGGCATTACAAGGAAGAGAGACAACGTTAAGTTTATCATCACCTAACACTACTCTCATGGGAGTCATCTTAAATATTAATTTCTTTGGCACTAATTGGTTTTTAAATTTTAAATTAATGAACATCATTATTTAAGAATGCATGACCAATTTATAAGAAACGGTTAGTTTCAAATATTTTTTATATATTTTTTTCTTTATTTTATAATGAAATATGTTCATAATCACTGAATGACTGTTTTTTTTGTTTAAATAAGATACTAGACCTGTTATATTTTAATGTACGTTCTGTCTTAAATATAGCAAGGTTTTTTGTTATTTGTAATGTTGATTTAAATCATAGATTTTCTTATTTTATACCATAATTTTAATTATCTTGTAGAATTTAATTTGACATCGAATTTTAAATAAAAATTCTCAGTTGATAAAACACAGTGAGTCAATTATTTAATGGTGTTTTGTTATCTTTTTAAAATTAAGATTTCAATTTTCGGAAAAGTAAGCAGTCGTTAATCTAAATATATTATTTCTAAAAGGTGTTTTTTGGTCGAGCGGCTCGATCTCTTTAACTATTGCACCAAAAAAAATAAAAAAATACCCACTTAAAGCTTATGTTTTCTACTTTGGGCGAAAAATATAAAAAAATTCGAAAAAAATCTTTTTGTTAATAAAACAATTAATTTTTATAACAATTGGCATGAGCGCCATCTGTGGGCGACACATCAAATATCTTAGCCAAATTGTGTACTTGGAACACGCTAGATGGCGATATAGTGCGAAGACTTCGCACTGGTCAGCTAGTTTTAACTTAATTCCCTCATATCAATGAATGCTGCCACCCGCAGAAGAGTGATTTACGTCAAATATTACCTGATGCCACTATTCCACATTTTCTTCCTAGACTCGGTATTCATTTTTTTGTAACACCAGACCCTGCTAATAAAATTACGTCTGCAATAAGGTATGATTGTGTATTTTTAATAGCCCCCATTGTTTTAAATAAGTTGAATAGCTTGGAGAGAATGAAATTTATGTGATGGGCTTAAATATTTTAGATAGGGTCCCATCGAATGAGGGAGTCATAACGATAGGATCAGTCGATGGTTGGTTTGCGCCTGTATAGACAAGTTCCTAATTAAAAAAGAAAATGTATTTTTCAATCCAAGGTATAGTTGATCACAAATTTGATAGTGAACAATTTTAATATTAGTAGCGAAAACCTGCCAAGCAAGAGCAGTACATTCACTACGAGTACCTAAAACATTTAAGGGTACATAACGTAGCTATTATATTTTTACAAATTTTATTTTTTGAAAATGTAAGCATATTTCTTATCACATCTTTCACAGATGTAAAAAGAAGATATTTGTTTAATAAAATTATCAGATCTTTAATAATCGATATAGTTTTCATATATTTGTATGGACTTCTAATACTCCAATTTTTCCATAATTTAAACTTGACTAGTGCGCAAATGAGGTAGAATAATGGTGGGAACATTCTTTTATTACATATTTTTCTATGTCTCTGAACGTATACTATAAAATTTGCAAAAATATGTTTCACCTAATAATAAAAAGGTGGTGGATGATAAGAGAAACTATTTGATTTTTCTTGATTACTGGCACATAAAGGGTTAATTTAATTTTAATTATAATTGTAACCATACCGAAACTAGTTTAATATTGATCTTGTTTTATACTATTACAACATTTATGTCGCTAAAATACTTCAGAGATGTTTCGAAACATGATCACAATGTCACGTGCTACGCCAAGTTACAGTGTCTACTAAAGGATATTAAACAAACAAATTATAACAACTTGAATGTTTGTGTAACAAAATTATTTTATTTATTGTTCAATAAGAGTAACATGAGATGTTTACAAATTACATTTTGCTTCATTTATTTCTCATCGTTTCCCTTCAAACATGTTTTGGACTCGTGTTACGATTCTCAAGAGTCGAAATATTTCTACCTTTTTTTACCTAATTGGGTTTATAATTTATTTATTCTCTATATCAGTTGTCATACCCAGGTTTATTTTACTCAATAAAAAACATTCTTTTTTCTTAATATTATAAATATTTTAAAGAAAATATCAGTAATATCCAAATTGAGTGCCGAACATAGTAAAATCAATTAAAAAAAAATGTGAAATAGAAATAAAATGAAATACAAAGAAGATAAAATAAAAATACAAAGAAGTTTCAAGATGTGATTAGTCGGTCTAAATATTATGTACGACAAGAGTGTTAACATACGAGTTAATGGAAACTGTAATGTTAAAACAGTTCTGTAAACTGTAATGTAAAAAAATTCTATTGTTTGACGGGTGTTTGGTTAGTTAATTTCATTTAAACAGAGAAAAAAGTGATTTTTAATGTCCATTTTTGTAGATATTTATCATTGTAGGTATTTTAGAAGTCTCTAGTTATTTGTAATTTTTATATGAAGTATTTCAAGAGTATCGGTGTAGTCACCCGTTTCTCTTGAATATAGACAAACTCGGAGTCTGTAGAACCGATTGTGAAAGAACATTTATTAAAATAAACTGGATATTTTTATGAATAATAAATGGATTAGTAAAAGGATTATATGCTTCAAAAACGTCTACGCACTGATATTAATAAATGTAGTGTATTAATCTTCGAGAAGAATAATTGAAATGAAAGGAGAAAAATCAATAATGAAGAAAAAGGAATCTGACAAGAGAAAAATAATTATCTTGTGAAGAGTTTCGTTAATTTATAAAATTTCATTCAAGAGGTGCAAAAAGACGAATAAAATCTGAAATAATGAATATTTCGAAGTGAATATACTGAAAGATGGGAGTAAAAAACCTAACGATATGTCAAAGAGAACGACAGTAGCTTTTCGTAGCAGTATCTTGATATTAACGATTATTACATTATTTATGTTGAGAATATTTGAAATAAATTAGGGTATAAGTACAAAATAAGGCAAAGTTGAAATTTCTGATACTTAATTGGAAAACGATATCGAAAAAAATAGATAGATGGGCTATATTTTAAAATGTCAGTGGTAAGATATATTTGCAATAAAATTGAACAGTATGTAAAAAACTGTCCTTAAAAAAAGTGTAAGTACGGTGTATTTAGACCTAGACGTACACTCGTCGTTAAATAAATAGTGAAATAAATCCGTATTGCTGTTTAACTTGCCTAACGATTAAATAGTTACTTCTAATAGCTTTTATAAATCACAAGATATAAATTAGTAAAAAATTATTGATAAAATAAATACAGATCTACTAACCATAAGTATTTAAAAAGTAGACAGAAAAGAAGAAAAATTGTATATTGAAATATCACAGAAATATATATTATAAAATAATAAAATATTGAAAATTCAGAACAGATGCAGTGTTAAATATAATTAGTTTTTATAACCGAATTCCTATAAATATTTCCCATAATATTAATTTTCATAGAAAATCAAACATTAAATATGAAATTATGATATAAAAAGAAACCCTCTCAACGAAGACAAACCACATTTTTTAATGACGTCAAGTTTTTAGCAACGAAACTTTATTTTATTCTAGAAATTCTTACGATTTGAAAGCGAGTTTCGATTTTGCTGAAATTGGAAGTCAAAATTGCTATTCCTTATATGAAATCTTGGGGTATGTTATTTTATGCTAATTTCATATCAAGCATAACTACATTCGTTTAGTGTTCCGAATATGCCGGGTCCCATTAATGTGGCAACGCTGTTCGCGTGTCCGTTTTTCCAAGTCTATTTCAGGGGCTTCCAACTTCAAAACAAAGTAAGACACACAATTTAGACGTGTCATTAGCTTAATGTAAAACTGAAAATCGCATGTAAAAATATGTACATGTTTATATTTACATTATAGGGTGAAAGAATGAAATATTTTTTTAAGCAGAGATATTATTGAAAAGTGATATCTTTTAGATTATAAATTTATAAACATAATTCATCTTTATTTTTAGCGTTTTAAGGTGTTTGTCGTGATGATATAAAAACTTTATCCTTGTTCGATGATAATGTTTCGATAGTAAATCTAAACATGGTTTAAATGTATTTTCTTTTGGTATTGCTTTCTTGTAGTTAAAAACACTCGAAATGTTTTGAATAGTTCTTCTTTGTTACTTTAAACGAATTATGGGCGATTTTTTATCTTCAGACTTATACTTATACTTTTACGTTAATTTGATTATCTGTCTATTCGTCATTTTCATATTTTTAATGAAAATAAAATTACATTTGACTAGTTATCCATGTTCGGTGTATATTTTTACTTTCTAAATTTGAAATACGGCAAATATATGGATAATATAAATATATGGTATAAGGCAAATATATGGTATATGGCAAATATATGGATAATGTAAATTCAGAACTGAAATCGGTCAAATTAAAATTAAAATCGCAAGCTCCTTCCAGTTTCAAATATGAAGACGTAAACACTGTTTATTTATTCACATTTACAATGGTCAAATATTACATAAAATTAATTAATAGTAATTTCAATAACTTTTCTAAATGAAATCGAAGGGCAAAATGAAAATTCCTTAAATATTATATAACTTGCGGAATTGACTCTTACAGCTGTTATTCCTTCTAATACACTTTTATTTACGTTAGGTATTATAATTTAAAGTTCCACATTTATGTATAACCTCTTTAACAACAGCCGCCAAAACAAGCTCACTGCGAGAAGTGACATTATCTCGAAGATGGTTCTAAATTATTAATTTCAGAATCGTATTGGAAGCAATTGGAAATAATTTATTTGTCAAGAAAACAAAAGGTTATAACTTTTGAAGCATTTCGTGGACAGAAATGCTTCAAAAGTTTCCTTTGAAAGAACCTTTTGTCTTCTTGACAAAGCAAATAAATTCGCTGATTGAAGGATACACATTTACAGGAACAAATATGGGGGATTAAATTGACTTCCAGTAATACGAAACGAATGAATTATGTATATTGATGCATAATGAAACGTAACTTTTTAGACAAAATTTGTAGGAGACCGAATGAAAGATTGAAGGTACTGAAGAAATACGACTGTAAAAAGAAGTATAGGCTATAAAAAGAAGTATACTATCAAGCTTTTGCTAAAACTCTATGTCGGCGCTCAGCCAATAAGAAACGATTCTGCGCGCTTAAGAATCAATATCTTGAAATTATTCAACTTTCGTAGCCGATCGAATATAGAATAATTTTATAATATAGAATATAGAATAAGTATACACTCTAACCAAAAGAAAGGAGATTTAGGCAATGAAATTAATAATTGGTCTAAAAAGAACCTTTTAAAATCTATATTTAATATAATTTTTACTTTATTTCTCGTTTTTCGAAAATGTAAAAAAACATATTCGCCTGTGCATGCACGCTCGCACTTTATCGCGCACAGTGGATATTCATGCCTTACTATCTACATCTATTATGTACCAAAAAGAGATTCACATTGTCGAATCTAATGCTGATCAAAAAAAACTTCATGTTAAAAAAATAGGACGATGAGAAAGTTATCCTGTGTAATTCCTACGTCAACATCGATGTGCTGTGACATTAACATAAAATGAACCTATTTTGCACTAGTGTATTAGTCTGTTCATTATGAATAAACAGGCTATTCGTTCATAATGAATAAAAGTGGTGGATTAATAAAATCTGTAATGAAACCTTATGACTACTGCACAGTGGAATCTGTTTAGAATGATTATTAAGAGATCAAGAATTTAATCGACAGATTTACCCTTGCAGAAATTTTTGCTCTTAACTTTCAAAAACTATATGTTGGAATCATAAAAAATTATTTAACAGGGAAGACGAACAATTACTCTGCAATACATACATATATATATATATATATATATATATATATATATATATATATATATAAATATGTGTTTATGTATGTATGTGTAGGTATTTGTGTTTAGGGAAATCTCTTTTTATTTTTTAATTCTTTTCAACTTTAAGAAATAATGTAAAAATATTTAAAATCGCTTTAATTTGTTTGTTTCCCAATTGAAAGATACGCTAGGATACAAACTAAGAAGACTTAATAACGATATTTTTATGAACCGATCAGTTTTTTATAATCGCTATTAATTAATTTAAAACATTATGGCCGGTCGATCTTCTTTATTAACTGAAGTGATTTGATACATACAAACCACAGTTTTCCCAATTAATTTTCTCCTGTTTAGATTAAATACATAGTATCATGCATTATTTCTTTTTCATGCTGGTCTCAAAAAATCTCTATATTCCCTGATTATTTCGTAAAACTGAAAAACTTTCTCGTTTATTCGAGATGAGCAAAAGACAAATGTCGCTTTATAATCTTTGACGAAAGTAAAGTTCAAAACATTTCAGACAAACCGTACAGTATTTACAATTGATAATGCTGATGGCCTCTGTGAACTATTCCTTCTCCATTCTGAGAAGTAAACTGCTCCAATATAAAGTTAAAGTGATAAATATCAAATAAAAAGAGAAATCTGTTGACCGAAAAATAAATAGAGACAAAATTAAGAAATTAACAATAATTCCTAATTCTTTCGGGACAAATTGTGAACTATTCCAAAAAGGGCATTACTTTTATTTTTATCTAGTAATAGAATAATGTTGTTTAAGTGTTTCCTAATTATTTTCAAAGAATTTTAAATTTAACGATACTTTATTTTACCAAAAATTTGTTCAGATCTCTAAATGATATATTCCGAAACCCAGCTGTCATTAAGTGAATGCCCAGATTCTGCTAAAATAAATTTAGTGGAATCGATAATGTTCATCTCTAAAAAATACTGTCTGTTTATATGTAATATACCGTCATATAATCATAAGAGAGACATTTTATGGCACTAAATGCCATATAAATTGTTTTATAGTAAATAATTAACTTAAATTATAATTAAATTAACCGTTATATAGCATGTAGTACATACAATAATGTAATATGTTAAATTGTACTTTAAATACGAACTACACAGTCAGTAAATAATTAAACAAATTTAAAGAGTTATAATTGAAATATCACCTGCGTATATTTTATTATGAATATCCGAGCTAAAACTTTGACTTTTTAAATAGTTTCTTAACTAATTTTACAATTACACGCATGTGGTGGATGTCTAAATTTTAAAATAAATATTTGAGTTATAAGAAAAAAATGTAATAAGTATGCGTTTTATTTAATAAATTTCTTCTTATCGTAACAAAGGAATTCCATAAATTCTGTTATATAATTTGTAAAATTAATATGTATATATATGACACTATTTTGAAAGAGTGAATTTCGTGCATGGGAAAGAAAAAAAATTATTGATTTAGCGTGTAGAATGACAACAGAAGTCAAAACTACTCTTTTTAGTATTTTTATCTACCGTTTGCATGATTATTCGAGCGAGTTTCATGCAAAACTTACTGGACGGATTTCGATAAAATTTACAGATACGGTAATAGTATATAAATATACAATAAATGCGAACGAGGTCATAGGCACACCTATATAGTACTAATATAATACTTCAAGATATTGAATATATTTGGCGTTAATTTTGTAGAAATTCACTATTCATAATTAAATGAATTACGTGATGTAGTATTATTTCTACTTTCTTTAAGTTCTTTAGCACGACCTAGGTTTCGTTGTATTACGACATCTTCAGTTGGGCTATTAGCAAAGATATTTAGCAAGAATCATTGCTAATAGCCCACCTGAAGATGTTGTAATACAACGAAACCTAGGTCGTGGTAAAGAACTTAGACAGTAGAAATAATAATATGTCACGTACTACATCAAGATATATTTATTTATTCTTGGCTCTCGGAATGTACGTAATAGATATGGCCATTATTACACAATTATAAGTGACCAAGAAATTAATAAAATGTGACAATGATATCATCAAAACTACAATTGATAAATCACAAATGTAATCGTACAATTGATAAATCTCAATTGTAATTATAGTTATAAGCTTTATATTATAGATTACATTTTCTAATAACACCTCAATAGCATTTACATTGTTGAAGTATTTATGGTTGGAGAGATATCATATTCAAAATATTATTATAAGCCACGTGCTACGCTGAGCTACATTTTCTGCTAAATGATATGAAACAAATATAATAAAACAATGTGAACGGTTATATAATAAAATGATATACTATTCAAAAACGGTAACGTGAGAAGATTACAAAACAGATTCCGCCTAATTTATTTCTCATCGTTTACCTTCAAGTGTTTTTAGGATGAGGGTTACAATTTTCCAGAGCTTAGTCGAAATATTTCTATCTTCTCCTAACTGACTGAGTTTATAATTTATTTTTACCCGTGCATTGGTTATCATGTCCGGATTTAATTTATTCGGCATGATATTTTCTTCTTCTGTAATATAGAAAATTAGAACAAATATTTCCAATATACATATTAAGTACTAAACGTAGCATAATTAAAAAAAGAAATAAAGTGTGTAAACAGTACAATACAACAAAACAATACAATAAAAAGTTAATTATTTGAATAAACGTGCTATGAGGCAAGTGGATTCTAGTGTTAATGCCACACTGAATAATTTCATTTATTATTTTGTCTCAATTAAATTAGTGATATTAACCGTTAGAGTGCCGACGAACGCCATCGCGCTCGTGCGCGTACTTTCTCGCACTCTTCAATATTGTACTTTATTATTTTGCCACGAGCGTGATGGCGCCCGCGAAATCAGTTGCTGTTGTGAAATCAACGCGTGGTAGGGAGGTCGCTCGCACGCATCACTCATTTTTTATCTTTCTACGTGTTACATAAAGTTAAAATTGTAATATTATTAGTAATTACAATATAAAAAGGAAAATGTTTAATCCATAATGTAGGAATACGAAAATAATTCGAGTGAAAAATGATTGTTTTTCAAGTTGTGAAGAAAGTGATAGTGGGAGTGACATTGTGGTGCGCTCACAATTTGGCGTAATGCAAATTTTGAGAGATAGTGACAATAGTGACGATAACAATTATTTTGCTGATACGGAGGATGTACCGGACTGCGAAAATACGATGTGATCTTGATTTAAATTTTTGTTATAATTTTTGTTCACAATATATATTTCCATAATTTTCTTTGTATTTTATTATCCTTGTACAAGTTTTTATTAAGAAAACACCGAAAAAATTATTAAAATTGGATAATTTTTGGAAGAGATACAGTTTTTTCCAGACAAGGGTAAATGACATCAAAAACAAAAGATATAAATAAAACCATGGCACTTAATATAGTATAAAAACATGGCACTTACCAAAACCATGGCGGTTAAATAGTAATTTTTATGTCGTAAAAGTGGTTTAATTAATTAAGATGTAAAATGTTCTTTATATAAGGAAATTTTAGACGAGAAGTGAAAAATAAAAATAAAATCGAAAACGGTTGGTACTTCTAACTGAAAGTACTATATAAGAGTTAAATCCTATGGCATTTCAAAGATAATAGTAATGAATACAGTGGTATGCAAATTATTAAAATATGTTGAGTATGTTTACAACCAAATTAGAAAAAAAAATATAATAAAACGCCAAATGTAGATATTTGCTGGAAGTACAATATTGAAGAGTGCGAGAAAGTATATAGTAGAACAGTAATGACAAACAATGTATAAAGGCGAAATAAATATTAAAAAGAAATTAGGAAGAACCAAAGAAAGCTAGGAAAATATGGGTGGGCCATATTAAAGTGGAAGAGGTTAATATAGAATAGCCGTAAGGTAGAATAGATGAAAGTAGAAGAACATAAACCTATATTAAATATAAAACTGAAAGACGTGTAAATGTACGATTGAAGATAGAGAAATAGTGAAAAAAAGTAAAATATTCAGCATTCCTATTTATTCTGCCCAGCCTGAAGATTCCAATTCATTTCATAAAAGAAATTATTTATGTTAGGAACATTATTGTTTAAAATTATTGGTTACTATTTTCATAGTTTTGTAATCAATTCTTATGATAGTAATTATCACGTATGATCAGATATTAAATATAAAATTATCATATTGTTTATAAAGTTAACGCGCTCATCTATGGCAAACTGGGTTTGTTAATAACATCAAACTTTTAGCAACAAAAATTTATATTGATATAAGAAAATAACTTACGATATTCATGATAACATCGCCGAAACTGGACATAGAAATTTCTATGGACATATAACATTTCTCATGTTATGTTATGCTTGCGGTATGTTATATTGTGTTTGATAATTTCATGCCAGAATTAATTCCATTTGTCCCTACATTTTTTGAGTTCCGAATCCGCGGAGTTCAACTGTTGTGGCGACATTGTCTGTTCGTCCGTTTTTCCATACTGTATGTGAGAGGTTTCTAAAAGAAATTAGACAGTGATTTCAAATTTACACATGTTATTATCTTGGTCCTAAACTGAAAGAATATATTTAAAAAAGTCGATATACGTCCAATTCAATTCATAAAATAAATTATTTATAATATTATTTATTAAATATATAGATAATTCCTTCTTGTCAAAACAAAAAAAAATATTATTTTGCCAAAATCATAATACTGGAAAAATTAATTGTAAAATATCACATTAAATAATCTCATAATAATATGTTAGGAACATAAGTGCTTAACATTATTGGTTACTATTTTCATATTTTTGTAATCGATTCTTATTACATTAATTATCACATATGATCAAATATTAAATATAAAATTATCATATTGTTTGTACTTTTTGATTTGTCGAATTGTTTGATGGTACTTGTCTATATACGTAATGTAGGGAGAAATTGTTAAATAATTTTTTACCTAAACGAGTGAGATATGATTGAAAACAGTTCTTTTATTAGAATATAAACATATTTTGAATTTTTTCAGTAAATAAATAACGTGATGAGAGTCCGCCAACGCTACTCTTTGGATATTCATTTGTTACTAAGTTTATCCAAATAACTTTATACATAAGTACACGGAGTTTCAGACAATTTTACAGATTTCTTACATTTAAACAACTAAAGCTAAGTTCACTCAACTGTAGCCATTTGTAAGTAATACGAAGATATGTTTTTGCATATTATGATTATCCATGGCATCAGTTTAAATATAGTGCACAGGAGTAAATTTTATATCCAAATCAGGCCATTTAAATTAAAAAATGTACACATATTTTGTTGAAATATATATGACTTCAAATATTATACAAAAACGTCCTAGTTTAAACCCGACTCGCACAGGGACTGTTTTTTAACAACATCTAATGATAAACTTAACGATTGCTGGAAGCCAAAATAATATGTTACCTCAAGGGCATAATATAATTTGATGGCTTCAGGACCGCTTACTCACTGGTAACACACAATTTAACAATAAGGAAGATAAACGTGTCTCGAATAAGTCACTTCAAACGGAAACAGTAAATCGAATTTCGACAGCAATGCCTATTTTATATTTTAGTTTTATTGTTTTAAAATATTTACAGTACTTAAAGAGACGTACCTTGTTGACGATATAAATCTATTTACTGCCACTTTGATAATGTTTCAACAGTTGTCCATTCAAAACTGGTTTAAAGTAATTTTCTTTGTGAACTGCTTTTCTTTACATATCAAGAAAGATTTCTTAATTTATCAAGAATTTTTAAGATCCTGGTGGAGAATAAAACGGGACCCTTATAAGGTCACTCACTTGTCTGCTTCTCACAACGTTTTTTATCAGAAATCGCTTGACGTCTAAACTTTAAATTCGGCATATAATAAAATAAAAAATAATTTTTATGTCTCAACAGCTAAAAGTAAAAATGTTTGGATATTTTATGGCCCCAAAATAATTTTTTAATCCAATCTTATGATGCGGTATCGTTTGATGGGGCTATTCATATGGGTTTCAATATTTTTTCATAAGTTTTGTATTTGTATTTTTTCACTTTCATGTGAAATATACTGAAAAATATGACTCTGAGCCTTGTTTCTGAAGCTACGCAACCAACAATTATGAAAAAATATGATTTTTTAGAAGCCCATGCAAACTTTGTGGGCAAACTATAGGGATGATTGTAGATGTCAAAATTATTTATGTTGGCACCATATTTTAATGTATACAGTAAGGAATATTTTTACTTTTTCCTGTATTCATAGTCGATTTTTTTTAGAAACCTTATGACATATAAACTTGAAATTCACATCGACATAATAATATACATATATTTTTATAATATGTATTCTTATAATATGCATAAACCAATTTCATAATGTAACAAACTCGTTGTTTTCAGATTTACAATAGAAATTTAAAAAAAATTACTTGCTACCCATTTACATTGTATCTCTTTACCTTTTACCTCTAAAAATTTACCTATAAATGGCATATATACCAAATCAGAAATAATTTTTTTTTATTGAAAAACGTTCAAACCAAAAACAAATTACTAGCTTATAGCAGTTTCGAATAGGAGGGAAAAAATTATGTTTACAGTTTATTTGCTGTATACTCCTAGTGGTTTGATATTACACCAAATTTTATTTCATGTATTGAAAAGTACAGTTAAACTGAATCAAACAAGCTAAACTAAGTCAAAGCACATATATAAAAATTCTCTCCCCATTTTGTAGTCTGACTGTAATTGGCTCCCGCGACTGCTAGCGCACTGACAACCTTTACAATACGGCAACAAAACTTCCCTATATTTATGCAAAAGTATTTTGACAGCAGATTTGAACAGACTCACTTTCATCCGAGAATTCGAAAAGAAATATTATATTGGGAGCAGAGGTAATTTATTGACTTTGCAAGCATATTGGGAGCACTTGTAAATACATTTTTTCAACAAGACGGAAGTTCATAACTTTGTTTCGATGCAAGGGAAGACTTGAACCGAACCAACAAATTTCCTAATGAAGGAAACACTTTGACGGGAATAAATAATGAGTTTTGTATTGACCTACAGTAATAACGAATGAATTATGTGTATTGGCTTATACGGAAACACAATACCTTAGGTGAATTTTTTAGAAAGCTTAATGAACGAAAAAAGATAATGAAGAATTATATTATGAAAAGGCATTATAGAGTGTGTCACATTATCAACGTATGACAGTTATAATTTTTCGACAAAGACCTTAAGCGTCCTGCATAGGTTCTTTGTAGACAAATTCAATATTACATTTTAAAGTGAAACTTTTATTGTATCGCCTCAGAATATTTCGTTTACCTATCGCATGTCGCATTACAGTCGGCCGCGGAGTGGGGGTAAAGTGAAAGGCGCTTGGCAGAGCAGTTGAAACCAATATGGCGGTACCTATAGCTCTCATCAGCTGTGCAGCGTTTACATTCTCACTTATTTTCATGCAAGTGCATCGGGTTATTTGTATGATTTGATCTGTGTTTTCATGTAAATGTTCATAGTCACTTGATCGCGATGGACGCAAATATAGCTAATAAATCAAATAACCCGATAAACGAGGAAAAGACCGATACTTATTTTAGTTACCACAAAATATTATTTACATTTATAAACTGTGAGACTCAAAGCGAAGATGAAGTTAGTGATCAAATAACCGAAATTCAAAAATAATTCAATGATTTATATAAATATTGATCTACGTTTTTAATATTTTAATATGTATATATATATCATACCGAATATGTATTTATTTATGTATTTATGTATTATGTACTTTAGTACGCAGAGTAAAATAAACATTCATAGTTATATATCTTGTCTACTATTATCATTTCCTTTTTCACGTCTTAAGTTAATATTACTTTTAAAATCCTAAATCAAGTAGCTTTCGAAAAATTCTTAATTAAATGCCTACAATCTGAAAAAAAGTTTCACTTTCATCGTGGTTTCCTAAAACCACACAACTTGTTTCTATCAGTAATTATTAAAGAAATTGGTAGTTAGATAGTTAGTAAATTACAAGTTATTACTTTTTAGGTATCCCTTTTATCCTCAGCAGCTTTTATCCTCAAATTAATGAACACGAAATTCTAAGTTAATATTTTCCCAAATTTTTTTCAATCAATTTATATTTGACGAGACCCACATATGAAGTTTTATTGTAAGAAAAGCTTTTTTGTTCCAAGATAAACTCGTTCCTCGCATGTTTATCAATTTTTTTATGATAAAGCAGAACAAAACTTCAGTGAGGTATTGAGGAAGTGAGGCTGAGGGAAGCAAAAATGCTCTCCGCGTTACCTTTCCTTCACAAAATATAACGCAAAATCGTATTCGGCGGAGATTTCTTCCTTTATGGTCGTAAATTAAGTCTTGTACATTATATAGTTTTTCTAGAGATTAGCACATATTAAAAAATGCAGTGAGGTTCAAATATTTTCATCAATAAATGAATGCTTTTTGAGCACTAAATATTTTATCCTGGGCAAAGGAGTACTCCATTAAAACAATGAAAACAAATTTAAAATTACTGTATTTGTCAAAATATTCACTTTCTCCGGTCATATTCATTAATTTCTCAGTATCACACATTTTTCCTCCGAGATCCTTTATTATTATCCATCTTGTCTCACAAAATTCCAAAAATAATTCATGGAACTTTAATAATGTTTTAATTTGTATTATCTTGTGATTTCTAGTTTTAATAACAAAATATAATTTTGGAAAAAGTAGTCTATGAACTTGCACCTTCCCTTTCCACTTGCTTCTTTGCTTTAACAGTTTTTGTGGTGTATTATAATATATTATAAACGTTAGACTCTACATTTACGCATTGGTATTTAACAACATATGACGATAAACTCAACCCTGTCTAAGAGTCTAAAGGCGTTATTTTGGTATCTTGGGGATGTTATAAAATATATAGAGTTATATAATTTGGATGTTTTTTTCGAATGGAATATATATTTAGTAACCCTAAAATTGGATATTTTTTGAAAAGCGACTCAAACAAGAAATGGTCCTTTTAATTTCGCTAATGATGAATGTTTTGCTTATATCTTTTGCGTTCCAAAGATTTTCGAATATTCTTGACTTAGTAAGATCAATAGGCAGATAAATAGGCTTATTTAACATATCAGCCTATTTATCTGGTTGGTTTATAATATTTTAATATCTACTTGGAAATTCCAGGCGGTTTTAAACTAATTTTTTCTTTGCAAAATTTGGAAATATATTAAACCACGATAATTGTCTCACCGTAAAGTTATAAAAAATACAAGTTCAAAATCGTCCATTTAAATTGATGTTTTCATTCAAAAATCCAAAAATACATAAAATGATTTCAGTGCATTGTAGTTTATTTATGTTTTATATTGTACTCTCTGCGAGAGTATGAGAGTCGCTCTATCAGACAAAGCAAACTAAACAATTTCAATGGGGCTTGTTCCATTATTTTAAATTCAATGCCAGATATATCCGTGTATAAGAATTATTGGAAAGATCGAATTTTTTGTTCTCATAATATTTGGAAAAAATGCCTATATATTTCAGAAGATGTATACCTACTATATATAAACCTTCACCTATTCTTGCGCATATTTTTTGTATTGGTTCACTGTCTTTCGCTTTAAGTGGAATTGGTAAAACAAGAACATTATAGCTACTTTACGAGAAATTTCCATAGTTTATTCGTCCTTTACTGTCCAAATCTCCGTTAACTGAAGAGATCAGCTGCTGCACTTTTTGTATACTCTACCAGAGGTGATGGAAACTTTCTGTATCATTAAAAAAATAACTGAAAAACAAGTGATCGATTTATTACTTATAAAATATAACAAATATGAAAGTGATATTTTCTCGTTTCTTTGCCGGTTAAAATAAAATTGTATATATTGAATGTATTTGGCGTCAATTTTGTAGAAATTTTTGCTAATATCCCACCTGAAGATGTTGTAATACAACGAAACCTGGGTCGTGGTAAAGAAATTAAAAAAAGTAGAAATAATACATCACGTAGTTTCATTTAATTGTGAATAAATGTTTAAATTGACACTACAATAGCCTTCAAAAAGAATGAACGAAATAAAGTGAAACAAATTAAATACGGAGAGAGACGAACATAATAAGAGACAATAAAATTAACTCATAGAGAGCTTGTTTATATATAAAATTGCCAAGAGACGTCGGAAAAGTGAAAAGAAATTCGGAATGGTTAATACATTACTTTTAAATGAAAATACCTAAAAATTGGAGTAATAAATCGAAATTCCAAAGCAAACGATAGTAGTTTTTATAACGGTATGTTTTTTTATAACGGTATGTCGATAGTACTGATTATAATTTTATTTATATTCAGAATGTTTGAAATAACCTAACGACATACACAAAAAATCAATCAAAATCATGGAAACGTATAGTAAATATACATACGTTCATAATGTATTGAAAATTAAAAAATAGGTGCAAACCTTAAAATTATTAGTTATCATAATAAAATTTTTGTAAATGATTCCCATAACATTAATTATCACAGAAGATGAAAAATTTATTTGAAATCAATCATATTCTTTATTAGATAAACCCTTCCACATTTGTGAATGACATCAAGCTTTTAGTGACGAAACTTTATTTTGGTCTAAACATTCTTACTGTATTAATGATCTGAGCGAGCATTAATTACGCTGAAATTGGAGGTCGAAACTGCCATTCGCCATTAACATAAAAGTTTGTATTATGCTAATTTCATATCGAACGTAATACCATTCGTCTCTAAATTTTTAGGGTTCTGAATATACCTGGTCCAATTATTTTGACACGCTGTACGTCCCGTCCGTTTTTCATACGTGTTTCAGAGGCTTCTAACTTCCAAATGTAATAAGACAGGAATATGCAATTTACACGTGTTATTGTTGTATCCAACTGAAAAACGTATTTAAAAATATTTACATGCCCTATATGCAATGTTAGGGGAAAGAGTGAAGCATTTTTTTTAACTAGGCGAACGAGATATTATTGAAAAGAGTTTTTTTTATAGTATACAAATATACCTTGAATATTTTCTCCGTCAAAAAAAATCCCATATGGATGAAGTCAAATTTACTGTTTTAATGTTTATTTACAACTGACACTTAGATATTAGGAGTTCTAATACAGTATTGCAAATTTACTATATTTAAACAACAAATAATCATTTAAATATTTAAATCACTGAACTACAATAGTTTGTATATGCTTTAAGTAATATAGAGATCCTAAAGACGCATTAACTCGAGATTTAAATATAATTGTTTCAGGACTTACTAAGTGGAAACGAACTTTTTACAAAAATAAGGCAAAAGTATCTCCAGTAAATGATATGAAAGAAAAACGGTAAATCAAATTTCGATAGCAATGCGTATTTTATCTTCATTTTTGGCGTTTTAAATAGTATGTAGTATTATCTGTAACCCTCAATTAAACGCACCTCGATAATAATACAAAAATGTTGCTTGTTCTTTGACAATATTTCTTTAGTTTAGTGGAACTAAAGTTGGTTTGCACTAATTTTTTTTTGGAATGACTTTTTCGTAAGTAGAAATATTGGAAATATTTTTAATAATTTTTCTTGCTACTTTAAATCAATTATGGGGAATTTTTTGGCTTTGGATTGATATGCTGTTACGTTAATTTAATAATATGAAAAACTCACCACTTTCAGATTTCTAATGAAAAAAAATTATACCTCACCAGCTTTCCATTTTCAATATGCATTTTTGCATTATAAATCTGAACAAATTATATATATATACATATATTTATATATATATATATATATATATATATATATACATATATATATATATATATATATATATGTATATATATATATATATATATACACATTTATATATGAGTGTGTATGTATGTGTGTGTGTTTATATAGATTCAAACCGGAAATCGTTCAAATTAAAGATAAAATCGTATGCTATGATTCACGTAAATATATTAATTGAATTGACTAAAGTGGTACCTGCGAAACGCGACACTATAACTTAGGTTTTTCAGAGAATGATCCTAAGCTGGATCCTTGACGAGGATAGATATAGGGCTGAATATTTAAAATAATAACTGATACATACGTGGTGAATAGAACTTAAAGCAAAGTCAGAAGTTGTATTTATGTGTGCGCGTGTACGTGTGCGTGTGAGTGTGCATGCACGTGTGCGGACACAAGCGCATGTGTGTCTCAAAATGTCGTGCAACAATTACCTCGTTTTAGGACGTTGCCAAGAATTTTACATAAATGTAGAGCTTTGCGAGAAGTTTTATCGGCGTAACTGAAAATTTTCACATCAGACGAGATGGTAGTTGTGGGAGTGCAACAGCCTATCAGGTCGTGGCTGAGGCCAAAATTAAATTTTGCTAATAAAAGTTCACAACATTTCCAGACTTATATTATTCTTTGCTATACATTAGAGTTATCGTTTTCACAATTTTAATGAATTTATGAATTTCCTCTGTTAGGATAAAAATCAGTAAATTAAATAAAACGCAAGTAAGTAGATTTTATTTTCATCAAAAAAAATATATTATTTAATTTTAAATATATTATTAAATTATAAAATATACAAAGTTAATACTCCGTTATTAACTTCAAATTTTTAATTAAAATAATTTATTATCAGTGGTGTAATCCATATTTTGTAGACAGTGTAAAATGTCATATATATATATATATATATATATATATATATATATATATATATATATACATATATATATATATATATACATGCATATATATATATATATATATATACATGCATGTATATACCAGGGTATATTACATATAAATTGACAGTGTCTTTATACAGAACCCGATTGCTTGTAATAATGACTTTGCATTGTTTGTTTGCAGAACATTGTATAAAGCTGGAATTTCAAATTGCTTTTTTGACGTAAAGCTGTAACATTATCGTGATAGTATTTATATCGATACATTTAAGAAACATGTCAGTTTAATGTTATTATAAATCTCTTTTCAGAATTAGTTCTAAACTTGTAAACGCAGTTGAAGAAACATACTCTTTTTTTTTTTTAATTTGGATGAAAGGATTTGAAAATATGGTAAATATAAAAAAAATATTTAAGAGTATTTTGAAATTTGTCTTAGTAATATCATATAAAATAATACACAAATGTAATTTTAACAAAAAAGAAAAACCTATGTTTTCAACAAAGGTGTTTCCAATAAATTGATTAAATTTTTATATTGATCACAGATTACCCCGACGTTATGGTACTGTTAGGGTATACGATGTTGTGGAAGACGTAATTACTAGCAAGTTTTGAATATCTCTTGTTCGTGCACGCAATAAAATTTTACTCGAATAATATTATATGTATCTTACATCTTTATAAAATTACAAAGGACAAAACTACAGGAGATCAAAATCTTAAGAGGAAAGTAGTATTGGCAGTTAATTTTTTGAAGAAAAAGGATTAAGTAATTGGTATATATATGCATATATATATATATATATATATATATATATATATTTATATATATATATGTATATATAAATAATTACATATATATATATATATATATATATATATATATATATATATATATATATATATATGACATTTTGCACTGTCTACAAAATATGAATTACACCGCTGAATAAATTTGAAGTTTTATAACGGAGTATTAACTTTGTATATTTTATTATGGACATCCAAGCTAAATCTCCTATTTCAAGTAATTTAATAATATATTTAAGAAAAGTAATTTAATAATATATTTAAAATTTAATAATATATTTTTTTTGTTGGAAATAAAATGTACTTACTTGCGTTTTATTTAATTTACTGCTTTTTATCCTAACAGAGGAAATTCATAATTTCTTTATTTAATTTAAATAAAAAAAAAATGTAAATAATACATCAAGAGACACTTGTCTTTTTTTAGTTACCGGAACATACATATGAGCTATGGTCGTTACTACGTTTTACCTATGGTCATTACACATGTTTCAGTAGCTAATAGATTTTTAAAATTTTACAGTAATATCGTTAAATTACATTTGATAAATCTCAATTGTTATTACAACCGTATAGATACAAGCTTTATAATATAGAATACATTTTCTAATAACACTATAATAACATTTACGTTGCTGAAACATTTGTGGTCACGGAGATGTTTCAAAATATGATTACGACGCCACGTGCAACCCCGAGCTACATTTTCTGCTAAATAATATAAAGCAAATGTAATAAAACAATTTGGACGGTTATATAAAAAAATTATTTATTATTCAAAATTGGCAATATGAAAAGATCACAAAGTAAATTCTGCCTAATTTATTTCTCACCGTTTTTTGGACGTGCGTTATGATTCTCCAGAGGTTATTCGGAATATTTCTATCTTCCCCAAAACAAAATGGTTTTGTAATTTATTTTTACTCATTCATTAGTTTTCATGTCTGGGTTTAATTTATCCAGTATAATTATTATTTAGTTGGTTAAATTAGTATGAAGATATTAAAGGGTCATCTTTAAGTTAAAGTTGCTTTAGTTGATTAGGACCTAATAGGTTCTTTATATTAAGAATTTTTTAATTGTTATATATAAATGTTAAGAAAACGGTGAATACTTCTAACCGAAAGTACAAATAAAAATACTGTTGAAATGAATACTGAAATATCACATAAAATTATTTTGCGGCAAATCACATTCATGAATAACATCGAGCTTTTAGCAACGAAGATTATTTCGATGTAAAGAAAACCCTTATGATATTAATGATAATAGTGGAATTAATATCGCCGAATTGGAAGTAGAAATTTTTATGTAAATCTTATATGAAAGTTTGTGATATGTTACATTGTGCATGACAATATCATGCTAGACTTAATTCCAAGAATCTTAAAATTTTTTTCGAGTTCTGTATCCGCTGAATCCTACTATAACTGAATAACGTTGTCTGTCCGTCCGTTTTTCCATTCTTATTTCAGAGGTTTCTAAACGAAATAAGACAGGAATTTCTAAGTTGTTACGTGTTAGTAACTTGGTCTTAAACTGAAAATCATATTAAAAATTCTTATCCGCCCATACACACAACGTTGGGGGAAATGGTGAAACGTATTCATTTCACTAGATGAGTGAGATATTATTGAAAAGGGTTCTTTTGTTAGAGTAAAAATAGACTTTGAACTTTATCTTCATGGAAAAATAACGATATGGGAATCCGTTAACGCTACTGTTTTATGCTTATTTGTGACTAAGTTTAACTAAATCATTTTATCTTCTAGCTACAAGGAATTCCAGAAAATTTTTCAAAGTTCTTACATTTAAACCAATAAAACTTAAACCTCTCAGCTCTAATAGTTTGTATACGTATTAAGTAATACGGAGATAAGTTTTTCACATGTTATTATCTTCCATAGCACCAGTTTAAATATAGTTCCTAGAATTCAATTTTGCGTTTAAATCAAGCTATTTAACTTAAACAGCATATACCTATTGTGTCGAATAATAACAGGTAGTTAAATTTAATTAGCAGATTAAGGAAAAATATAAGGTTTAACTTCTTAAATACGCGCCATGTTCTTATCACTTTTTAAATACGCGCCATGTTTGAACAAAATCAGTGTTTGTTAACAGTTCAATGGAATTAACATGTGGAAATGTGTAAGTATTCATAAGTATCTAAATATGTAGATAATCCTCTCGCGGTATTTGTCTTCAGATTAAAATGCCAAATATGCATAAGTCAATTTCATATTGTTATAAACTCGTCGCTTTCAGATTTAAAATTTAAATTACACAATTATATTTCCTATTTTCGATGTATCTGTTCACCTTATAACACAAAAAATTAACTGGTGAATGAAAATGTACCGATAACAAAAAAACATTTTAATTTTATTGAAAAACGTTAAAATTGAAAACAAAATCACTTGCTAATCACAGATTTAAATATAAGAAAAGCAACTAATTCAAATTGAAAATAAAGCTGCTAGGAACAGGTTCACTTTCATCGGAGAATTCGAAGAGACATTACATCGAAAGCAGAGTGTAACTTTAGTATTACTTTAGTTAGTAACTTTAGTAGCAAGTGTATTTGGTGCACTTTCAAGTAAAGTTTGCCAACAAGACGGAAGTTCATAACTTTGTTTCAGTGTAAGTAGAGGACGTGAATCGAGCGAACAAATTCACTGATGAAGGAAATACTTTGATAGGAATAAATATTGAGTTTTATATTGACTTCCAGTAATAACAATGAATTATATGTGTGGAAATATAATACTTTGGACATAATGTTTAAAAGGTGAAATAAACGAAACAATATAAGGAAGAAATATGTTAGGAAATACTTTTACGGAACGTGGTATAGCTTTATTATAAACGTCTAACTGAAATTCATTATCTGCGTTCATTTTACATAATAGGAGCCGAATGTGTGTGTTTTAGAATCCAGTTAGTTTAAAGCTCATAAGATATGAATTATTTTACCCCGATAAAGTATAAGTGTGCGACACAAACGTAAATGTTTTTTTAAAAATGTACCTAGGCAATAACAGTAATAATTTGGTCTTTAAAGAACTTACGGCTTCCTGCATAGGTTCTTTGTAGACAAAATCAATATTATGTTTTATTAGTATATTTATTACACGAGTTTGAGTGAGGAAGAAATTAATAAAATATAACAATGATATCATCCAAACTACAATTGATAAATCACAAATGTAATCGTACAATTTATAAATCTCAATTGTAATTATAGTTACAAGCTTTATCATATAGATTACATTTTCTAATAATACCTCAATAACATTTACAATGTTGAAGTATTTATAGTTAGAGAGATACTTCAAAATATGATTACAAGCCACGTGCTACGCCGAGCTACATTTTCCGCTAAATGATATGAAAGAAATATAATAAAACAATGGAACGGTTACATAATAAAATGATATACTATTCAAAAATGGTAACGTGAGAAGATTACGAAACAGATTCCGCCTAATTTATTTCTCATCGTTTACCTTCAAGTGTTTTTAGGACGACGGTTACAATTTTCCAGAGCTTAGTCGAAATATTTCTATCTTCTCTTAACTGGCTGAGTTTATAATTTATTTTTACCCGTGCGTTGGTTGTCATGTCCGGATTTAATTTATTCAGCATGATATTTTCTTCTTCTGTAATATAGAAAATTAGAACCAATATTTCCAATACACATATTAAGTACGAAACGTAGCATAATTAAAAAAAGAAAATAAAGTGTGTAAACGAAAAGCAGGACAAATACAATAAAATTAATTAGTTGAATAAACGTGTTATGAGACAAGCGGATTCCAGAGTTAGTGCCACATTGAACAATTTTAATTATTTTTTTGTTGTTTAAATTAGTTTAAAGATATTAAATAGTATTTTTTATGGTATTAAGGTGGTTTAGTTATTTAAGATGTAAAATGTTCTTTATATAAAGAAATTTTATAAGAGAAGTGAAAAATAAAAAGAAAATCTGAAACGGCTGATACTTTTTAACTGATAGTACTATATAAGAGTTAAATCCCAAGGCATTTTAAAGAAAATGGGAGTGACTGGGTATTAATAGTAATGAATATAGTGGTATGCAAATGATTAACATATGTTGAGTATGTTTAAAATCAAATTAGAAAAAAAATATAATGTAACGCCAAATTTAGATATTTGATGGAAGTTCAGTATTGAAGAGAGGGAGAAAGTATATAATAGAGTAGTAATGAGAGAAAATGTATAGAGGCGAAATAAATATTAAAAAGGTATTAGGAACAACCAAGGAAAGCTAGGAAAATATAGATGGGTCTTATTAAATTGAAGGAGGTTAATATAGGATAGCCGTAAGGTAGAGTAGATGAAAGTAGAAGAGCGTGAATAATACTAATAATAAAACCGAAAGACAGTGAAAAAAAAGTAAAATCGCTCAGCATTACTATTTATTCTGTCCAGCTTGAAGATTCCAATTCATTTCATAAAAGAAATTATTCATAATATGATTAATTAAAATATTTAGATATCTGTTTGTTTTCAATATTCAATAATCAGATGAAAACAAAAAAAAATTGTTATTATTTTGCCAAAATTATTATACTGAGAAATGAATTGTAAAATATTACATCAAACCATCAAATATAATATGTTAGGAACATTAGTGTTTAAAATTAATGGTTACTATTTTCATGGTTTTGTAATCAATTCTTATGACGGTAATTATCACATATGATCAAATATTAAATATAAAATTATCATATTGTTTATAAAGTTGATCCGCTCATATATAGCAAACTGGATTTGTTAATAACATCAAACTTTTAGCAACGAAAATTTATATTGATATAAGAAAATACCTTACAATATACATGATAATGCTAAGCTTCAACATCACCGAAACTGGATATAGAAATTTCTATGGACATCTAACATTTCTCATGTTAGGTTATGTTTACAGTATGTTATATTGTGTTTGACAATTTCATGCCAGACTTAATTCTATTTGTCTCTACATTTTTCGAGTTCCGAATCCGCGGAGTCCAACTGTTGTGGTAACATTGTCTGTTCGTCCGTTTTTTCCATTAGTATCAGAGATTTCTAAACGAAATTAGACAGTGATTTAAAATGTACACATGTTATTATCTTGGTCCTAAACTGAAAGAATATATCCAAAAAGACGATATACGTCCAATTTAATTCATAAAAGAAATTATTTATAATATAATTTAGTAAAATATACTGACATCTGCTTATTGTCAATATTATATAATCAGGTGGCAACAAAAAAAAATGTAATATTTTGCCAAAATTATAATACTGGAGAAATGAATTGTAAATTATTACATTAAACCATCTCATAATAATATTTTAGGAAAATTGGTTTTTAACGTTATTGCTTACTATTTTCATATTTTTGTAATCGATTCTTATGAAAGTAATTATCACATATGATCAAATATTAAATATAAAATAACATATTGTTTGCACTTGTTGACTTGTCAAATTATTTGTTTGTACTTGTCTATATATATATATAAAATAGGGAGAAGTGGTGAAATAATTTTTTACCTAGACGAGTGAGATATGATTGAAAACAGTTCTTTTATTAGAATATAAACATATTTTTAATATTTTTCCGTAAATAAATAACGTCATGAGAGTCCGCCAACGCTACTCTTTGGATATTCATTTGTTACTAAGTTTATCAAAATAACTTTAGACATAGGTACATGGAGATTCAGACAATTTAGCACATTTTTTATATTTAAACAACTAAAACTAAGATCACTCAACTCTAGCCATTTGTAAGTAATACGGAGATAAGTTTTTGCATGTTATAATTCTCCATGGCATCAGTTTAAATATAGTGCATAGGTGTAAATTTTATATCCAAATCAGGTCACTTAAATCCAAAAATATACACATATTTTGTCGAAATGTATATGACTTCAAATAATGTACAGAACCGTCATAGTGTAAAGGCGCCTCGTACCGGAACCATATTTTAACAAGACCTAGAGACCTAGTAAACTTAACGATAGCTGGGAGCCTGAATAATATGTTACCTCAAGAGCAAAATATAGTTTAATAGCCTTAGGACCGCTTACTCACCGGAAACAGACTTTTTTAACAATTAAGAAAATAAAGGCGTTTCGAATAAGTTACCTCAAACGGACACGACCAATTGAATTTCGACAGCAATGCTTATTTTATCTTTCAGCTTTATCGTTTTAAATTATTTATAGCACTCTGCGTAAACATCAAAGAAACTTGAGAAGTTGACGATATAAACTTTTTAAGGGTACGTTGATAATGTTTCAACAGTTGTCGATTCAAAATTGGTTTAAAGTAATTTTCTTTGTGAACTGTTTTTTTCTTCAATTGAATTGAAAAATTTGGAAACACTGTTCTTTCTTAATTTATTAGGAATTTTTAGGATCCCGTACTCAAAAGGATAAAACAAGACCCTCATAGGATCACTAACATATTTGACCATCTGTCCGTCACAACGCTTTATATCAGAAACCGCTCGACGTATAAACTTGAAATTCGGCATATAATAAAACATAATAACCCGCAGATGTCTCAACAGCTACAATTCAAAAATATTTGTTTAGATATTTTATGGCCCCATATAATGTTTTTTAATTTAATTTTGTTATGCATTGTCGTTTGATGGAGCTATTAATATGGGTCCCAAAATTTTTTCATAAGTTTTGGTTTCTTCGTAGTTTCTTCCGAGATATACTAAAAAATAAGCCTCTAAGCCTTATTTCTGAAGCTACGTAAATAACAATTATAAAAAAATATGATTTTAGAAACCCACGCAAACTTTGTAGGATGATTGTAGATGTCAAAATTGTTTATGTTGGCACCATGTTTTAATGTATACAGTAAGCAATATTTTTACTTTTTCCTGTACTCATAGTCGATTTTCTCAAAAACCTTATAACATATAAACTTGAAAATTACATCGTCATAATATATATATATATATATATATATATATATATATATATATATATATATATATATATATATATATAAATACAAATATATATATTTTTTTTATAATATACATAAGTCAATTCCATAACATAACAAACAAAATTTCACCAAATACCCGATTTCATCGCAGGTTTATCTCGGTTTACCATCTGACTCTAAAACGTTAACTTGTAAGTAGCAGATATACCTATAACGTGAAAATAAAACTTAAAAATGTTACTGAAGAGACGTTCAAATTAACAATAAAGTAACTGGCTCATAGCAGTTTCGAATAAAAAGAAATCATCTAATATTTCACTCGCGCTTGAGGTTTTTTGTCTTCAGCTTGATATTCCAAGTATGCATAAGTAAATTCCATAATGTGACAAACTCGTTGCTTATGTACATTGTATCTCTTTACCTTTTACCCTTGAAAAATTAACCTATTAATGGTAAATATGCCAATACCGTAAAAACAGAACTTAAAAATTGTTTTTAAATACAATTCAAACCAAAAACAAATCACTATCTTACACCAGTTTTAAATATGAAGAAAAAAATCAGGTTTACTGTTTATTTGCTGTTTACCCCTAGTGGTCTGATATTACACCAAATGTTATATCATATATTAAAAAGTATAGTTAAAGTGAATCAAATAATCTTTCGAAACTAAATCAAAGCGCATATATAAAAAATGTGTCAAAGTTTTGTAGTCTGACTGTAATTAGCTCCCGCGACTGCTAGCGCCCTGACAACCTTCACTATACGGCAACAAAACTTCCCTATATTTATGCAAAAGTATTTTGAGAGCAGCTTGGAACAGACTCACTTTCATCCGATAATTCGAAAAGAAATATTATATTGAGAGCAGAGGGTAATTTATTAACTTTGCAAGCATATTGGAAGCACTTGTAAATGAATTTTATCAACAAGACTGAAGTTCACAATTTTGCTTCGATGTGAGTGGAAGACTTGAACCGAGCCAATAAATTTACTGATCAAGGAAATACTATGACGGGAATAAATAATGAGTTTTGTATTGACTTACAGTAATAACGAATGAATTATGTGTATTGGCTTATATGGAAACACAATATCTTGGGTGAATTTTTTAGAAAGCTAAATGAGCGAAAAAATATAATAAATAAATGATTTACGAAAGAACATTATAGAGTGTGGCACATTATCAAGGTATGGCAGTTATAATTTTTCGACAAAGAACTTTAGCGTCCTTCGTAGGTTCTTTGTAGACAAATTCAATATTACATTTTATTTTCTCCTTGTTTTCATAACAAAGGCAAGTAAACACACATGCACGCAGGCTGGCAAACATTCGCAATACACACCGTTTCTTTTGCTTTTATACTTTAATTTATTATTTGCGTCTACTACCTCCCAAAAATAACAGAAGTCCAATTATGAAAAAATATGATTACTAGAAGCCCATAATAACGGAAGTCCTCCCTCACTTAATTGTTACTCATAATAACAGAAGTCCTCCTTGTCTGATCAAATAGTGATCAAATATCTTGGTAATAAAATTCTATGACGATGAGAAACTTAACGTTTATGACTACTACCTTAAGATTTATTTGCTATTATACTTACATGTAGTTATTTTGTGTATTTAGTGGTTTAACTGTGTTTTCCGTTATTATAAAAAAACCGTGACATTTAAAACATATTCGTTAACTTCCGCTTCGTTCTGCATTCTGAGAAGAAAACTACTCGAATCTGATATTTATAGTTAACATTGTATACATAAAAAACTAATAGATACTATTTGGACTGGGAGAAATATCAGTTATTACTAAAGAAATTGGTAGTTATTTAGTTAGTAAATTACAAGTTATTGCTTTTTGGATATCCTCTTTATCCATAGCAGATGGTCAAATTTCATTTGCATACAAATTAATGAACATGAAGTTCTAAGTTAATATCTTCCCAAATTTTTTTCAATAAATTTATATTAGACGAGATCCATATATGTAGTTTAATTGCACGAAAAGCTTTTTGGTTCAAAGATAAATTCGTTCCACGCAAAATTCACCATTTTTTTTTCTGATAAAGCATAACAAAACTCCAGGGAGGAATTGAGGAAGCTAGGCTGAGAGTCTACCCATGCAAAGATGCTCTCGGCATTACCCTTCCCTCACAGAATATAAGGCAAAATCGTATGCGGCGGACATCTCTTCCTTTATGGTCGTAAATTAGGTCTTGTAAATTATATAGTTTTTCTAAAGATTAGCACAGATTCAAAAATACAGTGGGGTCGAAATATTTTCATTAATAAATGAATGCTTTTTGAGTCCTAAATATTTTATCATGTGTAAAGGAGCACTCTATTAAAAAAATGAAAACAAATTTAAAATTACTCTATTTGTCAAAATATTATTCATTTTTTCCCGTCATATTAATTTATTTTTCAGAATCACACATCTCTCCTCCCAGATCCTTTATTAT
This sequence comes from Druceiella hillmani, assembly GCA_039881145.1. NCBI lineage: Eukaryota > Metazoa > Arthropoda > Insecta > Lepidoptera > Hepialidae > Druceiella > Druceiella hillmani. The sequence goes on from JAYKKI010000132.1 coordinate 1,487,360, forward strand.
TATCCATCTTTTCACATAAAATTCCAAAAATAATTCATCGAACTTTAATAATATTTTAATTTGTATTATCTTGTGATTTCTAGTTTTAATAACAAAATATAATTTTGGACTCAACAAAAAGTAGTCTGTGAACTTGCACCTTCCTTTTCCAATTGCTTCTTTGCTTTAATAGTAAAGTTTTGTGTTGTATTATAATGTAACGTTAGACTCTACATTTACGCATTAATGTTTAACGACATCTGGCGAAAAACTCAATCCTGTCTAAGAGTCTAAGGGCTTTATTTTGGTAGCTTGGGGATGTTAGAAAATATATAGTTATATAATTTGGTTTGCTTTTTCGAATGGAATAGGTTTCTAGTAACCCTAAAATTGGATCTTTTTTGAAAAGCGACTCAATCAAAAAATCGTAATTTTAATTTCGCTAATAATGAATGTTTTGCTTAAATCTTTTGCGTTCTAGAGTTTTTCGAATATTCTTGACCTAGTTGTTAAATTAGCCTCTTTATCTGGTTGGTTTATAATATTTTAATATCTACTTAGAAATTCCTAGGCGGTTTTAAACTAATTTTTTCTTTGCGAAATCACTTGTTTCATTCATTTAAATTCAATGTCAAAGATATCCGTGGATAAGAATTATTAGAAAGATGGAATTTTTCATTCTACTAATGTTAGGAATAAATGCCTATTTATTCCATAGGATATGTACCTACTGCATATATACCTACACCTATTCTTGCGCATGTTTTTTGCATGGTTTCACTCCCTTTCACCTTGAGTGGAATTCGCAAAGCAAGAGCAATTTATGGTATTTTCTATATTTTTGTATTTGAGTCTGTTAAATGTGAAATACATAAGGACCTTGGAGTTGTTTGTTGTTTTTTGCCTTATAATTTGATTAACTGCCCTATTTCTTATCAAAATAGAGACGGATTATTCTAAATTGTATTATGCAATGGGAAAATTAAGTTCTTTAATAAAATACGGCAACAGTCACTTGTCTCTTCTTGGTTACTAGAATATGGTGATTATTATGTATATTTCATTGACCAATAAATAGACATGACATAGTTAACAATAATTACCTAGAATTTAAATTTAAATTTAAATAAATATCAAACAAAATTGTAACTAAATATTTTCTATATGTATAACATCGATTACATTTTCTACTAATAAAATATGTTCTTACTTCCCTAAAATTCTTGTGGTTAGACCGACATTCTAAATTATGATTTCAGCGCCGCGTGCTACTCTGAGCTACAACTTACACTAAATGATATGAAACCAAGAAATAAAAGAAAGTTAAATGGTTATCTAATAAAACAATGTATTCTTCTGTAAGTGTAATGTGAGATTACGAAATAATTTGTTTTCAACCGTTTCCCTTCGAATATGTTTTTATATGAATTGCCATTGTGCAGAGTTTTGTCGAAATATTTCTAAAAATATTATTTTTCTTAATACTATAGTTGTGTAAAACATATGAACAATATCCACATTGTGTACCTAACATATCATAATTATTAGAAATACAATACGATGTGTAAATGTAACGTAGGACAAATACAAAAAAATGTAGAAATATGATTAGTCAGCCTAAATATGAGATATGAAAAGCGTGTTAACCAACAAGTAAACAAGACCAACACTGCGTTGGAAAAATTAAATTGTTAACCAATATTTGGTTAGATAATTTCACTTAAACGAAAGAAGAATAATTTGAAATATTTATATTCTAGGTGTTTTAGAGTTCTCTGTATACTCGTCATTATAATGTAAATTATTTCAGGAGGATCAGTTCCCCACACGTTTCTCTTGCATATAGATAAACTTGGAGTTTATAGAACAGTTCGTGAAAAAAGTTTTACTAAAATATGCTGGAAATTTTTTTAAGTATTAATGGGGTTGTTAAAAGTATAAGATGCTTTTAAAAATATTAGTAACTAATATTAACAAGTGCATAGCAATAGTATTCAAAAAGAATGAAAGCAATAAAGTGGATCAAATTGAATATGAAGAAAGACGAACATAATTAGAGGAAATATAATTAACTTACCGAAAGTTTGTTGATATATAAATTAGCGAAGAGACGTCAGAAAATTTAAAAGGTTTTGAAGTGGTGAATATATTACTTCTAAAGGAAAATATGGGGGAAAATGGGAGTAAAAAAACTGAACGACATTCCAAAGCAAACGATAGTAGTTATTTATAATGATATGTCAATAGTAATGATAATAATATTATTTATATTGGAAATGTTTGAACGATATAATAACTTAACGATATACGAAAAAAAATAAAGTACTGTCAAAAATATACATCCCTGACAGGAAAACAAAGTCAATAAAAGTATGAATTGTTATATATGAATGACAAAAAGAACATTCAGACAATGTAAATATAAATAAATAAGAGGAAAAACTGCGAAGTACAAAAATTGATGGTTGGCCAAATTGAAAAAATGTCAGTAAAAATTTAGAACGTCAGTAACATCAACGAGTATAGATACAAATATTCTTAAAAATGAATATACATAGAGAAATATAAGACGATATTCGTAAGTAGCTATAAGTAGTAAATATTGAAGCGTGAAGATGTACTCGTAGTATAATAAATAATAAAACAAACCCGTATTGCTGTTTATCCTACCTGAGGACTATATACATATATCTAATCGCAAGAAAATAGTAAAACTTATTCAAAAAAATAGATAGAATTCTGCTTATCACATTTATTTAAAAACTACAGGGAAAGTAACAAAAAATTTTAATTGATGTATGGAATTCAAAATATTGTGGAAATATATAATAAATACAGCTACGTTCATAATGTATTGAAAATTCAAAATAGATGCAAACCTTGAAATTATTAGTTATCATGATGAAATTTCTGTAAATGATTCCCATAATATTAATTATCATAGAAGATGAGAAATTAATTAAAAATCGGTCATATTTTTTATCAAATAAACCCTTCTACATTTGTGAATGACATTAAGCTTATAGTGACGAAGCTTTATTTTAGTCTAAAAATTTTTACTATATTAATGATCATAGCGAGCTTTAATTACGCAGAAATTGGAGTTCAAAACTGACATTCGCCACTAACATAAAATTTTGTATCATGCTAATTTTATATCAACCGTAATATCATTCGTTTCTAAATTTTTAGGGTTCCTAACATACCTGGTTCAAGTATTTGGTACGCTGTTCGTCCCTCCGTTTTTCATGCGTGTGTCAGAGGCTTCTTACTTCTATATGTAATAAAATATAGATTTACAATTTAAACGGATCATTTTCTTGGTAAAAAACTGAAAACCGTATTTAAAAATATGTCCATATGGTGGGGGAAAGAATGAAGCATTTTTTTTAATTTGATGAGGGAGATATTTTTGAAGAGTTTTTTTGATAGCGCACGAACGTACTATGAAATTTATCTCCGTCAAAAAATAACGATATTGGATTCTGCCAAATTTACTGTTTTAATATTTATCTGCTTGAAAGTACGTAATCTTATTGCTTAGGTACAAGAAGTTCCTACGAAGTATTGAAAATTTACTATATAAAGCTTCTACGAAGTATAGGAAGAAAGTTCCTACGAAGTATAGGAAATTTACTCTAATAATAAGATCACTTAACAACAATAGTTTGTATATGTGCTAAGCAATACAGAGATCCTAAAGATGCTTTATCTCGAGAGTTAAATATAACTGTAATGTAAAGCAAAGAATGTTATATGCCTGGATATCTCCTGTCCATTAGCAAAATGTAATTTTCGCCTCAGCCACGACCTTGTATGCTGTAGTACTCTCACAACTGCCACCCCGTCTAATATGAAAGTTTCCACGTGTTGCGCCGATAAAACTTCTCGCAAAGCTCTACATATATGTAAAATTCTTGGCAACCCTCGAAAACGAGGTAATTGTTGCACGTAATTTTGTTACGCACCCGCGCCTACGCCCGCACACGTGCACGCGCACGCACACGCACATATACACGCACACACGCAAACAAATTCTGGCTTTGTTTTAAATTCTATTCATCGTATTTGTAACAGTTCTCATGTTAGAGATTCAACCCTATGTCTATCCTCGTCAAGTATCCAACTTGCGATCATTCCCTGAAAAACCTAAATCATAGTGTCGCATATTTCAGTTACCTCTAGTCAATTCTTTCTCTAATTTTGGTTCGAAGAGTGCAGTGTCTTTGTTAGTATTTTGTTCTAGTCCAAGTGGCAACATATATATGTGAATTGTACAGTAATTGTTTGTCTTTGCTCTTGTATAGACTAGTAAGGATGGTTTCAATATATAGTTTTTAAACATCAAGAGTTAAATTTCCTGCAAGGGTAAGTGAATCAAGTTCATTCTTGACCTCTTCGTAATTATCTAAACAGAGTCCACTGTGCAGTATAGTTTCTCTTTGCTCATATATAGGCTAGTAAGAATGGTTTCGATATATACTTTTTAAACATTAAGAGTTAAATTTCCTGCAAGATTAAGTCTGTCGAGTTCATTCTTGGCCTCTTTATAATCGTCTAAATAGAGTCCACTGTGCAGTAGTTAAGGGTTCTATTACAGTTTGTGTTAATCCACTCCAATTTGTGGATTAAGACAAACTGTAATATTGGTAATTAGAAGACTATTTTCTTAGTGTAAAGTAGGTTGATTTTATGGTCGATAGGTCCAAAGATTTGCATAAATGTAAAGTGATTAATTTAACATAACGCGAGTACAATAAATATTAATGTCATCGCAAATCGACACATTAAAACTTTCATCGTCCAGTTTCTTATCGTAGAGTCAATTGATCTGCACTGGATTCGACAAGGAGAATATTTATATGGTATAGGATAGATGATGACATTGAAAGTATGAAAAGAGGTGTCTATGGTGCGCATTTGCGTGCGTGCACACGTGTACGAATTTTTGCTTTCTTACATTTCCGGAAAAGGAAGAAAATATAAAAATAACATTAAATTTTGACTAGAAAATGTTTGTTAAGCCAATTATTCATTTCAGTGCTAAGCAATACAGAGATCCTAAATAAATATATATTCTTTATTTTCCTTACTAGTGGTTTGTATGCTAAAAGTATTCTATATTCGATCGGCTAGGAAGGTTCGATAATTTCAATATGTCAACTCTTATGCACGCAGAATGGTTTCTTATTGACTGAACGCCTATATTGAGTTTCAGCAAAAGCTTGACAGTATATCACAAATCTATAATTCTTTTTGCTGTCGTACTTCTTTATTGCCTTTAGCTTTAGGACAGCTTACTTACTGGAAACTGACTTTTTAATAAAAATAAAAGTACCTCGATTTAATGACATAAGACAAAAACGGTAAGTCGAATTTTGATAGCAATGCGTATTTTATCTCCATTTTTAGCCTTTAAAATTATTTGTAGTGTCATCTGTGACCATCAAATAAACGTACCTCGATGATGATATAAAAAATGTTGCTTGTACATCGACAATGTTTCAATAGGGCACTGGTTCTGAAGCTGGTTTTTTAAATTTTTTTTGGAATTGTTTTTTTGTAGGTAAAATATTCGAAATATTTTTACTAATTCTTCTTGCTACTTTAAATGAATTAAAGGGAATTTTTACTCTTCGAATTGATATACTATTACGTTATTTAATTAATGTGACAAACTCACGACATTCAGATTTGTAATGAAAAAAAAATTATACTTCACCAGCTCTCCATGTTCGACATATATTTTTATTTTATAAATCTGAAAAACTAAGAAATAATAAGATATATATATATATATATATATATATATATATATATATGTATATATATATATATATATATATATATATATATATTCAAAACTGAAATAAAAAATCGCATGCTTCTTACGATTTTAATTACGTCTAAAGTAAATAATGTTTATTTATTTGCGCTTAAAATGATCAGATATTACAGAAAATTATATAACGGGTAGTTCTAACAGAGTAATCTAAATAAGTTTTCTAAATGAAACCGAAGGGCACAGTAAAAATTCACTAAACGTTTTTTGCTCGATTTATGTTAAATAAATCACTTTACATATACGCAAAACTTTGGACCCATCGACATCGAATATCAATCTTGTTTACACTAAGACAATCGCCTTCAATTATGAACAAATAACTAGGGGTGGATTAACGCAATCTTTAGTTTAACCCTTACCTACTGCACAGTGGACTCTGTTTAGATTATTATGAAGAGGTCAAGAATGAACTTGATTCACTTACCCTTGCAGGAAATTTAACTCTTGATGTTTAAAAACTATGTATTGAAACCATCCTTACTAGTCTATATAAGAGCAAAGACAAACAATTACTGTACAATTCACATTTATATGTTGCCACTTGGACTCGAACAAAATATTAACAACGGCACTGTGTTTTTTGAACTAAATTACATAATGAATTGGCTAAAGAGGTACCTGGAATACCCGATACTAAAATTTATATTTTTCAGAGAACGATCGCAAGTGGATACTTGACGGGGACGGACAAAGGACTGAGGGAGAGTATGTTATTACCATTAAAAAAATTGTAGAGTATACCTATAAACCAACATATGGCATATAATACATAATATATATATATATATATATATATATATATATATATATATATATATATATATATATATATATATGTATATATCATCATCATCATATATATTAATACGCTAAAGTTTTAAGATGTTACACTCCCTTTTTAGAAAAAACCTCACAAATAATCCACATAAATTATATATCATTTTATAGATAATTGCTTGCTCTACCGGCATCCACAACTAAAAAATTTATTACTGCTATTGTTTTTGCAAATTAATTAATTATTAAAATTATATACACAAAACAGCAATGCTGCCATCTAACGGCTCAACGTCAATATGATTGACGGTCGGTAAAATTATTGTTTAATTTCAAATCCACTCACGTATAAATAAAGTGGCGCTTTAGCTCAATGCTTTTGATACTTGCGCCTCTATATGTCAATTTTAGTAAAATATTTGTTTGATCTGTCATCTGAGCTTCATAATGGAATAAATAATGCGAAGACTTCGCACGCGTCACGCTAGTATATATATATATATATATATACATATATATGTATATATATATATATATATATATACATATATATGTATATATATATATATATATATATATATATATAAATATATATATACATATATTTATATGCATATATAATTCTAAATTACAGGCATGTAGTGTGAGTCTAAATATTTCATTATATATTTAACATGGATAAAAAAATCAATTAATATGCGTTTTCTTTAATTTACTCCTTTTCATCATAAAAAGGGTAATTGATAAATTCTTTATGCAATTAAAATATAAACATTTATTTGAAATAGTACATCAAGAGACACTTGTCTATTTTTGGTCAATGGTCAACCAAACATAATACTTATGGTCGTTATTACATATGTTTTAGCAACAAATAAATTGTTAAAATATTACAATAATATCGGTAAATCACAATTTTAATTATAACCGTATAAATTCAAGCTATATAATATAGATTATATTTTCTAATAATACTTTATTAACGTTTAAGTTGCTGAAACAGTTATGGTCACGGAGATATTTCAAAATACACGTGCAACCCCGATCTATATTTTCTGCTAAATGATATGAAACAAAATTATATGTAATAAAATTATATATTATTCAAAAACAGTAACTTGAAAAGATTACAAAATAAATTTGGCTTCATTTAATTCTCACCGTTTACTCACAACTATTTAGGACGTAGGTTTCGATTCTCCAGAGCTTATTCGAAATATTTCTATCTTCTCCTATCTGACTAGGTTTATAATTTATTTTTACTCATTAATTAGTTGTCATATCTGGGTTTAATTTATCCAGTATAATATTTTTTCCCCTTTATAATATAGACCTTTGAAATAAATATTACCAACACACGTACTAAGAACGAAACGCAGTTTAATTAACGAGAAATAAAAAAGTGCGTAAACGTCAAGCAGGACAAATAAAATTAAGTTAGTTACTTAATTAAACATATTATCAGATAAGTGGATTCTTAAATTAACGCCATATTGAACAATTTCAATTTTTATTTTGTTGGTTAAACTAATATAAAATTATTAAATGGTCATTTTTATATTTCAAAGTTGTTTTAGTTAATTAGGACATAAAACGTCCTTTATATTAAGAATTTTTATAACTTTTTTAACACCTAGTGATAAACCTAACGATAGCTGGAAGCCTAAATAATGTGTTGATAATTTAATACCTGGTACTAAAGGTACTCATAATACCTGGTACTAAAGGTCACTGGAAATAGCCTTTTCTAGCAATTAAGTATTCCACTCTTCCGCTATTCACTATCTATTATATATTATAATATTCCACTATTCACTTACTCACTGGAAATAGACTTTTCTAGCAATTAAGAATTTTTGATGTGGTTTATTCCATCTGGAATAAACCACAACAAAAAGGAAAAGTGAATGGAATTCCGACGGCAACATATTATTTTATCTTCATTTTTAGCATTTGAAGTTATTTATTTGAACTATGCGTAATCATTAAATAGATGTACCTTGTTAACGATACAAAACTTTTTGCTGGTTTCTTGATAACATTTCGACATTTGCCGATTCAAAGCTGGTTTAAAGTAATTTTCTGTTCGAACTGCTTTTTTAAATATAAAAATATTATATATGACACACAAACTCAACAGAAACTTGGGATTATGATAAATCATATTAACTAGCAAATATTTCAACAGAGATAATTCAAAATTATTCATTTAGAAATTAAAAAGGGCAAAATTAAGTACATGGTTTTATTTTTCCATCTATTGTATGGTATCGTTTGATAAGGCTAGTTATAAGCGTAATAATTTTTTTTTATAATTTTTTTGTAATATATCTCTAGAGAGATACTGAAAACTACACAAAAAAGATATATACAACCCCCCACCCCCACCCCCATACAATTTAGTGTGCCTCGAATCAGTTTTTACGAAGCCCAAGTACAGGAATAGTTTTTCTAAACGACGATTGTAGATGTGATTTTGTTTTAAATCTACACCACGTTTTTTACGCCCATAAAAGATACGATAGGCAATATATTTACGTTTTCCCATATTCAGAGCCGATTACTTATAAAGAGTATTTCCTCTCTTTTGTCGGAAACTACTAAGCCAAAATTCATAAAAAAATGGGTTGGTTAAAGTTAATTAGAAGGTTAAACTAGAAGGTTAAAGGAAAACGATTAACCTAGATCTTGTAACTTTTTAAATATGCGTATGGAAAATTAATATTTTTTACTGTTCAATGGAATTAAGATGGTAAGTATTCACGAGTATCTAAATGTATAGAGAAGCATCCAAGTACAAATTCTGCTCGTGTTCAAGGTTTTTGTTTTCAAATTGATATGCCAAATGTGCATAAGTCAATTCCATAACATGACAAAGAGATTAAAAAATTAATTTCAGATTTAAAAATTAAAATGCATTACAGAATTACCCGTTTTCGCTGTATCTGTTCGCTTTTAAATCTAAAAAAAATAACTGGTAAATGACAAAGTACCAATAACTTAAAAACAAAATTTAAAAGTCTTTTTGAAAAACATTCAAATTGAAAACAAAATCACTTAGTAGCAGTTTTAACTATACGGAACGCAAATAATATTTACTGTTTACTTTCTCTGGTACTCCTAATAGTCATATATTACATCAAATTATACGACGTATATCGAAAAGTACAGTCAAAGTGATTGAAACAAGCTTTCTAAACTAAATCAAATCGCACACATAAAAACTCTCTTAACGGTTTATAGTCAGAGATATTGGCTCTCATAACTGCTATCACAGGAATAATCTTTTCATTACAGCAATAAAGTATCTATATTTATGCAAAAGTTTTTTGATTGCAGCTAGGGACAGGCTCACTTCCATCTGACAATTCGAAGACAGACGTTATATCGAGAGTAGAGTGTAATTTACTAACTTTACAAGCATATTGGAAGCACTTTCAAATAAAGTTTGTCAACAAGACGGAATTCCATAACTTTCTTTCACTGCAAGTAGAAGATGTGAATCGAGGGAACAAATTCACTGATGAAAGAAATATTTTGACAGAAATAAGTGCTGAGTTTTCTATTGACTTCTATTAATAACAAATGAATTCTCGCCTAATGACTCGTACGAAAAGAAAATACTCTGAACAAAATGTTTAGAAGGCTGAATAAACGAAAGAACATAGGTAAAAAATATGTTAGTAAGATTTATAGAATGAGATACAGCTTTATTTTAAAGTTTTAACTGACTTTCATTATCGGCATTAACAGGTCGTAAAAGATATCGGATATGCACGTTTTAGAAGAAATAAATGAAAATTATGAAGCCTTCAAATACAGTTAGAAGCTCATTAAATATGAATTGATTGACCCCGACAAAGGATAAGTTTGAGACACAAACATTTTTTTTTTTTCAAAAAATATACCTAGGTAATCACAGTTATAATTTGGTCTACAAAGAACCTATGCTTCCTGCGTAGGTTCTTTGTAGACAAAATTAATATTATGTTTTAAAAAAAGAGATAAGTAAACACACGCGCGATATATACTGCTTTTCATACTTTTATTCTTTAATTTACTATTTTCATCTAGTACCTGCCAAATCGAGATCCTGCCTGTCGGACCAAATAGTGATGAAATGTCTTTTTAATTAAATGCTATGAGGATGAAGATGTTACACTTTATGACTACTACGCTAGTATTTGTTTGCTATTGTACTTATATAAATATTGTCGTATTTTCTTTATTTTGTGTATTAGGTGGTATTTTCGTATATAGGCGATATATGAAAAAATAATAGAATTATAACATATTGACGGAGAAAATTTTTCAGTTATTTCCAAAAACTTTGGTATAAAGATACTTAGTAAATTATGGGATATTCCTTTTTGGACATTTTCGTTGCCCTAATCAGATAGTGAAATTTAATTTGCGAACAAATGAATTATTGTGGAGTTCGAACTTAATATTTCCCAAATTTTTGTTCAGTTTATATTAGACGAGACTCAGATATGAAATTCCATTTTAGGACAAGCTTCTTTGTTCAATGATAAATTCTATCCTCACATGTATATCAATTTTTTGTTCTGATAAATCAGAACAAAGCCCCTAGAGGTATTGTAGAAGCGAAACTGAGGGTTTTCTGAAACAACGTTCTCTCGGTGTTACACTTTGCTTGCGGGAAAGCTGTGATGGAAGGGGAAAGTGAAGCAAAAGCGTGTGTAGGAAAAATAACACGATTGTCTAACGATAAAGTCAGCGACGTTATTACGATAGTTTTCGGGTGTTATTGTCACAGAATATATAAAGCTATATAACGGTGATTGTTTGTTAAAATGAAATAGGTATATGTATATATATATATATATATATATATATATATATATATATATATATGTGTGTGTGTGTGTGTGTGTGTGTGTATACATGTATTCAGATATTCTTGCACATCTATTGCATATTGTTTCGCACCCTTTCGCCTTAAACGGAATGCGTAAAACAAAAACAAGGGCACTATAGGTGCTTCTCACGAAATTTCCGAATTTTGTTTGTCCTTTGTCCTCCGAAATCCCATTTATTGAAAAGAAGATGAGCTGCTATGCTTTTATATGCCCACCAGTAGTTATAGAAACTTTCTCTAACGGTAAAAAACTCAAAAAAAGTAAAAAAAGGACCGAATAAGAAATGATAGATTTATTATTTGCCTATATAATATAATAAATTTTAAAGTCTCTTTTTATCGTCTGCTTGCCTGCTAAAAACAATCTGGCCTGTTAAAACAACACATGTTTGAAATATCCCTAGGTACCGTGAAAGGTTTTTTTTATAATAAATACGATAGATTTCTTCACAAGATGAAGTTTGCTTCCAAAAGAACATTATACTTTTAAAAGTAAAAAGCTCACCGGCTCACTTACTCACTGAGAGATTGTTAGAACTTTTAGGTCAGGTCTAATAATGAGAATGTATTCTGTAAAAGCTATTAAATAATTACTTAATCAATAAAGTGTGTGTTGAGTTGCTCGTTCGCTTCCTACTCCTTTGACAAACATATAAAATATATTTCTAAATTAGATGTCATCAATTACATAACATATTAGGATATTAGTTTGTACGTTAATATTGAAAATGTTTTAAAATGCATTAACAAAGTTTTTCCCGCAACATATATACGCCAAGTTAGCATATGCGACGTTTGCAGCCTTTTGGAACTCGAAATTGTATATCTTGATTGGGCCTTCGGAATTCGAATTTGCAATGATTAAAACGTCCATTTACTGGCTTGGTTCAAATAGTTGATAAAACTATTTACAGAAAAAAAATCCAAGCAAGAAAAGGAAACGAAATGTTTATTGAAAGTAATCCATATAACGTCGATGCTGAATAACAATTATTTCAAAACATATAAAAAAAGGAAAAGTTCTTTTGAGGAATAATAAATTGTTAGACTAACGCAATTGTCAAAATCCAAAGTGAAGCCAAGTTCAAAAGCTCTTGTGGGTAGATAAAACTTAAAATATTGTAAGCTTTGAAATAAAATCACTATCAATCGTGGCAAATTTTATTTTTAACCACGCACGCGTGGAAGAAATTAATGCCAAAACACGTGTTCATTCACCAAACTTAAAATACGATATCTGAAATAAAATACTATCAATTTCAGTAAGTTATCGCGGAGACCATCCGCACGCACGCACTTTTTTATTTTATTAAGAACATCCAATATAAGTTGAAAGGAAAAATATTCAACTATTTTGAATTTTAGTAACTCCTCTGCTTTTTATCAAAATAGACACATAATCGTAAGTATTGTTTCGCAATGGAAAAAAGTTAGGTTCTTTAATCAAATACAAAAAGTCACTAGTCTGTTCTTAGTCAGTAGAAAATACTGATAATTATGTATATTTCAATGACTAAGAATAAAGGTACTAGGTACCTAGAATTACAATTTAATTTTTATTAAATATGAAACGTAATTGTAACCAAATATTTATAATTACATTTTCTACTTATACAATGTATTCTTAGCTTTCTAAAATACTTGTAGTTAGAGTTACTTTTCAAAATATGATTACAGCACCACGTATTGCGCCGAGCTACAGCTTCTACTAAATGATGTGAAACAAACATATTAAAGCAACTTAAATAGTTATCTAATAAAATTATTTATCATTCTTTAAGAGTAACTTGAAATTACTTAATTTTTTTGAAATCGTTTCCCTTCAGATGTTTTTTGCAGGTGAGTTACGATTGTACAGAGCTTTGTTGAAATATATCTTCTTTATTCAAACTGAAGAAGTTCAGATTTAACTTTCCGTCTCACATCAATCGTCATATGTGAGTTTAAATTATTCAGTATAACGATTTTTCTTCGGTTATATAATGGACAATTAGAGGAAAAGAAATGTGTTAATAATTATACATATATTAAATACGAAAAAGTTTAATTACAAGTAACAGAAAAATAATACATCATGTAAATGTAAATTAAGATAAATATAAAGAAGTGCTTCACTTAAAAGAAAAAAAGGAACGTTACTTCAAATGTTTATTCTTAAACGTTGTATAGTTTTGTGGCCAATTTCGACATAAAAATAATTTCATCGGAACGTCATCACGTTGCGTGAACCAAAAAAAATTCACGTCAATTTAAGACTACAGTCTCAGTATACGACATCGATTTTAACTTGATATATCAAGCCATCTTTGAGAAAAAGGGCTTTGAAAGACAGAAAGACGGACGGATAGCCAAGTGATCTTGTAATGTTTACGTTTTTTTCATTTTAAGGGAAAGAACTCTAAAACCAACCCGAAACGGTGAATAGTTCTAACTAAAAGTGCTAAAGAATGAGAAGAAGTGAATAGGGAAAAAAAATACAGGCAAAAACAAGGAAGACAGAAGAATGCATAGGTGGGTCAAAATGAAGAATATTAGTGACAATATAAAATAACCGTAAAGTAGAAGAGAATGTACAAAAGTTATTTGTAAATTGAGAGAGAGAGATGTAGATAGAAGTATAGGTGGTAGTATAATTAAAAGAAAATAGGTCGTAAAACAAACAATAAAGCAATGCGGCTGTTTATCCCGTGTATGAAGCAATATAGTTACTTCTGAAATTATTAAATTTTTATTAGAAATTTTTTTTTAAAAATTATAAAAATTATTTAGTAAAATACATCATCATTAATATTTAAAAACTATATGAATGCGAAGAAACATTTGGTATTAATACACAACATTTTAAATATTAGAGAAATATATTGCAAAACCTCACATTAAAGTCATTCATAAAACAAACATTTGACAAACGTAGTGTTTAAAATTATTAGTTATTAAAGTTAAATTCTTGCATTTAATTTTCATAGGAGTAATTGTCATATAAAATCAAATACTAATTATCGTATTCGTTACTAAGTTAATCATCTATACTAAGGAAAACCACATTCTTGAATAATGTTAAGGTTTTAGCAACGAAACTTTATTTTAGTATAAAATACTATTGGAATATTAATGATAATAGCGAGCTTCAATATAGCAGAAAAAAAAGTCGTAATTGTTATTCGCCTATATCATGAACTTTTGCGGTATGTTGTATTATGCTAATTTCATGCCAGATTTAATTTTATTTCCCTCTAAGCTTTTAGCATTCCGAACCAGCACAGTACTATTGTCGTAGCAACAGTGGCCATCTCCATATTTTTCCATTGGTAAGTTCAGGCTTCCAAACAAAAGAAGACGGCGATTTGAAATTTACATATCTTGCCCGTCGATGGAAAATCTAAAAATATGTACATACATTCATACGCAAAATACCTAAACTTATGAGATATTATTCCAAAGAACTCTTTGTTAGAGTACTTTCTTAGAGTATATTTAAAATTGTCTTTGTTAAAAAATGACAACTTGGTAGATGGTCAAGATAATCCTAACACTCTAGGCCGTGAATGGAAAATCGTATATAAAATTATGTACGTACACTCATACGCAAACTTGGGGGAAGAGATGAAACATTTTACCTAGACGTATGAGATATTATTGAAAGAAACTGTTTTGTTAGAATACTTTCTTACAGTATATTTTAATTTTTTCTTTGTCAAAAAAAACAACCTGGTAGATCGTCAAGATAATACTAAAACCTAGGTATCCTGAATTTCCAGTCATTATTGGAAATATCTTATACAAAAACAGCCACGCTAATAACCTTTAACAATATGTACGCTATTAGTGATACAAAGGTAAGTTGTTGCGTATTATGATATCTCGCATCAGTTAGTATTTAGTGCCTATGAATAAATTTGGTCTTCAGTTCATGACATTGCATTTAAAATAGTGTACATTTATTCTGCTAAAATATATGTGACTTCAAATAATGTAATTAGGGCGAATCCGACTCGCACTAGTCTGACTTTTGAAAAAATCTCAAACTCAAAGGTAGCTGGCAACTTAAATACATTATTTCGAGAGATAAGGTTAGAACAGTTTATTCACCCGAACTCATTTTTTTCCCAAAAAATGAGCTGTGTCATAGAATCAATTACAAAAGACCAAAACGGTAAACGGATTTTCTACATAAATGTCTTGTTTTATCCTCATTTTTAGTTTGAAGCTTTCTATAGTAATATTCGTGATAATCTAATCGACATTCTTTGTTGACGATATAAAAGTTTTTCTGGTTTGCCGATAATGTTTAAATAGATGTAGGTCTAAAGCTGATTTTCTTATTATTTTAATATTTTACACAAAACAAAGCTGCTGTTACTATATTGTTAAGAAAATAAAGAAATGTAATATTATTTACTTAGATGTAGCAAAGGTGTGTGTGGTGAAAATATAGCATTAAAATTTTGGATAAATACGAGCGAAAACTAGCTCTTTTTTTATTTTTATTATAAAAACTATGTTTTAATGAAATACGCGTAACTGACTGACATACATACATTGTGCGTTATTTACTGAAAGCCTGCCAAGCACGAGTAGAACTCACACTACGACAGTTACGTACACAATTTATGTAATAGGAACACTATGTGCATTTAAAGGTACATAGCGTTCCTATTACACCATTTACAGATATTAATTACCCACAACGTAAATATATTGTCATCCATATTTTTTACAGGCGTACATTGGGCATATCCCAAAATATAACCACAAATTAACAATTTTCGGATTTTTTCCTCAAAATACTTCTCGCCATATTTCATGATTCTAGGTCAATGGGAAGTACACTATAAGTTTTCATTTACTTGTTAATGTCAAAATATGCGGCATAAATTGTCATATTTTAGGGTTCTCGGATTTTACTCATTAAGAATTTTCGTATATAGCGCCTGGTATGAAGTTTTATGAGTAGTAAAATCAGAAGTTCAGAGCGTTAATAAAGGTGTAACCGTTAGGTTTTCATTGTACGAACTTCAGAGTGTTGAAAAAGGGTAACAATTAGGTGACCTCACCGCGCAATATTTCTGCGCATTTTGGAGTGAGATATCAATATGTTTATTTGGCATTTTCTCGTGGCGTAATCGCAATTATGGAGTACGACACACATATTTACTATCGTTTGCTTGTATCAAGATGTAATCATGAAATATCATTATGTGTGAATGTTTGATGCGTTCTACCATATAAAATTAAAAAAAGTCTTTTAATTAAAATTGTTATCTGATGTTACTAAACATTAATAAGTTTGCTTCAAAAATTTGATCTCGTTCATTTGTATTGTTCTTGAAAATAATTATATTGTGAATATTTTTTATTAAAGAATTTTCCATTTACATTTAATTATATTGATGTTTATATTGTCTTACCAATTTTATACATTCCAATAGAATCGTATATAAGGAATAATCTCTAGTCGCGCGTCGGAGCTGAAACTTCAAAGCACCGTTGACTTAAGTATTTGGTATTAATTTAACCTTGATATCTCCACGCGTTCCTGAGAAAAAAGACCTTGACAGACATATAGGCAGACGGCAAACCAAAAGATCCTATAAGGGTTATTTTTTTTTCTTTGAGTCTAAAAATCTAAAAAAACATTCACTTCCCTTCTCAGTAAATTTGATAAATTATTTTTGAGACTAAATAAAAAAGGAACTCTGAAGAGAGCGCGAGCGCATTTCGAATACATTTCGAACGAGTGAATTTCTCTAAGTAGCTACAAGACTGTAAATGCCCTTTGGTACTAAAACATATAATTTTTGTAAAGGAACCGAATGTGGGGACTGTTTTCGTAAACTGCTTAGTGTCTTGAATCCAATGTCGAAATTTATATCGTAATATGTTTTAATACACATATTTATTCAAGATTCTTATTAAAACAAATTGTTTTAAATAAATTTTTATGAATGTTAGGTATCGTTTTAAATATTTACTTTGTCTGGAAAAATAAATGATAAAAAGTAATTTAAATATTAATGGATTCTATTGAACATGAATATTTGTTGCTAAACTTGGTCGATGTATTTACTTAAAGTACTAAGTCAAACAATGTATGATATTAGATATCGTTATTAATTCTACAAAAGGTTGACTATCTCTGTTGCCTTTTTTTTATTTATTTTTATCGTTATTTTGTTTTTTAGTAGTAATAGATACCAATACGTGTCGAAAGAAATATTACTTAAAAAAAGAAATATCAATTATATTATTAATTCAATGTGTTCCTAAGTTTTTTTTTCATGAAGATGCTGCTCACTGTAATAAATAGTTTACATAAATTTATAACTAAGAAATCAAAGATAAAAAATATTTTTTTGTTAAATTAATAAGTTTCAAATACAGGAATGTTATTGATTATTTTTACCCGACTTCAAGAAAGAAGGAGGTTATCAATTCGACTTGTATGTAATATTATTGGAACCACAAAATATTCATATATGGTAGTTCTGCTAGGCCCTCTAAACAAATATACAAAACTTAATAAGTGTATACATGTATGTTTGTCCACATATCTATAAGAAACTAATAATAGAATTGCAACTATTTATACTAGCTAAAGCATGTCAGAAGACTTTGCCAGATAAGACATGTCAAACGTACATACTAAAACAAAAGAAAACAAAAACTTGTCTTGGCTGCACTAATCTTAAAAAAAATTAGTTAACATACACAAGTTATGTTAGTGCCTATTTATGATTTGGATTTTGGATTTATTTTGTGCATATTGTAATACTTATTATTTGTTGTAATACTTATTATTTGATTTTAAAAACTATTAGGAAAATTTGAGTTCTCTATATTTTTTGTAGCTAAAAAGAAATCTGCAAAAAATTGTTGTCATATCATTTAACTGATATACTGTATAAACAGGTTACTAGCATTCTAAACGTTTTTATACACATAATGCTCTACAAAGGATTATTAAAATAACATTATTTATATTTGAAAATCAATATATAAAAACAAATATTTTTTTGAGTAAAGTAAAGTGTAACAAAGAACATTAATATTAGATAACGTTACTACTACATTTTATTCTGTGTATCGAACTGAACAGATCATAAATAAATTTACGACCGTTTCTAAAAAAATTGGTGCTAAAACTTAAATTTCTATGAAAAAAGATCCAGATATTCATAGAAACTCGCTTTACATATATTCTGTTTGATGTACAATGCGTGAATAACAGACATGTTCTTATGTAACCTATATAATATGCTTACAGACAACTTTGATTAAATTAAACAATTAAGTAGATATGTACGTTGTATCTTCCCACAATTTATTCTGTTGCACGTCACAAACTCATTTCTGAAATTGCGTCATTTACTCATATGATACGGTTTCTTCAAAATATGTACAGACTAATGAAGACCAAAGTACGCAGGTATTTTAGTAAAGCTCTTCCCTCTCAAAGTGTGTCGTAAAATGGAGCATTAGGCTCACTTGAAGGAAATAGTTTCATCTGGAAAATTACGACAAACATTCATTATCTTTCTCTACGTTATACAACTAACATGTGGGACAAGTAATTGCAAACAACTCGCATCGATGATTTAGAAAGTTCGTCATATTGTACGTCATATTCGGTGTATATATTCTTTTTTACATTCTACAATATATGCATTTATAATAGTCACTAAAATCAAATATAGCTTTAGAATGGAGAATGAATAACACAATAAATGTATATAAAGGTCACGTGCAGGATTACATCGAATTGCCATTATCGTTGACTTGAAAGATGATTGATGTATGTATTATATTTCTGTATACTTACTTTATCTTAATTATATCACTATTGTACTCATTACGTTGCTTCCTAAAATCCTATACTGAATATATACAATATTTTTTTGATTAATTTTGAAGTCAATTTTTGTTTTTAAGATCTCAAAGTTAATTTTTGTTTTAGTAACACATAACAATTTGCGTTACTGCAACAAAAAAATCATAAAGAATTTTTCTTTTATAGATTACTAAAACGTTAAATATATTTCACTGCAAAGAAATAAAATGAGTTGTATAAAAAATGTGATATTTTGGGATTCTTTGATTAGCTGGTTAAGTTATTTTGTCCTTTCTTCTAGAAATTATAAAGCTTGTTTCTATATTTTCAGTATAATTTACAGATTTCTGTGGTATTGGTCGCATTCATCGTCCAAAAAAATACAAATATGTGGAATATAATTGGTCATGAAAAGTATTTCCATTAGTAAATACTGAATTTAATAAACCAAATTTTTATTAATAACTTTTGTTACATTATTTAACAAATTTTGTCAAAATTGCTTTTAAACGTTGTACTGTCAGTGAAAAATAATTTGAGGTATATTTAATTAACTTAAAAATTAGATAGAAAAAATGCGAAAAAATTTTAGTTCCTGGGAAATGTATTCTCGAATTTCTAATTATTTTTAAAATGTGTCACGTTTTTATAGCCACAGTTATCAGTAGCCATTACCAGATACAATGTTTTATATCTCGGCATTTGTCGACTGGAGAAACACTCGAAATAAATAGTTAAATCGACACGAGGTAATAATATATTTATGTCTTATTTTACAAGTTAAATCCATATAATTGTTTAAGATTCGTATTCCATTTTTGGCAAGAAATACTAAAATTTTGAAGGCAACTAATTGTTAAAAACAATTAGGGAATTTTTTTACAATTTAACACCAACACCAATGTTGTTATTCCCTGATAGCACAATTAATGTTTAACATGATACAAAAATGAAAAAAAAAATATTTATACTACTTGCCCCCTCTAAAATTTTTATGTAAAGATTTTTAAGCGCTGTCTATTGAGATATATACAGGTTAATGTTCTTTATTGCTATGCCATATTTTAGGTTTTTACGCCAAAATGTTTTTTTCGAAAAACGGCTCTGACAAAAGAATAGACAAGAATTTCACTAAAATAAGAATAAGAGTTTTAAAATATTATTAAATTAAACTGGAATGACATAACTGCAAATAATGGCCTATCAAGCGAAATTTATTCATCTTTTACAACCCAATTAGCATAGATGCGATCAGATCTCAGGTATTAAAAGTGCAGTTAAGATCTTAATAACTATTATATTTTCCAATAATTATACTATTCCCAATTGTCAAAAACATAATTTATTTTAAAAATGTAAGTAATTTGTAATTAAAAAATAATGTAAATATGCCTTAAATATATGGTCCAATATTGAAATAATCTCACTACTTAAAAATTAATCCTTTAGCTAAATCCATTTAAAACTTTTTCTTTGACGGAGATTTTTCATCATCTTTCTTTCCATTTTTCGTACAGGAATTGAATACATACGTAGGTATATAAAACAAATGACTTACTAAACTGAATCCTCGCAAATAAAATGATTTCTTTCTTGTCGTTTTATTATAAAAAAGCATGGAAATTTATATCTGATTAATATTGTTTTCCTACGAAAATGAAAAAATAATTTAAACAACTTGTGGAAGTTTTTTCGACGATACGGTATGGGAAGTCCTTAGCGCTTAGTAATGGCAGAATTATATATGGCACTTTATTTCCAAAATTAAATATAGCAAAAATTTTAGATTCATTTATTTTTTGTTATCACCTATTTCCAAAATTAAATATCGCAAAAATTTTAGATTCGTTTCTTTTTTGTTACCACTTATTTCCAAAATTAAATATGGCAAACATTTTAAATTCGTTTCTTTTTTGTTACCACTTATTTCCAAAATTAAATGTGGCAAAAATTTTAGATTCGTTTCTTTTTTGTTACCACTTAAATTCTGTGAAATAATTTTTTTTTTAATACATATTAATAAAATATGGGCCCGAGAAAAATGCCATTATTTAACATCACTTCATACGGTCATTTTATAATTTTTGAAAGGTTTTGGATTCAATTTTCGATAACCTAAATACTTAAATGTTGCCGGTTATATTTCAAGTATTTAAAACTGTTCAAGTTTTTTAATAAAAAAAGGTATAGTTTAAATACTTGACCCAAGTTAAGAAAATATTTGAATAGTATTTACGAAGTAATACGAATTGTCACAAAACAAAAACTAACCTAGAGTTATCAAATATCACATAGGAAGTTTTAGCTGCCGAATATAGTCGAAGATTATCTAATATTTTTCAGCAGCAAAAATGATTACGTTTCAATATAACCGCAAAAATTCTTATTGTTAAATAAAAAAATACACAGATTATTTCATCGATTTAAGAACGTTTATAGCAAAATATAAATAACAAATAAAAACATAACAAAAAACAACAACAATAACATTTTACCAACTGAACAACACAAAGAACACAATACACAAGTAACAATATACTTTCACTCGTTGTTACCTTTCATTCCTTTTTATATACACGTAATGACTCTGAATTGGCATAAATTCGCTGATATTGTCGATGGCTACATCCGTTTACCAGCCGTGGCCTTTGCTCTTGTGGATGATGGTTTTGACAACGGGTACTTTCACGGGATATGGCTGGGGTACATGGACGGTGATTGTTTTCTCAACTGGATAAGGGACATGTTTCTCGACGGGATAAGGGACATTCTTGACGACTGGGTATGGTACAACTTTCTCAATAGGTATATTAATTTCCTGTATAACAGGTACGGCGACTGGCTTATTCACTGGTACTTGAACAGGATAAGATTGAGGTACAGGTACCAAAATAGGGTGTGGGATCTTTATATGAATCGGGTTCGGAATAGAGACGGCCACGTGCTTGTAAACTGGAATCGGTACTGGTTTCTCGATTTCAACTTGTTCACTGACGGGAATTGCTTCCTGGTGTCCACCATAGCCGCCGTCGCCCAAAGAGCCTCCGTCAAAACCGCCACCACCGCCGCCGCCATGACCGAAACCGCTACCGCCGAAACTGCCACCGCCGCCGCCACCGTGACCGAAACCGCCGGCATCGCCATGGCCGAAACCGCCACCGCCGCCGCCACCGTGACCAAAACCGCCGGCATCACCATGGCCGAAACCGCCACCGCCACCGCCGCCGCCACCGTGACCAAAACCGCCGGCATCGCCATGGCCGAAACTACCGGCATCAGCCTGACCGAAACCCTCATTGCCGGAGTAGCCATATCCGCCGCCGCCGCCGCCGCCGCCGCCACCGCCTCCTGAGTGGTCCAGACCTGCAGCCTGCAGGTAACTATCATGTCCACCGCCGTTTTCAATTACTGACACGTGCTCTGAACCTCCACCTCCATTGCCACCGTCTTGACCACCAGCCGAGTATTCATGACCGCCATGGCATGATGCTAGCGCGAGAGTCATAAAACAAACCTGTAAAATAAAAGAAGCTCGTTATGTAACATTATGTTGACGTAATAAATATACAGTAAAATAAGGAAGTCAAAGATTTATTGTAGACTTGAATTAAGAATGGATGTGAGAATTTCTTATTCGAAAATTATATATATTTATTCTATTTTAGTCTGCATTATACCTGACAGTGGTTTAAAATTAATTATGTATTATTTGATTGTATTGTAATATCAACCTAAGACTTTATATTTATTAGTATCCAGCATCATATATTTTACAAATGGCAAAATGAAATAACACAGAATCATTGTCACCATAACAATATTTTATATATGTTTCAATGACAGTATGGGAGGGGAATATTTTACAATGAAAGGAATGATCCTGTTCGTTATCGCCACAAAAAACGAACTGACATTTTCAATTGTTCTCGAAATACATTGTCTTTTAGATGTCAGGCTGGGTGTTTATAATTACGTGCACTTTTCTTGTATCTTTGTTTCATTACATTACTGGTATTTGTAACTAAACTTTATGATTGGTAAAATTTAGTTGCGTCACAATCAGCATCGGTGGTAAATTGGAGACAAAATTCTGTCAATTGAAATTAATCACTGAAAATATTTACTTTTTCGTTGTCTATATTTTCGACAATATCATGTTGAATTATATTTATAATTAGATTTTTATTTTTATTTAAATTTGTATTTTGCCTAATTTCTTTAACTATTGACTTTTATTATTATCGACTGAATAATATTATTTTTTCTTTTGTTTTCTTGCTGAATCGGTATAAAAATATATATAAATATGGTGAAAGACATTAAGTTTAAAAAATCTCCATATCTTTCAAATTTAATAAACTTATTATAGAAGGTATCATTTCCAAGTCGTCAGATAATTTTTTTCCAAAATAAATAACGAAGATGCGTGATAAGTAAATATAAAGATCAGTATTTATTGAACGCTGTTTTTAGCAGGATATTCAGACCTTGACATGAAATATGATAGGGGCGCGACCTTTTACCCAAGCTTTGTCGTGTGTATTTTTTCCGGTACCAACAAATATGTCTAAAAAAGGGTATCTCGACCGTGGAAATGACACTCTTAGCAAAATATTTGAGGTTCGTAAAAGAAGATTACATTTTATACTTTGTCAATATGACACGTGTAGTTGAGGCCAACATAAATAAAGTTGCTTGATGTTCAGAAGTTTTGCTAGGATAAATTTATTTACTTATCTGCTTATTTAAACAGGTTTTTTTTTCAAAAAAGTGAAAGAAGTGTTGGTAAATTATATATTACTTTTCTTGGAAGGGATTCTTCATACATTTATTTTGAATATCCGTTACGAGAGAAATGTAAAAAACTTTTTTTTTCTTTCCAAATATCAAAAACTTCGAACTATTATTTTATTAAACCTGGGGGTGATTGTTGGGAAATTTAAATTTATATTTGTTCTGAAAGTGACGTTAAAACTTTCAGAACAAAAAAGATGATTGTTCTGAAAGTTATATTTTGTTAATTAATTTACTTTATTTTCTGATATAATAATCAAAATAAAATAATTTTTCTCTTTAATTCCGAAAAATTATGATATTAAAAGTAATTTTTTTAAAGATGCAAGTGTGTAGAGCTAATGTACAATAAGCATTGTGGAATTATAAGTAAATAGCAATATAGTAGCTAAATAAAAATATATACCGATGGAACTTCCAAGAAAATAAGGCAAAATATTCTTAGAATGTTTTGGAATAAGGATAAAGTTTAAATATTTTAAACAAACTACGGTGGAAATTTATTTTCCTGGAAAATGAAGTTATTTTTCCAAATTTCAGTGTCGATAGTAAATCGTAAAATTATGAAATTTAAAGTAAAATAATTTAATTTTCTTAAATTTACTATTCACAATCAATATTCAAATATTTTATTTTTAATTTCAATATCAATAGATAACTTAGATAGATAGATATAATAAAAAAAATACTTAGATAGATATAAGGAAAAAAATACTAATTTTTTTCAAGATAGACCTATGTGTATTTATCTTAATAATAATTGGCTAATAAGAAATAATATCAAAACATTATTATATGCATTTTGTGTAATTGCGGTTTTTTATAATATTATGTATCTAAGACTATACCACAAATATTATGATGAATTCGTGAAAATACATGCAACGAAAATTGCAATCAGGCAATAAAAGTTATATAATTCAGTACCACCAATAATTAGAAAAAAGTAACACCAAATATTTTAGACGTAACAACGTGATATTTTAAAATATTCAACGAGGCCACTGTTCCATCCTGTCACAAAATAAAAACAAAAAAAGTTACTCACAAAAGTCTTCATGTTGTCAATGCTTGGGATTATGGTTAAAATGTATTGAAGTGTCTCTCTCTAGTTACTCGCTACTCGAGCGCTGAGCAGTGAATGAGTGATACGAGGTGATTGCTCCATATATATACGTGGGGGCGGTCGGAAGCATTCTCCGGATATCAGCGGCGGACACTCTCCGAACGCCCAATTCGCCTTTTTTTTGTGCTCTTCTTGTTCGAATGTGAACAAGGGTTATTCTCTTCGCGTTTGTATTGCGAATTGAAATTATTTATTTTTGTTTCGATCGATTTTTGTGTCAATGGAATTAACTATCAACATTGTTATAAGTAGTTAAGTTTGTATTATTAAACTCGTTCTCTATTGTTAAGTAAAGCTTTATCTCGGATTGAAGGGGATGTAGTTTGAGAACAAAAATGTTGTAAGATCAATTTTATCAAAGTGGTTTACCTATTCATATAGAATGAAGGAAAGTTTAAGAGGTTGTGGTTATGAATTTCTTCGTGTTTAAATATAAAATTGTTTTTTACTAAGTGGACTCATCTGTTAAAATGTTCCTTTGATATTGTTATTTTTTTATTATCAAAGTTAGTCAATTAAAATAAAATTATTATTCACATCGATTTAAATTTTTAAAATTATAAGTCAGAATACAGGATCAATGTGCTCTCTTTTCGAATCAATTATGTTTATTTATTTTTTTTCTCGACTTTGTATACCTGCGTTGTTTACCTTTATTACCATGACTGTGTCGTCATAATGAAATATTTTTAAAAATATTTCTACGATTGCACATTTTACCCTTAAAATTCGTTCCTTCTATAATGTGACTCCAATATTAAAAGTTAATTTTCTTATTTCTTAATATTTCTAAAGAAAAGGGAAAGTTATTTAGAACCACAAAGTTCAAGTTAGAATTATATGAGTAAAAGAATAACACCCGTAAATTAGATTCCATTTTTCCTTTGACCTCGGAAATTTTAAATTAATTTTTACTTTATGCTGTGATTTGGGTTGTGCTTTGATATATTAAAATTATAATCACTCAACCACTTTTCATTACATGCAAATTAATTTTTTGGCGGAGTAAAAATATATGGCTGGTGGTAAACACGTATTTTGTAAAAAATCAAGGTTGTAAAATCACGGTCACGTTTTTGATGATAGGCTAACTGTGGTACATTTTTTGCCTTAATTTTTATTTCTTGTTATTAAACTATTAAAATATAAGTGAAAACACAAATTATCAAATGATATAAAAACAAACATTTCAAATTTAACATAATTTTTGAGATTTTTTTACTAAACCCTATTATTGAGCAGTTTTTATAATGGCCATATAACGGGTTTTTAGAGCATTTGTTATAAAAATTTACTTCTACTAAAGCATAATTATATCAAATTAGAAGATAAATGAATATATTTTTTTTTATATCTGCACCATATTTGATTTAAATTAATTTACATTATTTGTCTGAAATGTAAATTTACTATAAAAATGTAATTTAATTTATCAAGAGTTTAAATAAAGTTAAACTTATTTTGTTTTTTTTATCCTACACAAAAACAGGAAACAAAATTGTTATACTCAAACTCGTTGTTATTCTAATTAAAAATCAATCTTTACAATGAAATGAAAAAGAATTCGTTTGCTTACTAAAACTGTCCTTAAAGCAATAGAATTGTTTTACTTGTCATCTAGTAAATGAGACAAACAAAACTTATTACGGACGAGAAATTTTAAAAAATATGAAATTTTATCCAAATTAATTAGACGTAAAAAATTATGAGAAATATGGGTATGAGGAATAATGGTACCTCGATAATCGAGGTATCATTATGTTGAAACGTTATCTTAGTTTATTTTATTTAAAAATTCTGCAGAATTATATGTTCAGATATATGTTCATATCAACATTTCTTATAATTTATTTTGTAGAATTATTTTATTTTAATACATTTTAAACCTTTGCTTTTTCTTTATTAAATCTTAATTATACGAGTTACACAGTTTCAGATTACGGAGTTATCAGAGATACGGAGCTTATTTCATGTTCCAACATAATAATCTATTTGGGTGTCTACATTGCATCATTTCCAAGCATATAAGTTTGCAACCTACGAACAGTTGGGCGCTGAGTTAACTACATAAGAAGTTCGTATTTCCAATTTCAGTATAACATGCTTAAAGTGACAAAAATGAGCAAAATTCATTTAAAAAAATCATCGCTAATATACCAGTAGCACATTAATAGGTTCTATGGGGCGAAAAGTACGGGTTACAATATGAACGGTGAAGAAATTCTCGAAGCGCGTGCAATTTCAAAAGATTAAATTATTTGTATTGTACCTAATAAGACAATTTTTTTCATGGTGCAAGATGTCAGTATATAAGAAAGTAACAATTTTCTCCAAATTACAATTATTTTTTAATATTTATAAATAAACAAGATAATGATAATTTCTTCTAATTTTTTAAACTGCTATGTATAAATTTCTAATGAATAAATTTATAACAATTATAAATTATCACATCGTTTAGGTGGAACTACAAATACTATAAAATTACCACTTAACATTAAGTACACATTTAAATATTTATATGACTGAAACAGAATTCAAAAAAATATAAAATCTAATGTTAATGCTGAAATACGATGAATCACATCAACGTAGACTAAAGTCTACCATTACAAGTACTTTACACTTTTACTTCAACGCAATTCACATGTTAAATAAATAAATATAGCCACGGCAAGTGGCGCAGCAGAATAGCCACGAACCGACCGCCTGCGATTTACTTTCATTCGCTGGCCCGGCGCAGTCTCGGCCCGGCTCTAGTGCCCGTGAAAGGAACACCTGTCCGTCACCAGCCTTATTACGTAACTAATTACGTACGTCTGCGGTGTGCTCGATATATTATTTAATAACTGTCGTGCATCGGGAAGTCGATGTGAAGCCGTTCGCAGCTTGTGCTGAGATAAATACCTTTTTAACTTAAGTTTAAACGATATTTGCGAGGCATTCTGAGTCTATCCGCTGTGCTCGATAAGTTGTTTAATAACATTCGTCAATTAGTAAGTCGGCATGCGGTCATTCGCATTTGATACTGGGATAACTACTCGTTTACAACGAATGATTAAGAAATTATTGCGAGATATGTTATTGTGTCATTTTAATTGACGAAGTAAGAGGGATGGAGATAGTATTTTAATGTGGGTATATTTTTTAAAGCTATTAAATATTTCATATGCTTGTAATATGGTAATATGGTCTTATCAAATTCCTATGAAAATTACTTTAATAAATGTGACTGTCTATAATGTGGCTGTCTATAATACGTGACCATTGTAAAATTAGCAATAAGTTCATTTGAATACTATTACTATATGAGTAATATCATATATATTTGTACTTAAGTTGACTACTCGTAAA
Organism: Druceiella hillmani; assembly: GCA_039881145.1. Classification (NCBI taxonomy): domain Eukaryota; kingdom Metazoa; phylum Arthropoda; class Insecta; order Lepidoptera; family Hepialidae; genus Druceiella; species Druceiella hillmani. The sequence goes on from JAYKKI010000132.1 coordinate 1,515,945, forward strand.
GCCAGTACAGATACGCGCAGTACAGACGCACAGCACAGTACAGATGACTTTAAACATAATTTCCGGGTCAGAATCTAATATTCTACAACGGCTATAGCTTGTGCCTTCAATTCGTGAGCTAGCGGTCAATAAAGAGGTTGATGACCTTAATCCTATTCAGATCAGAAAAAATTCTTTGTTAAAATTAAATTTCTATCTTTCATTGTTGATATAAAAGATTAAATTCGTCTTTATTTCGAAAATATTTTAAAAGGTTAGATTCTTGTCATCTTAAGAGGTTTTTTGCTGAGAAACACGATTTGGTTACTCGGTGATAACTTTTTGGTTACTTGGTGATCTTATAATTAATGTTTTTTTAAACCTTTCATTTTTCTTGTCTCTTTTAAGGGTTCACCATACGCTGTGATAGATATTCACATCAAATTATAATTTACCACCAATTTTCTAGATTTTACAAACTTAAAAATTAGGACAAAACTAAGTAGGATTTTAGCCCTACAAAAATTCTCGCATTCCTCTTACTCGTGTAAAAATTGAAAGAAGAAATAGTAAAATCTGTTTAAAAATACTTTTTCTTTGAAATTTCACATAAGGTTATATAGATCACTTGCAAGGAATATTTCTGGCGACCATCAACTCAAGAAAACCATTTTAAGATAGGTTTTATTCACGGTATAAAATTATATACTTGGTTAAATATGATTAATTTATTTTACATTTTCTTGCAATAAGAATCACATATTTATATAAATGCATGTATTAAAAATATAACATTTTCGTCTGCGACAGCTGTCATATAGCTGAACAGCTAAATGCATAGGAAAGTGAAGAGTTTCGTCATATAAAATAAGTATTGAAATCCTACTATAAAGAAAATAAATAATAAAAACGAAATCGGAAATATTTTAGGAATGCATTAATATTTCTGGACTTATATAATTTTAAAATTAATTGTTATATCAAGACATATATACAAGATATTTCTCGCAATTGATAATAGGAGGTTATTTACGGAGCAAAATATATGTAATTTCATTAATTATCAGTTGATTATAAATTTGATGAGTTTTTAAAATTTTTTTTTTAATATTTATGAAGTAGAACTTTTGACAATTGATGAAATATTCGTGCAATAATCTAGTCATCTATATTAGACATCTCGGTACAATACTTCACGTTCGCATTCCATCTTTTACAAATGAATTTATTTTTAGTTGATCGTTTGTATTTTTGTTTTATTTTGTATAATGAAATAATTACACATATTTATTTTTTTATAACTGGAATACAATTTATCTCACATTTCTCAGTAATCACATATTAATCTTTTGATTCTAAATCCATATTTTTCGGACAGCAAATATATTCGTCCTTAATTAATCACTGCATGTGTTATATCACGCCATAAATACCCCCATAAAAAAATGCGCTAAATTCCCTTTGAATTCTAGTAAACATTAAAAAAATTTTAAATATAAAAATTCTCTTAGTTCATTTTCTGTATCGAGCCTGCAATTAAAAAAATACAAATAAATTTCCACCTCAATTAAACACCTGCTAATTGTAAACATAAAAAAGTGCCAAGTTTAACTTCAGTATTTAATTGGAAACATTTTTTACTTTGTCATTATACAATTTTGACGTAAAACTTCTTCAAGCGCAACTTGAGAGTGACTCAGATTTGTCTTCGTGCATAAATAACGTTCAGTAGACGAGTAGTTTGCTTACGTAGATTTTTGAATTTGAAAGCATTGATCGATTATAGAATTCCATAAATATTTATGGTATATATACATGTATACGTAATATCATTTCTTTTCTATTTTTTAAACATAAACTTGATTTCAAATCGTTTTATATTCGAATGAGTAGTCTAACGAGGGATAAGCATATTTTTTTGCATGAGTGTTTTTAATGTGATTTCAATAATTTTTTTTCACTTGAATTTAATTATTTATATTATAAAATCTTCATTTTTATACTGAACTTCTGTTTCGTAGATCCTCCTGTAAATGTTAGAGCCTACTCTGCAAATTTTTTAATACTTTTTGAATGAATATGTTGAAAATCAGATCGATAAAACATTCTGATACCATCATTTTCTTATCTTAGCATTCTCTTGGGCTTTAACAAATTATTAGAATTACGTTTCGTTAACTAGTTAGTTTTAAAGAAATTACAACTAAATTGTCAGTGTTTTGCATATCCATTACTTATAAAATTACTGCAAATATAAATTTCCATCCGATTTTACAATTGTCCTATAAGAGGTCATCATTTCCTTATAATTTTCTTTTGTACATGTTTACATGTATGTATTTTTAAAATTTTAAGGTTCGATATAAATTGGATAGCTTGAGATATTTTAATAATCTGTTAGTTATATCTAGAGATCATTTAAATCAAGATAAATGAAATTTGGGTTTGTTCTAACTTTTAAGGTTCCATGTAAATTGAAGAGATTGAGATGTTTTGGTAATCTGTTAGTTATATCTAGAAAATTTTATAAAACAAGATAAGTGAAATTTTGGTTTCTCTGTAATGTTATCTACTTTGTAATCACATAAAAGGGTTCGTTTTAGGTTTTAGTTATTACATAGGTATACTGGATGCTTCGCACTCTGTTTAAATGATTATTGTGATCATCCTTTAATTTTGACAATTCTGTACTTTAATGTATCTAATTGATATATATATATATATATATATATATATATATACATATATATATATATATATATATATATATATATTTATATATATATATATACATATATATACATATATATATATATATATATATATATATATATATATATAGCGGATTTATTGCTACAAGAGCAGACAATCAGTCTAGCCAGCGGCCTGGAATCGAACCTGGGTCCCCACGGTGCGCCTCGCAGTGAAAAAAGCCGTGTGATTAACCAAAGCTGTGTGATTAACCAAAACTGTATGATTAACCCAAGCTGTGTGATTAACCCTGCCTTGTGATTAACCCAACACTCCACGGTATTGACACCCTCTTGATATTCTGATATTATTAATTGCGTAACCATATTTCAAAAATTCAATAACATTTTTTTTAAATAAAGTAAAATTATAAAAAATGTATAATAATAAGCGTATTATGGGAATAGAATTAATGACTTAATACTTTTATAAAGGAAAACAATATAATTCTTATTGGTATGTGTCTTGGTGACACAAATATTTCTGAAATTTTAAAAGTAACTAACTCAAAAAAAAGAATTAATAAGGAAACATTTTAGAAGAAAAAAAGGCAATTAATTTAAGTTAAAAATTAGTGAGGCATGGAAATGTACTGAATGAAATATTATCAAATGTGTATTGAATAATGTACTGAATAAAGTATTACAAAAGATTATTTTATTTTTGTTGTATTACTTATATATTTATTTTAATAATACTTTTGAAAGATAAATTTTTACCATCACCTAATAACTATTGTAATAATTTGGTTAGTTTGCTTTAAGTACTTTATTCATAATATGAAAACCAAAATTGAATAAATAAAATTTAATAGTATTCTTTAATGTTAGAAGCAGAATTTGAAGGAATTGCGCCGATATTTCGAAATATTCGATATATCGACTTCTTAAGATACATATGAATATTCCGTATTGAATATTGGGTAGATATATATTAATCGATATACTCGATTGAAATTAATTGCCATCTCTTTACCTCTTGGAAAAAAGTTATATTATTTCATGCCTTTTTATTGGTTATAGACACTTCTATTCATTGACTCGTCTTTTTAGTACATGTTGAATAATCCTGTTTTATGTTACTCGGCGGAAAAATTGGTTATTTGTTATTTATACTCAAGTAGCTGATGTTCATTTAATTTTCAATTTATTAAATTTTCAGATTCTTTATATCAATAAATACTCGTAAAATCTTATGAAATAAATACTCGTAAAATCTTACGCAATAAATACTCGCATGGTTCTTTTCAATACAAAATTAAAAGTGAGCTTATCATAGTTTTATTCGTTAACTATTTTATGGAACACGTAATTAAAGCATATATTTAATTTTACTAAGACACTATGGATATTACAAATATGGATTTTTTAAAATTACAAATTTATATTTTACCTCACTTAAGGAGTTTATTCCTTTACGTATACATCATTAATTTGGTCTCGTCTAGTGTGGTTCAAAAATTTAGTTAGTTTTATTACTACAATCATATGTTTAACAGCAATACTAATTACCATTAACTTAGATTTAACTGAATCCATTTTGTAAATTATTTTCTTTATTACTTTCAAATTTCCATGAGCATTCTTGCTATGAGAATCTTTCTGCATTAGATATTTGCCCATGTATAATTATTGCTACAATCATGTGTTTAACACCAATACATTATTGCTACAATAATGTGTTTAACACCAATACTATTTACCATTAATTTGGATTTAACTGAATCCGTTTTGTAAATTATTTTCTTTATTACTTTCATATTTGTATGGGCATTCTTGCTATTAGAAACTTTCTATATCAGATATTTGCCCATGTATAATTATTGCTACAATCATGTGTTTAACACCAATACTATTTACCATTAATTTAAATTTAACTGAATCCATTTTGTAAATTATTTTCTTTATTACTTTCATATTTGTATGGGCATTCTTGCTATGAAAAACTTTCTACATTAGATATTTGCCCATGTATAAACACTAAGTCATGCTATCGCTTTCAACCGCTGTCGCTAATCGGAAGTATCTAGGTGCTTTCTAGCACCTAGATACTTGTACAAGCAAGTTTAGTGACTTAATAATGTGGTGAATGTTAAGTTCACTATATTTGCGGTTAATTTATAATTTTTATAGTCTGTTACTCTATGTACTCAATTATATTTCTAACTCAGTGTAGTATTTTGTGACAGACGTTATCGATGTTATTATTTTTACATTCAAATTATAGTTCCTTGTGGCGCTAAACAGCACGTTGAGTAAGTTAAATAGGTATCAAATATATGAATAGCTATTATAGAGCTATCACTCAATAAATATAACAAATGGTTTGCCATAAAGATGCTGCAAGAGGGAATGAATATTTTACAAACTACACAATCTTATTTATGAGGCTGTCAATAGAAGAGTGAATGTTAAACTCGGAGCAACACTGCAAGTGATGCTATTGATTAGTTTTAAATTTAATTACTTTATATAATTTAAATTCTTTAAATAATAAAATATCTATGTGAAAAATCCAACGTATGCCACCACTATAATAAAACTAACCTTAAAACTAGTTATCAACCAAATGTTCCAATAACGGGCTAATAAAAGTCACTCAGTCTATTAGACAAAGCTATGAATAGTGCTATATTTAAATATAAAATATATTTTAAAAACCGACTTCAAAAAAAGTAGGTAATAAGAAGTAAATAATAATTAACTCAAAATAGGTATTTGACCGCAATAAATATCTAAGTTAGTTATCAATACGAAATAAATTTCTAAAGAGTTTATTTATAATATAAAATTTAACATTTCTTTAAGTTAATCAGCGGTGCTGGCGCCGACTTCAATAATAAATAATATAATCCGAAATCCAATACAAGATTTTGCAAAGTAATAAAGGACGTAAGAACTAACCGACTGGCAAATATATTGAATCACGACTAATTTATTACTATCCGTTAAGAAGTTGCATTATTCAACTTCAGAACTCGTTATTAGATCCTGACATGGTCGACGGTGAAGTTATTTTATGAAGTAAAAACTACCAGTAGTAAATATCTTGAATTATGATTGGATTATTACCATCCGACCACCAGAACGCATCATCAGACTCTGTCATATACGATGGTGTAGTTACTTGGTAAAATAATAACAGCTAGCAGCAAATATCTTTAACCACGGTTGATTTATTAACATCTATTAAAGAGTTCCATTTTTCATCTCCAGGACTCATTATCGGACCTCATTACCTGGTAAATGGTGTAGTTATTTTAAAAAAGTATTTTATTTTGATTAGGATGTAGTTATTACAAATAATAATTAAGATCATTTTTTAGTTATGGAACGATAACAGAATCACATCAGAAAATAAAAAAAACACATTTAAAGAACATTGCATTTCAGAAATTCAGCAAAGTTTGAAATGTTTTTCTTTGGAAAATATAAAACAAGACGAATTCTGTTTTTTTTGTTATTAATAACAAATCGATTTGGAAGTACGTGCATGTGTGTATGTATATATATATATATATATATATATACATATATTTATATATAAATATATATATATATGTATATATATAAATATATATATATATATATATATATATATATATATAAATATATATATATATATAAACCTCAACATTTATTTTCGAATTTCCGTACTTCAGAATAACATAAAATCGGAACTCTCTTACTTTGTGGCCCGTCTGTATAACATCACAGTGTTGAGCGACCTCAAACTTTTGTTTTTTCAGCAAAATCTATACAATAAAAAGACACAGATAGCCCCTCAGTAGTTTTTATGAGTAAGTCAGTATACAAAAACCAGGTTTTTTCAAATATCAGGTAGTTTGATACTGACTTGCTTATCAAAACTAAATAAAGTCGGTATCCAAATACCAGATACTTTTCAAGTATCAGGTATATTGATATTGACTTACTCATTAACACTACTAAGTGTACTTCCTGCTGACCTGTAATTTTGGAATTTGTTTTTAGATTTTTGTTGATAATAATAATAAAAAAAATAGTCGTCGCATATTGATTTCAAATAGAAATATAAATTAATACTTTTTCAGTCGTTATTTATTACATGTAAGTTTATATTTCGCTTTCTTTAGTACATTTGTAAAGTACCACTAAGCTGTACGATAATATGATACAGATGTACGGATTTTCAGGTAGCGAGTTCCATCCTCTCTTGACCGTCTGATTCATTTAATCCCTCTTTATTAAAATGTGCACATAAAGTGGAAGTACTTCGATAAAAGAAATATTTTCTAATCAATTATAGCAAACAAATTTTATAAGAGATTGCGGTAGCCAAAAAGGAACATTTTTCATATACCTATGCATATGAAAAATGTTCACAAAAAAAAATTTCAATTATGAAAAAAAAATTAATATAGGAAACGGGACGTTCGTGAAAGAAATTTGATATGAATCGTATATACAGAGATTATTATTTTACGAGAAAACATGTACCAAAGAATGCTGCATTTATTTTATAAGTTGTTAACAAATAAATTAAATGAAGAAAAAGGGATATTCGTGAAAGGAATTAGATATGAATTGTATATAGAGAGATTATTATTTTAATAGATAAAATTTACCAAATAATACTGAATTTATTTAATAAATTAATGATAAAAAAATTAAATAAAGAAAAAGGTTTGTTTGTGAAAGAAATTTGATATGAATCTTATATAGAGAGATTATTACATTACGAGAAAATATGTGCCAAAGAATACTGAATTTATTTTACAAGTCAATGACAAAAGCGCGATTAGTACTCGCATTACCAGGTTTCCATCCATAGTTAGGGATTTATAAACTTTTAATGGTATATAGTATTTCTATTAAACTATTTACAGCCGTAAACGTAGTGTTTTTTTCTGAACATCAGTAAATCGTCTACTATGTCTTTCAGAGACGTATGTTCAAAAAATTGCGTAATTTCATACAGAATTAGAAATCAAAATTTTTTTATTTTCCCATTACTTATGATATAAGAGTTACTATTATGCTTACTTTTAAGATTATAGGTTAGCCGGATATATATATTATAGGTTAGCCCATATATTATAGGTTAGCCCATATGTTTTGATAATCAGTGAGTAAGACGGTAGTAAAATAATGAAAAAATATCCTTTGAAGGGCCGTATATTTTAGTTGAGTGAGCTAAAAAACTTAATTTTTAACAGAAATTTAATACTACAGGCTTTAATATGCGACTTAATTTCAATTTAATGTCTCAAGTCGTTTCAGAGAATAATGGCTTTTACAGAGAGTCGGACGAACGGGCGGACAACCAAGTAAGTGATCACGTTAAGTTCCTTTTTTAATTTTGAGGGAGAAAACCCATATTACGAATATACATTGAACGGTGTGTAATGTTTAGGAAAGAACATCAAGTGTGGACCGATATCGTCAATAGATTGCTCGTTAAATTTAATATAAAATATAAAGACATATTATTTCATTTTAATAAGGTAATGTAATATATAATATAATATAAAAATTGATTATGATTAAATAACAAAGCTGAATTTCTTGAGTTTCATTATATTCAATAAACCCAGGGAATGTGGTTATTTTAACAAGAATCGCGACTTGCCGATATGCATTTCCACACATGGGAACATAGATATATGTAAACTTTGGTATATCATGTGTATTAGCGAGTGAAATACGTACGTAACAGGGAATTCGATGTTTGTAAAAATTTGATAATTTCGTGGAGAAATCCCTTTTTATAATGAAACATAATTTCACAATGGCCAAACCGATCCTAAATGCTGCTGTCATACAACGGATTGAACATTAGTAGCGTGTTTCACGATAAAAACTTTGGCTTTGCTCATATTATGTGCTCACTATCAGATGAGCATTCGTGGCAACTGTATCTTAATTCAGGACAACATATGACAGCTAAATTATTGGCATTCGTTTTCGCCAAACCCTTACGAATATTCGTGACATGAGAAGATTCCTTTTGTCACCCGTATCACGATGACGCGAATCTTCGCCCTAACCTGACAGTGTGACCGTAGAGTAAGCGATATTGACTTTGGTTAGTGAAAAGTATGTAATATCATGGTAAGTATAATTATAAATAAACGTAAGTATAATATAAAGTATACGTTGATTACATAAATGGATTGATTTTTACAATCAGTATAAAATTACTTTTGACGTTAAAATTATAACAATAACGTTTAATAACTATAAAGCTAACGCAAAATTAAAAAAGAAAGTAATGTTAATGTGTGTCACATTAACAATACTTTCTTTAAAAAAATATTTATTCATTTTATGAGCAATTTTACTTTATTCTTATCTTACAACAAATTTCACATATACATTATTTGTACAGTCGTTCGATATAAGCATACATTAATTATTCAATATATCTTATGATACTTTTATTTTAGAACAAGCTTTTGTTTATGTCTTCGTTTACGTAGATTTTCGATCAGAGTGGCGGAATATACACCCTAATATTTGGCTATCAAGAAATGTCAGATTAATACACGTTGATCAAATATATTTAATATACACATTTAACAATCCATCGATATATCTTAATATTTAATTTTATTACTGAGTAGAGAACACCAAGTTTAATACTGCAAGAATTAAAATTTTTGTCAAGTTAAAAAGCTTGTATTAATTAGAACCATGATTTATATATATATATATATATATATATATATATATATATATATATATGCATATATTTATGTTAGTATGTAAAAATTGTGAAATATGTTCAGTTTTTACGGCATTAGTACTTTACGCGAGCAAATGTCTTAAAAATATGTTACTGAATCATTAGCCTAAATATGTTCCGAGCTTAGCAAGTGGTTTTTTCGTTGCATAGTTGCCAAAACTTAAAAAATTTTAACCTGTCCCGCAGGAGCAGAAATCGCCCTACGTGGGTTCCGTTCACATTTATAACATTTAAGGACATCTAAATTTTTGTATAAACATTTAAGCATATCTTATATTTCTATTAAACTACTTACAAACATAAATTTTTCGCAACATAAATATATTGCCTACTATGTCTTTCACAGTAACACGTAAGGTTTAGAATATTCTTTATAGTTTTCCTAGAACCTTCGTATTGGGACATATTTTTTTCGCATATGCCAAAATATATCTGAATATACACTACCTAAAATTATGGAAAAAAATATTTTAAAGACCTTATCACTAGCACTTTCAAACGATAAGCTGTACATGTAAATAAAAAAATCGAATAATTAAATTGCCCCCAAACATTTTTACGTCAATCATATATATATATATATATATATATATATATATATATATATATATACATATATATATATATATATTTATATATGTATATATATATATATATATATGTATATATATATATATATATATATATATATATATATATATATATATATATTTAAGATTTAACATATATGTGCGGGTTAGTTTTATCACTATGCCAAATTTGGAGTTTCAAAGTTAAACGGTTCCGTAGAAAACGGCTGTAACAGACGGGATGGACGGTCATGCTGGTAAACTAAATAAGTTTTTGTCTTTTCATTTCAGGTAAAAAGATTACGCTCTTTACCAATCCACATTATATTTTTTGAGATGTCATTATTTTTCAATAATTTTATATAAATTTTAACATGAATGATATATCTGTAATACCTCTATAATTGATTACAGTCAAAGTGATATTACTTTACGCCATGACGTGGCTACATTGAGAACCCAAAATGAGTATTGAGAGTCGTGTAGTATTTTTTTGTTTCAAACTATTACGCGCAGGTGAGAAGCATGTACTGTCTCATATGCGCCTATATATATAAATTCAGTCACGATCTCCAATAGTATGCGGGTTGTCGTGAAACTGAGCGCACTGCTACATTTCGGCTTGTTTCACGACTTTAAAGTTATAGTCGTGAAATGTTTATGTTGTTCACAGTCCATTTGAAATTTATAATTTGTACAAATACTTGGCTCATTTTACTATTGTTTTCGTTTGTTTTTCCTTTTATTCTCTTAACTTTTTTGTTTTATCGTGGATTCAGTGTTGTTTTTTATAAGTAGCCAATTTAGTAGCCTCTGTGCTGAGGTCTTCGTACGGCATCTGATATTTTATGAGAAAAAGAAGTAATATATTCAATATAAGACATGACTGCAAAAAAAAAGATTTTTCTTATTTACTATGAAATAAAATCGATAGATAGCTATTTAGTGACTTATTGGTGGTTTAATGAACTACAATTACAAATAATTATTATATATTATTAGAATAAATATATGCATATTAAACACAAGTATATATGTCGTATCTTCAAAATTATACCTACATCATTTAAAAGAATTGGAAACTAAATTAATATAATAAAAAGCATAAAAAAACCATTCTTGTCCGGAAAAGTTTCTAGAATTTTTAAAAAAATTATATATCTGCTGCTACCTGAAAATTAAGAATTTCCAGTTGAGTAACATTCGTAAAGAATGTGCGATATTTTCTAAATAACACCTTCAGATAACGAGTACTTTATATTTGATAAATGTCAATATAATTGTTAATTAGTTAGTAACAATACTATTTCAATTACAGATTAGTTTTGAGAAATTAGTTTCAAACTTTTGTATTAATTAAAATATCGCCAGTGAAATAAATTTTGTGTTTAATATAATACGAGAAATAATTATTTAAAATTTGAAATTCCCCTAATATTTAGCTATAATTAAATAATCATGTCAAATGTAATAATAAATTAAGTCATTCAGATGTAATTTAAATCGGTAAGGTGTTTGTAAATTGTAACGCTTACTTACCCTCCTGTAGAATTTATGAATAATTTAGTTAATATATTGACATATAATATCATAATATATTGATTATAAACGTAGGGAAAGCAAATTTAAGATTACGTTATTGTCTATTTCCTTACATAAAATTTATCTTCACTATGTTTTATAAAATCTTACAATTCGTAAAATACTCATGAAAATAAAATTACAATTCACGTATCATTTTTCTCTGTTTAGGAAGATTTGACGAGTTATAGTGTTTTGTTTATTTATGAATTCTATGGAGAGGTATTAGATGTTGGAGAATACAATTTTTTTACGATTTTCTTGAAGGTGATAGTAAAACTATTTATTGCGCGTAGTTAATATGTTTATTTTTCACCCATAGTTAACCGACCTTACAAATTATATATAGGTAGATTCGTAACAGCACATCAGTATATCCAGCTTTCGGATACCGAGAAAATGTAAACGAATGAGGCATTTGAATGAACCGCAACGAATTTTTCTAACATTTCGGGACATCAATTAGAGCTACCCTGTTATCAACCTTTATTAAATATATCCACGTGGAATAAAGCCTCCTGATGATTAAATTTTCGTGTGGAATGTTTTTTGCTTGGCTCGTAACAATATTTAAACTTGCCTGAATATACTGATTGCCTACTCATCTTTATCACGAGGCATACAGCCTTTATATTATCTTCAGTATTATTTGATAAGTGACATCCCACTCGTGAATCATCAATGAGATTAGTGCAACCAGCTCGACGCATTGTCTTGTAACTATTTTAAAAAATCGCTCGAGATGGGGCTACGAAGTGTCGATCAAAATTGATTATAACTTGGTTGTTGACTGAGATCGCAACGAAATTTGTAAAATCATCGAACACAATTTTATTGATATAGAATTCTTCTTGACGTGATGTAATTTTTCGATATTCAATTCGTCTTGATTGATACACTTTTCACATTGTCACCAATTTTTAAAAAATAAATGACAAATTTGAGCAAAGTAATGGATTAACAGACTTCGAATTTCGGTATTTTAATTGTTTTTTTTTTCATTACCATTATTAGAAATATCAAAAAAATACTGAGACATTTCACTGCTACCGTCGTAAATAATGGAGGCACACTTCAAGAAATAGAGATTGTTTTAAGAATGAAAAATTACTAAATAATTTTTACCCGTGGAAAAAATAGGAAATTACGATATAATTCAAATACTACCATAGTCAAAGGTAGTGTCCAATAGATTAGGGCACAGAACTTTAATTGAATTCGATAAATTTCAATGGATTAAAGTATAGGCGTTAGCGGACCAATTTTCCATCATGAGAGATGGGTATCTGTTGATATCGCCGCATTAAATATATATTTTGAAAATGGAATGATAAATAATGGAATGATAATTATGTTTTGAAAATTTAATATAGTATCAGTCAAAGATCTGAGATAGTCATCAGGTCCTATCTATTTCTTCAGCTTCGAGAAAGCAAGCGTTAAATCATTGTCACTAATCTTCACGACCTCAACGTCGGCTCTTCGGCCACGGTAGTTAGATGTCGCCAATGCAAATTCAAAGGAAGAACTGTTTGAGCTGTACATCGACCGGAAATGCTTAGCGAAAGCTGCAGTGCCGCCTGAGGTCATACGATAATACAATCATATTAAGAGAGGTCACGACCTCCGCGATTGGCTTTTGGAGTTTTAATGTATAACCAGAACGAAGTATCATTTGTTTTAAATGTATTTCTTCTATATATATATATATATATATATATATATATATATATATATATATATATATATATATATACATACATACATATATACATAGTAAGACTTTGGTCCTGAGTTAAGCAAATATTTATGCACAATTAAATGAAACTACGTGATGTAGTATTATTTCTACTTTCTTTAATTTCTTTACCACGACCTAGGTTTCGTTGTATTACAACATCTTCAGGTGGGATTTTAGCAAAGATCTTCTTTATTCTATCTTCTATTAGCAAAGAGCATCTTTGCTAATATCCTACCTGAAGATGTTGTAATACAACGAAACCTAGGTCGTGGTAAAGAAATTAAAGAAAGTAGAAGTAATACTATATCACCTAGTTTCATTTAATTGTGAATAATGAATTTCTACAAAATTAATGCCAAATATAATGAACAAATATTTATGTTTAATATAAAAAATGAACTGCTGTTACTATAGGTATATTGCAGCTTTGAAGACCTAAACGTTTTTAAACAAACACATGTATTGATGCAAAAATGAACCTGGTCATAAAAGCACTTACGTATTTATGACCACAAGATAGAACAAAAAACTAAAAGGAACAATACATAGATCAAAAGAAAAGGAACAATACATGGAAGAACATAGTCGTACTATATAAAATTAAACTCTAATAAAACATGATTAAAAAATATAATGTAATTCTTGAAACGATGCACTCCGTGTTAGACGGTAAACTGGCTTGGTCGATGCCGAAGGTAACCGAGTTTACCCGAATAATAAACTTGCACGTTCGATGCCGACAGAAGCCGAGCGTACCTGATTCTGCGTCTCCAACCCAAGCGTGGTGACTCAGTTTCGTTTAATTAGAAAAAGGACGCATGGTGCGTATAAAGAAGTTTTAATTTCAAAATTCAGCAGCGATGTCTATTTTATTGATTAAGTATAAGTTGCACCAATCGATTTCAGACAGAAATAGATAAAGTGACACATAGTTTCCTTTAGAGAAATTCCAAATATTATAAGGGTTCGAATCAAGAGAAGACAAAGTGTTGTCATGCAGTATGAATATTCACACAGTGCTGAGTGATGTTCGTCCCCACGTACAAAAGGATGTCAGCATCGCTTAACCGATTTATGTATTGCCTGAGAGCACCATATCAAGCATTCATTCACTAAATCAGGATATTTATAAGCGAATACTATAATAACACATAGTCTCAAAAAATAGAGAAATTTCAGGACAAAATATGTATATATATATATATATTAATGTATATATATATATATATATATATATATATATTCAGAAAAAATTATTTTCCTGCACTAGTTCAAGTAATGAACATTCATCGAATTAATTATATGGAACCATAATTTGCTGTAAACAATACTTTTTTTCGTTTTATGTATGGTAGATACATTTTTGATAGAAAGCTACGATTATAGAAATACGCATTGAATTTTTATAAATATACTAGTGACTTTCCTCTGCGTGTGCGAATGTAAAATTATGAATTTTTTGTTTAATTCCATTTGTTGTTTAGAGTATTTTTTGAAATGCTTAAGGTGGCCATAAAATAATTTTCTGTCATTTCTGATTGTGTATATTAAGATAAATAGTGAAAAGTATGAAAAAAATATGTCACAGGAAAACGAGGGGGGGAGTGCTTTATTATTGAAATTTCTCAACATAAAATTACGAAAAAACACATTTTTTTATATTCTACACAAAGGTTTTAGAAAAATAAATCAATTATTCTAGATCCTCTTATGTTTTTTAAATATTCACTATATTTTAACGCCAATGAAAAATATTGGCAAATATGGCATTATACTCAGGTTGAGAAAAATTATTATTTGCAAATAATTTAATAAATATTCTCGCTATAATGCTCGAATACTCGCTGTGTAGGCTTTACTCGTGCTTGACATTTTCTTTTTAAATACTAGTGCTACTATTACCGAGTATTAGGAAAGATATAACGAACTATTCTAACTTATTTTAATTTAACCTAATATTATTTTTACAACAATTGCTTCATTTCTTGCATTTTAATTGACCATTATCTCTCTAGATCCAATACTTGATTGACTGATTAGACATTGCTTAAGTAAATAGTTTAATATAAATATAATAATATCCTAAAAACTCATAATATATTTAATATATATTATGAATGCCTGAGATTATTAGTCGTATAAAAATATAGAATAAATTAACTTACATCGTTGTAGTATATATACGGGAATACTTACAGATACCATATCTTAAGATACCTGCGGAAACTTTCTTCAATCCATCGCATTAGGTCTTTATGGTTGTTTACACACGCAATTGATAATATCGGCCACATTCTTAAGGTATATACTCTTCATTGATACAGTAGCATAAAGTCGTACACCTCATTCATCACAATACACAACAAACCGAAATTCACTAAATTCATCTTGGTGAATAATCACGAAATAACGTGGGAACGATTCGCCAAGCAGTCATATTGAACGTAGGTACCGGCTGACGTGCAGACAAATTAGAATGCGCTTTCAAATGGCAAACTCATAATAATCTGGCCATCGTGCCACTTACGATGTCTTCCGAAGGAAGCGAAAGGGATTATTAAAGTCATGCGGAACCGGAGCGGTACTTATCTTGCGCAATCGAGCGAAGTACGCAGTGAGTAATACGTGAGATGCTCAACGCGGTATTACGAGTATAGTACGAATGCAGTAACAAGGCCGAATGAATATTATCCTAAGTGAAATGCACACAATGGATAATTGTGATAGTGCAATAAACGTTTGAAACATTTTCAATGTGTATTACCATCGGCTTCCGATTCGATGGTGATACTGTATTGAAATTAAATAAACCTTTAAAGCGGAAGTATATTATATCTAATATTTATATTTTTCTACCAACGAAAAAAGAAAGAAATGTTAAATTAAACGGGACTGATAAAGTCAAGATAATTAATAATAAATTAACTATTCTTGGACTTATAAAGTCAAGTTAACGAATTAACTGATCTTAGATGGAGTGTTGCCCGATTCCCAAGATTGAATAACACAGAATGTGATTAAATCTCCGTTGAGTGAGTTTATGTAAATATTGTATGTCAAAAGGAAATTAATCTCTTAAAAAGTTTCATTTCCAGTCACAATGGAGCATTGGGCGTGGGATAATTTTTTCGCATTAAAATTGCTACCACATAAATAAAAGATTAGAATTTAAACACGAAATATTCATACAAACATTGGCCAGGCAAAATTGTAGTTATGTACAATTACTTTTATTTTTGCTACACTAAAACTACTTATGGAAATTATCTCCATGATGTTTAAAAAGTTATTTTTTACTATATATTTTCTTCCTTTAGAACAAGGACATAAAACAATGCATGACGATTTTCTAATATCTCCTCTATAAGGAGTTAGAAATATTGGGATAGAAAAAATGATGTCTTTTTAATATAAGTTTTTTTCCATAATTTTATGACTATTATTATGGACTTGCATACCGTAAATTACATGCCAAAAATATTAATTTTGTTTTAACATATTTAATACGTACGAGGAAAGCTAACTAGTATTACTTTATTGAACACGACCAAGAAGAGAAGATGGATTATACAATAAATTGGTGAGCTGGTGGTGAATTGGTGAGAGATAGAAAAAATGAAGTAATTTTAAAAAGATTTTTTCCATAATTTTCAAGTTACATAAGTGCATACTCTAAATTACATGCAAGAAATATTAACTACGTTTTAATATATGTATAATACGTACGAGGAAATCTATTACTTTACTCAATGCGACCAAGAAGAGACGATTGATTATAAATTAACTTTATGAGCCACTTTACGGTCGAATTAAATGAACACAATATTTTTTTTCGTAAGGAGAATTTAAATTGTAGTAATAATGATGGACAAGAATTAATGGTAAGCCAAAAATAGATCGATATAGTATTTTATTCCATTTAATAATATCCTATTTTTATACAATTTTAATATCACAATTATTCATGTTAATAATTTTTAATATCAATAGAATAATTTTAAACATTAAAAATATATTTAAAAAAAGTGTGATTTGGATTAATTTTATATCCAACATATTTTATAGAATCTCTTATTGTTGCTGCATTATAATCAAAGATATTTTATTGGAGTAAAAAGTATTTACATTTTAAATATGTTTGCGAGTATTGGAATATTGCGAGTATTGAGCGTCGGAAAAGTTCATCGAGAGAAGTTAAAATGCCAATTAATTAAAAAAAAAATTCCAAAAAAATAGAGTAATTGCAAAATTTTAAACGCTGAAGGAATACTTTAAACGATTTATGCCGCATAAAAGTTTTATTTGTATAATTGTAATTATCGCCCTGGTTACGATTTGTCATCGAGATACTCGTATCTCACGAAAAATGCATACATTTTATTACAACGCTTTTATATCAATTATGTTTCGAATAACAAATAGAAGTAGTTATTTATATTAAAAATTTTCCAATTTTGTTAGTTGACTTCTTTGCTAGTGTATAGAGATAGAAAGGACTTTTCTTTACTTTTATATTTATTTTTACAGTAATTTGCTTTTGCAAACCCCGAAACTAATTCTTTTGATCATTTTTTTCTCAATCAGTTGAAATATCAACAAATATATAAGTATATAATGAAACAAATTATCGTACATAATAACGACACTAATTCAATATTGTTGCTTGTTTATTAATTATAAATTTGTCTACAGGTTTCTGCAGAAAAAATGTACAAATAATTTATATTGCTTGTCTATTTAATTAACTTCTTTTTTATCTTGCTGCTATCATTATTTTGTAATGGAAAATATTCTAGTAAAAATAGGCGCGTTTTCTTCAGTGTATAATTTATAATTTTAATTATATGAAAAATTAACTATTGCACTTGTAGCAGTTTCCCTATTGTTGTTTGAAAAGTAAGTCCCAGTTTCCATAACTAATATATAACATTAAGTTAACACATTTGTGTTTAATTAAAAATATCATGTTTGTTTATTTTATGCATTCACTTTAATCAATTTATTATTATTCACTTAAAGTGAGTATAAAGAAACTAACGCAAAATTGAATGATGATGACATCTTTATATTATTTTCTTAAATATAACGAAACTCTTTGAAGACTGACATAGATAAAAATTAACAGAATTTTATATGATTTCTTTTAAAATTTATTTAATGAAACGTTTTCTAGTTTTTAAATTTAAACACTTTTCTTGGGCATGTCATGATACAAGTTTATTTTCAGGAAAGTTAATGCTTAATATTTTATTTTTATCTATTGTTTTAATTTTAAATTTAGAAATATGTGTATTAAAATTTAAATGTATCATTATTTATTAAAATAGTCATTACTAAAGTTTGGTCTTCTCACCTTAATCGCACTATAACTCTCTGGTATGCCTTAAGATTCGTGACGAAAAAATTTAGCACAATGGATTTAACGTGTGACACAGTTTTAGTAGGTTGTTGATTCCATTTGTGTTATGACAAGTTTTTCTCAATAATGTAGAAGTCACGAATACGGAGGACGAGGTGGAATATCCCGGTCAAATGACAATGATTTTATAGAGCTTCATCTCCGGTTATTCGCCTTAATATATTTATTTATATCAGGAATCCGAAAATAAACAATAGTAAATTAATCAATGCATTCGGTAAGCAATAGCTGCATTAAGACACTAGAAATGCGATGTGTAGGTATATTCAGTTATAAATTTTAGTTTTTAAACATGAAAATTCTTTTAAAACAAATAACTCATCGATTTATTTCCTATGCATTGAAGATTCTCTTTATCTTTAGTTTATTTCATCCCAATTCTTTAGTTGCATTTATATTACGAACAAAGCACGAAAATATTAAATATTACAAAATAAAGTTGCCCGCCATCTCTGTCTGTTTGTATGTACGTGAATTTCTCAGTAACTGCTAAACTTTTTCCGATTTTGATTATTTAACAGACTGATTCATTTGAAATATTCAATGGTCCAATTCATGAAAATTTCACGAAAATTACCCCACCTGTGAAAATTAATGTCGATTGAATCGGAAAAAAACATTCATCGGAGGAGTAACGCGATATGCGCTACTTACATCATCAGAGATACGCAGAAAAACATATAAAAATATTGTTCATCTTAAAATTTTTACAGCACATGTAAAGTCCATAATAAATGTTTTATAACTATATAATAAACGTTTAAAAAAATACGTAATTTTTAAACTAAGTTTTTTAAAATTAATTGTGCAAATTTAAATCACTCAAATTTAATTCAAATTGAAGTAGTCAAATTTAAATCAAAGTACTAACATTTAAATCAAATTATTTAGGTCAGATTTCCTTTTCCTGCTGTAGTTTTCTAACGTATAGTTTAAAAGTAATGACTGCGTGCGTGGGATTATGAAGCAGCTAACGCTCCGCAAAAACTTTCTACAGTATCGTTTCCATAATATGAAATCCGATAAATATGCCAGCCGTACGGTAATTCAGCACTCGTGTAATAAACGAACTTGATACTGTATATTTAATATCTTATTACAAGTATTGTTGACATACGCTATCAGATATAAATAATTTGGTTAGAAAGAAATAACTATACCCAACAAATAAAGATTCTTATGATTATTCGTTTGGCCTTAAATTGCTTATGTTTTCTAATTAAAATTGTTCATTGTACCTATTTCAGTCGCGATTAATGAGATGAATCTCATTTTACAAATACCAATAACATGGTACAATTGAAAAGTGTAAATATTTGTTTATTAATTAGATATTTAAATATTTAAATGTTGAAAACGAACAAGATAGGAGAACAATTACAAATAATTTTTTGGGAATAATACAAAACGAATATTTTATAAAATTATTAATTAAAGCTTAGAATATAAATCTCATAATGGATGTTAAGAGGTCATCAGCAGAAATTGTTACAATTGATCTGACTAAGAATATAATGTTCGTCTCCAGAATGAGCAATAACTGTTCTTCCTTTCAGGGTTTCATACCTCAGGAATCGTTGCGAACCCCTCATATCCATCCATTCGTCTGTCACAGGTGTTTTTCTCAGGAACTATTTGACGTGAAATATTGGCATAGTGATAAAACATAACAACTCGCATATATCTAAATAGTTAACAGTAAAACGTATTCATGTGGCAATTTTATACGAGATAAATAAATTATTCGGATTTGTTAAAATAACGTATACCTACCTTATGATATATTTCAATTGAAAAAGAGACTTATTTTTTTAATTTTTTAAAGGACAGTTCAAGAAACGATGCTGAAAACATATGGAAATACTTGGCCCCTTTTTCTTTTCGTCTCATTCTTTAAAGTGCAGAAGTTAAATTAAATAAAAAAATGTAATTACGAAAAATTTATCTAAAGTTTCCTGGAAAAATGCCTTGTGCCTAAATCTCACAGATTTTGAGGGCATTTTTATGTTTTTACGCTTATGAAAAACATATTAGGTAATATATTTACAGAGTGAAACATACTGACATTTGAAAAAGCTTATAGCAAATACTATTTATTCGTACGTAAATGTATGCGGAGGCCTCATAATGTATATTCTTCTCGAACATAACGGGTTTTCTTTAAAAAGAAATTTCTAGTTACATTTTAGTACATACACAAGTATAATCTCACCGGTCCAGTTATTATTTTACTAAGGCGTTGATAGTTTTGGGCTGCTGACATTTTTTTTAATACTTTATCTGTCAGTCAAAATTACCAGTAGTCACAAATTTGTTACCGTGTCTTTATTTAGTTATGTTAATGTTTAAAAGAAGAGATAAATTCACAGTACCCTAACTATTGGTATAGACAAATGAACTGTGATAAATTATTACAATTTATTCGACAAATATTTCTGCCGTTAATTAGAATAATTTTAAATAAATGTTATAAATATATCCATATATATATATATATATATATATATATATATATATATATATATATATATATTCTGATTTAAACACAAATTTGGTACATTTTCTTAGAAAAGTGTGAAAATTAAATTAGGAAAAAGTGAAATAAAATTATATGCTACCTTAAGTTAACCTCTGTATTTTGCTAAAAAAACCCTAGCAATTATTCGTTTCACTATTGTCAATGTATAGACACGCAAAATATACAACTTTATCATATGCATATTAATCTTAATGGGAATGTAATATCTTAATGTGTATCCATTAAGTAAAACAACTTAACAAACTGCCAGTAACTCTAAAATGATTTATTAATTATATTAAAATGTAATAGCAAATAATAAAAGAAGACCAAGAACAATACTCAAACCTAGTGTAACGAGCACAGGACATGGTTTTAATAACACTTAAAGCTAGGCAGTGGAATATCTAAATCTCCACGACCGTAATAGTGAAGTCGCGAATTGGGCAGAAAAAACTAAAAAAATTACGTCCCTCTCAATCCCTCTTGTTTCATAATTCCAACGCATGAACTATCAAATACCGCAACCAAATTAATAATTTGTTGATGGTATAGAGGACAGTGGTTCTACACATCACATCTATTGATACAAAAAAAAAACAATTCTTTTATTCATATGATCAAATAGCGTTTCATATAAAGGAAGAGTCCAGTGGTCCTATATTATAGGGACGTAGCAGATAAATTCAAAATTTCAAGATAACTTTTTCTAACCTAGTAATTGCACTGTTCTAAAGATATTTTAACTCTGAAATCGAACGATGGTACAAACAAATGCTTATTTTTATTAAATTACATTACAAATTTTTTCTCTAAACAATCGTGATAGAAAAGGAATAATATAGATATCTAAATTAAACCTTTTATTTAATTTAACCTATCTAATTTACTACTTTGAAAATTAAAAATGTAAAACAAATAATGCGTGTTATACTGAAGGCGTTTTTTATATATGATACGGAAGCTGACAGGGAAAAATTTTTAAAATTTAAAATTGACGTATTGACAAATATGAAACTTTTAGAATTTATCGCACTCCAATGCTTGCATAAGTTTAGTATTATCTCGTATGTAAATAACTAAACTTGTTAAAGTGTGAACACATTTTCCAATTAATTGTGTAAACGCGTAAGAAATTGATCAATCGTACAGAAAATCGTTGAACTTTAAGGCGGATATCTACATTAAGATTAACCCTTGTTTGTGAATTACATGAGTCACAACTGGCCCATGCTGGGGGTACTAATCGGCAAAGTGTAGGGTCACGTACGCGTTCTTGTGGATAAATTGTAATCAGTATTCCGGAAAGGAATATTGGGTTACGCAGAATAACTCAACTGTTTCAAATGAAAAAAGGATTTTTTATCGTGTTATGCCCTTTTCTATTTGTGAAATCTCGATATCTTTGGGAAAAAATGGGTGGAAAATAATACTCAGATATTGGGTTTATACAATTTTATATGTAAACGTATTTGGTTATAATTTAAACTCCATTAGAAAAATAAAAGAATTCTTGAAGTGCAATGACCAGTCGGTCCGTCTATCTATGCTTGGGTCCGTTTTTCTCAGAAGTCGTTTGATGAAGAAACTTGAAATTAAATATAGTAACAAATAATATTAGATGTTTAATTGGATAATATTTAACGCCTAAAATATCTAAAGAAAAATTTTAATGTTTGAAACGCAAATGCAATAACTATTTTTTTGACTTAATTTCATGCATAGAAGAAGTTTTAAGTGAGAAGTCATAAGAATTCAAAATTATTTCTTTCAGATTTTAAGTTAATGAGTTTCAGAGATAGTTTTGATAATGTCCATTAAAACAAGCTCTTACTATTTTCAATACTGCTTAAGTTAGTCATGAAAACACAGCGTGACTACCTGTTTATCTAAAGTTTACTGAAAAATTATATCAGTGATATACCTCGTAAATTTTAAGAAATTCACCATATGTCTGATAAAAGAAATATATTTAATAAGTAATGCAAGTACAAAGGTTACAGACAAATAAAATCGTGACCAGAAGCTACAATTTAATATTTGAGTAGCTACGAATTTCTTGTGTCTGCGTGCATGAGTGCAATATCTGAATTTATGCGTCAATATGCGTGCGCGCACGTATACATATGTATACAAAAATATATTTACTGATACACTAGCGACCCGGCCTGGATTCGTACGGGTAGGGGATGAAAAGGAAAATTCTTATATGTATGGATTTTTTACGACTTAATCCGTATTTATCGCCATAGATCAGTCAATTTATACAAAACCTACATCAATTAAAAATCTTTGGGGTAGCATTATTTATATTTGGATCATTTGACTGGCGTAATGAAGTAATAAGTGTCTCGAGATCTATCGAGGTTACGCAGAGCTTGTAGATTAGATTAAAACACGACTTATAAAGACTTTTTTATCTGACTCTTTTTATTTTAAAATAATCCTTAACGCATTTAAAATATTTATAATTTTTGTCCACGTTGGAACTCCGGGGGATGTCAGCGGACCTCCGCCTGATCATTATGGATTACTTCTGTGATCGGGTTGTCTATATTTCGCTAATTAAAAATAATTAATATTTTACACGTGTCTTAATTAGTTTTCCAGTTATTTTGAAAAAAAAATTGAGAATATAAAAATAATTCAAAATATATGTTAAAATTTGTTTGTAAACTGGGCATTTTAATCCGTTTAAACTTCTAAAATATATTATTAGTAATTAGATAACGTTAGTTGTAAATGAATTACGTTAAATTTCAATATTTGTGGAAATTACACGGCAGTAAAATAATATTTTTGTTTTTGAAAAGCGAATGAACGATTTTATTTTTGTTATTACTCCATTACTTATTATGGTAACGACTAAAGAAAAGTTTGAAGATCTTTTTACGTGCTTTATAAGGGTGTGATAAGTTTTTCCTGAATAATGCTTCGTTTTTATGTTATTGAATATTTATCTTTTTTTTTTAATTTTCAGCGAACGAGATGTCACTTTCTATAGGTTATAGCTTGTTTATTATTGAATTTAAAGTAATAAAAACATTCTTTTCGTTTTTTACAAGTTTACTTTTTTGTAATAACGGTAATATGGTAAAATATTAACTTTCCGAGAGATTCATGGATTCGAAATATTAACTTTTCAATTCGATTTCGAGAAACCGTTTAAAATGTGCATTTACTAATGAAAGATCAACACGTTTAATTAGAAAAAACTCAAAAAGTACTGATTTATCGAAAAAAATTTCATGGACAATTTTTTGCTTAAACTTTCTTACTCTATTGATTTCTACATTTATTTTGAATTTTTATATTTCCACCTTCGAGAAAGGGTGGCATCCACGCCCACGCATCATCAATAAATTTTAATCTTGGGGTCATTCCCTACTTACTGTCAAAATTACAAGTCAATCGGTTTTTTCGGAAAGAATTTGGAGCTGAAAACCTACAAGCACTGTACTATTTGGTTACCGAAGATTTCTGATTCAATGACGGAAATTGAATCGCTATGAACCTTATAATATTTTACTAATATTAGAGAAAGTATGAGTGCATACAGTAATAAATCAAGCATTATTTAAAATGAAAATGATAAAAGTCCTTGGTAATTATGATAATAAGGCGGTAACAAACTTTTCTTCTATTAATCCAGCCAACTTTTCTCCTATTTCACAGAAACACTGGGCGTCCATTAACAAGAACCAACGAAAACTAATTGCCTCTCTCCTATTACTCCACCTCTAATTCCCTACAAAATGGATGTGATACAAAGATGAGTTCTATTTTGTAAACATATCAACATTTTATTTCTGAGATTTAAAAGTACAACTTTTAGGAAATGGCTTTCAGATGGAAACTTTTTTATACTGTTTTCATTTCCCACACTTTAACAGTCCATTCAAAAAATTCATAAACTTGAAACTTGTCAACTGGAATTCTGAAGAAGTATTAATTATTAAATAGTCCCATGTTGTCCATCTTCAATATTAGATACACTGAGTTGAGCTTAATCTCCTTAATCCTGTCATGAAATACTCCAACATAAATGATATTGGACAGACACATGGATTATCTTGTCAGACGAACTTGATACGATAAATTTCACGAGATTATGCTGTTGACGTCACACGGTTATTGAACCACGATTGTATCATAGCGTATGAATAATTTGAATTTTGTGGTATGATCCTAATATTACCTGTAGGATTAATTTGTGCTTAAAATGGAATATTATAGAATAAACGTCCTTTATATTGAGATTATGGCTTAAATACCTTAACTCATTGCTTCTAAAATGTGTATTTAACCGCTACGGCATGTGGATACATAATAATAAATATTTATTGAAAATGGTTATCATGTAAAACTACATCAGAGAAATAAAATTGGTGTATTTTCAAGAGGTGAAAAGATGTGAATACTCCTGACTAAATATTTTCAATAAAGGGTAGGACAGATACGCATGTATAGCTTCCAGGTTTACATACCTCGATGGGAAAAAAATTGAACCTTTATAATATGACCTTCGTACCAGTTTGTCTTTCCGTCAATAATAGCCATTTTTCAATAAAGTAATTAACGTAAGAAATTGACATAAAAGATTTAATTAAAAAGATTCCAAAACTAATTTCCAGAACTTTGTTCAAGATATTTTTATTGCTATTGTCTAGAATGACCACAAAATATATATTCCCCACTTCCATCTCTGAATTGCTACAGTAAAAATTGTGGAAGAAAATGTTACTTTCAAAAAGTTTATTGGAAATTTGTAGTAGTCATAGTTTTTGAGAAATGTCTGACATTATCAAGCCATGTGAAATACATTCTTAGCAATATATTACATATTAGATGATGGAAAATAACAGTAATACTTTCAGTCAGTTCAGTATTTCTAATATTAAGTAAACCTAAGTGTTTCCAAGTATATATGAAACCATCGTAGTGCGAGTTGCTGTTACTTAAAAAAATTATTGTTTTTATTACATATGATCTTAACTTAAACACAGGTTATTTTTAAAACATAGAGTCATGTGTAACCATTTAATCCAAGTGGTAACAAATATCGAATGCAAACGGCAACAATATTATCGATAATTTCACATGAGAAATGCTTTTAAGGGTTTAAGTATTATCTGAAAATAAAAGAACAGAACCTTTAAGAGATCACTTTTTTGTCCTTCTGTCTGGTTGGAGATACCAAGTTGAAGTTAATTTCGAATACTCATCGTCTATGATTTCATATTCTTGTGAATTTAAATTTTTGTTCTAATCTAAAGTTCGGTTTTTAATTCGAAGTATCTAACTCTATGCCATAATAATATAAGGTCTTTCAAATATAGCATACTTTAATACTGACTCCGTTATCAAAATTACTAATGGTGCTTCACGTGGATCTAGGATCTTTAAATTTGGTAGTAAGGAAAGTGTCATAGCACAAGTAAAGGAAAAAAAACAGAAAAACATTCATTTATGTTTTTATATAAAGTTATTGTACGACAAATTAATTTATTTAGTTTTTTGGTTCTTGTACATTTCTAAAACTCGTATTTATTAGGTTTTACAATAATATGTTATAATGGTACAGAACGCTTAGGCTGCGTGTTTTATTTTCATTTGATTGTGTGTTTTTTTTTAATTAGATTAATCTAATGCAAATAAAACAGGGATATTGACGGAAAAAGTAAATTTCGCTCGATTCACTGCCATTAAAATCCAGACGTTAATTTATTTATAGTATAAACTTTTCTTGATGTTGCTGATGCAAGTACTTTCGTTGTATATTATTATATCAAATAGCGTACCTAAAGCAAAACCATTACTTATTAATTAATTAACAAGTTTTAAGTTAAATTTCACCATATTGGGCTCTAATAGTTAACAAGTATTAGTCGAACAACTTATGACATGTAGTTGGGTCCCTAAAAAGTTCACAGAAACTCCATATAAGTTACATAAATCAACTGGAAAAATAACATTCTATTTTAAAATAATTGGAATATAATGGTTGTGAATGATATAACAGGCAATGTATTTATACATTCACGTGGCGAAAAATAACATTACTTAAATATGTTAATTGCCATATGGTACGTAAATGATAGGCAACAGATTTACCCTCTGAAAAATTAATACCTCTAAATCATTTAATATAAATAATGTATGCTGTTAAATGTTTATAAGTGTCTAATTATGTACGGAATACTCATTTTGAGAGGTGCACTCGATAGGATTTTTCATATTAACTCTTCAAAACTTTAATCTCAGCCATTCCTGTGCCTTTTTAAGAAAACGTGAAAAAATGCTACAAAATAAAAGGCAGAAAATATCGTATTTTTATTATGAAAAGGAATCCATCCATCTCGTATATTATATTCACACGTTTGTTGGAGACAGTGGCATCTTATTCAAATAACGTCGCCCGTTAAATCGGGGTCCACACGAACAATGTGAAAAACACCCTTTTCTTTAAACCTTGTCCACCGTCCATTCACGCTTATCCTGATACTTAAATCTTTTATTCAGGCACAAAGATTTATCCATTCCAGATTTGCCGTCGTTCCCATCTGCCTTATACCTAAATCTGTTTAACACTTACCATATGTGGTCCTAAACGGTGTATCGTCAAGAACACAATAAACTTCCACTCGAGTGCATCGCACAAATAAAATATTCAGTTATGGAATATGACTCGGTACTCATCTATCGCTTAAGGGCTGCAAAGTAATCATGTTACAAAAGAGGCTCAATTGATGTGCGTAGAAAGATTTCATCCGTACTGTTACAGGGACGAAAATCTTTCCGGAAATAGTGTTACAAGATTGGAAAGTTTCAAGCAGTTTTTGGAGAAAAATTACTTAAGGTATTTGAAAAATACATTGACAGCTTAGGTAAATTTTTGTGGTATTTACTGTTTATCTGATTATCGATTCAACTTATTATGATAGGTAACCCTACTTACATTGCTTTCAAAAAATTATTTAAAACATTTGAATTACAGTGAAATATGAACGTACATACTAAATAAGGGTAACTCTACTAAAATGTTTATTTTATATTTTCTGATATGCATTGGAAATAGATATAAATTTTAAAAAAACACAAATTAGGGAAAGAAAAGTGAATTCTAAATTTTTTTTCAATTGCAGTACATAAAAGAAACTAAGTCAAGATATTATACAGGTAACATAATAGTATATGAATTTTAATTATGGCCACAATACTGCCTATTTTATATTTTCTAACACGCTTTGGAGAATATTATAAATTGGCAAAGAACAAATTAAAGAACAAAACGTTAATTTTATAGTTTCTTGGCAAAGACAGTGCATGGAAGGAAAAAGTTTAGTGGAAATATTAAATTTTCCATAAAATTATCTTTTTTATAATTTTTAATATTCTTTGAAAATAAATGTAAAGTAAAGAAAAAATTACAGAACAAAGTGTATAATTTAAAATTTCCAAAGTGCACTGTGGTAAAGAAGCCAAGTCAAGCAATTATAACATTAATCCTATGTAATTTGAAGTAAGGTATATACATACATATATATATATATATATATATATATATAATTAAAATATTGAATAATAAAGTGTAAGAACTATAGTAGCTATGTTACGTTAACAGAAGTTACTCATTACATTAATATTATATGTACGGATGGTAAACATAAGTAATTGTACTTGTTTTGGCAGTACCAGTATCATATATTTTTGGCACTGTTATTTTTGACACATCATACGATTTACACTCAATCAAACCAAAAGTTGTACATATACGACATAGGTATATCATTATAAACAGTTAATATACAACTGTAAGTTTAACCATTCCTGTAACTTGATGGCATTTTAAAAAAATAGAGATACATATTATTAATTAATATTATTTATTTAGGTTTCCTGAAACGAAAACATATTTTTTTCCTAATTTCTGTTTGTATGTTTTTACTCAAGTGTCACCAAAAACTTATTAAACCAATTTGAATAAAATTTACTATTAAAATTTAAGTAATTTATAAAATTTTCTTTCACCAAATAGTAAAGAAAATTTACTTGCCCATCTTTAAAATTGCTTAAAAGACATTTTGTTTGCGTATTGTTGCTTATCTGTTTACCTATTGGTTTGTTTGCTTGATAATTATTTATAAACTTTCGCCGCGGCACTGTTTAAGGTACGGAATAAAGGTTTAAACGTTTCTTTATAATATATAATAGGTGGCTTTGGAAATAATTTTTAAGAGTACTTTTAAACACAAAAATAAAAATAACATCAAAGTATTTACAATTAACGTCAAACTTAATGAATATAATATAATATACACGAACATCAATCAAATTGGCCTGATACACCGTTTATAAGCTACACTCGACGAACTATCGTTCTAACTGCGTTGATTACTGAACATTTCATAATTGTTTTTTTCTTCTAACAAAAACATTTCATTCTCAGCGCAATAAAATAAAACTTGAAAGTAACAATATTAAAATAGCACGATCGTTAAGATAACTCATTATTAACACTCCAGTTAACAAATAGTTAAAATCGCATAATGGTGCCACATTGCAAATAATTCATTTGTGTTCTTATCTGTTTCAAGATGAAATAGCAAAAGTGAACCAATTGCCACTCAAATGATTCGATTGTTATAAATATATATACGCGTATTACTTTCAAAGTAACTGTAAACTGACACACAATTTTATTTAAAAAAAAATTGTTCGTTTTTTCGCTCGCGTCCAATTTGCGCTCTGAACTCTCTCGCGTATTTAGAAAGCAAATATGCAGTTTTATGAATTAAAACGCCGTTTGTAATCAAAGATAAGGTAGTGAGATTATCCGATTTCAGTTCGGAAGATAAAAATCGTAACAGATATGACTTGTCGTGATGGTGAGAAAGAATGCAGCGATTAATTTTTACATTTTTTGTAAATCGTATTCCTCCTAGATGACGCAAAATGTACCTTATTATTATTTTTATTTATTATTTGTGTTTATTATGTTTGTACATTTCATTCATTTATTGTCATTAAAATAAATATTTATTTAATATCTTGAAATTGGGATGTTGGAACATTCACCTAGAAAGCAGTAATTGTATATCAAAAATACTATTTTATGTTTATTTAAATAACCATTATTTATCTAATTTTTGTAGCATTGTGCGTAATTTCTGTAGGAATTAATTTAATTCCATAATCTATTTTTTTTTTCAAAATGTAATGTCATCTTACATGTTGATATATAAATATATTTCATTTAAAATTGTAAAGAAATTTATGACACATTATATTTTTATTTTTTTTTAAATGTGAGTAAAACGGTATTCTGATCCAAAAGAATTAGCTGAACAAATATATCATTTTGAGAGAAAATGTTGCAATTACCGTATTTTAAAATGTATTTCAAGGGTGGCAATAAAGACAAGAGTAGATGGATACAGCGATATCGTGAAGGTAGTTTTACAGGTTGAGTAATTTAAAATTCATGAGAAGTAATTTTTTATTTACTTCGCTATTAACTTTAATACCACATGTATATTACTAAGTAATCTTTCTTTCTTTTACTAAGTAATATTCCATTTCCCACCATACCAAGGACCAATCTACGTGAAAATAATTATGCAGTATTTACTTCAGATTACATCTAATACAATTTCATCATTTTCGAAAATATTTAATCAAAAATGTTAGAAAATGTAATATTATCTTTGACGTTATTTAATTTGAAATTATTTAAATGAAAATGTCTTGACTGAAAAAATTATTGTTATCCAAACGAATCTATGGATATAAAGAAAATGACAATTTATAGAAACAGAGTTATAGACAAAATAGAGTTGAATAAAGTGAGCTACGAATAAGGAAAATGTCATTAAAATGGAGAAAATTTGAGTACAACGTCAGATTTAAGTAAAGTTTGATACACGTACGGTATTTAGTATGTAAAATTTGGGAAAACTTATATTTTTTCCCTTTCGAGTAGACCCATAGTGAAGATTTAACCCGTATATTTAAAAACAATACTTTCTTATTGTAATATTAGTATATTACAGAAAAAGAGGTAAGAGGAAAATGATATAATTATTAAAGCAAAAAGTAAAATAACGACCATGTAAGCAACGAGGCGAAAACTCATCTCGAGTGAACTTATCTCATTAGGAAATTAAAAAATGCTATCAATTCATGGGAGGAAAAGTCAAAACAAAAGCAGTCCTGCCAAGAACTGAACTAATACTAGATAACTTCGTGTAAAAAAGTTTTACCCGGAAACGGGGATGTCCATATAAATGAAAAAAATATAGGCGCCTCATTACTCACCTAATATTGATTACTAATTATGTTAATAACGCTTGGTGGTTCCATACATACTAAGGAACATAAAATAGTTTAGGTCTAGGTAGTATTTCTGTAGCACTTTTTTTATATATTTAATTAAATTTTTCACCAAGGAAATATATGGAATACCACATTTTTAATCAGTGTAAAAATATCACGAATTTTTCAACAACTATTGAAAAATTAAAGGTTTAAAATGATTACTATAATTTTCGAGTAAATTTTAGAAACACTGTTTTATAAGTACTTTTGATTACAGCAATTTTGGTAATAGGGAAGACGGATTGGAAGTATTTATTACACTTTAGTATTCATTAATAGATATTATCAACAAAATCTCTCAAATCATCTTACACAAAATGAAAAAAAATTACGTTGAAATATTTATAGTTTTATTTTGCAATTAGTACCCTATATGACAAATGAATTAAAAAAATTATAAGTTTATTTATACCTTCTAAAATGTCCATAATAATATTTTTGATTGTTAAATTGTGATATACATGCGAATTAATACGCTTTACCATCTTAACAAATTTTAAGTTTCTGCATCAAATCGTTCATAAGAAAAATAGAATGGACATTTTCGACAATGTCGTAACATGAAAGTCTGAAAAAAAAATTGTTTGTGTACCTCCATAACTCTCCTTTTCAAAATATGTAAAAAAATCGGTTATTTTATTTGTACCCTCTAAAATATTATTACGTACCTATATTTGTTGACTTGTGACATACATGCAAATTAATAAGTTTTACCATCTTACCAATTTATATTTCTTTATCAAATAGTTCTTAAAAAATAAAGTGGACATTTTCGACAATTTAACTAAAAATTCTCAAAAAATAATAATTTGAGTATCTCCATAACTCTCCTTTTAAATTGATGTTTGACACAACATATGAAAAAAATTGGTTATTTAATTTGTCCCCTCAAAAATGTTTATATGTATATTTTTTAAAGTTAACTACTGAAATTACATATGCAATGTAAAGCACATCCCGCCAAATTTCTGGTTTACATCAAATGTTTTCGGAGACGGTTTCTGAGAGAAATGGTTATGATAGACAGACAACTACGTGACACATAAATCATACAATAGTGTTTCCGTTAAAAACCAACAGAATGAAGTTTTTCAATATATGTTTATCGCATAAAATAAGTGACAAATAAAAAAAACATGTCAAACATAGATGATAACATAAATCACGAATTTTTGACATTGATCTGTAGTTTCTAGCCATAAAGGTGTCTTAGAATGAAAATACACTTGCATAATAAAAACTAATTTATTATTCCATCTACTCATAATTTAAACAAATACCGAAAATAATATTTGGCATACCTAAAATCGCATTTTTTAAAATTTATCGCATACCTAAATTTATAATAACACCATCTGTTAATCCACGCAACCCTGCCAACAAGAACGCGATCACCTTTCTATTCCATTGGGTGGCTTATATACTCTTCTGTTACCAAAACTTTCTAGCCTAATTGTGGAACTTACTTTACCTATTTTAATTAAATACAATACCTGCTATCTACCTATCAATATAAAAAGCTTCGCCTATATTCTGTATAGATTTAAACCTGAATGAATTTGAAATCAGTTTTCCAAATCAAAAACATATCACATACACGCTTTTCTAATATTTTCGTCTTTTTTTATTGAACGAAGTATACATAGAAAAATTGTTTTATTACTATTTAAATTCTCGATATTTTAATGGGTACTATAATGTTACAAAATACATCATGATATATATTCCATTACTACAAAGAAATCAAAATATTTTTATAGACAAATAACAAACAAATATTTAAAATTAGTACTACAAGCGTACCTTGAGCTTAAATTAGAGTACATAAAAGTAAGCAAACAAATTTATCGCTACACGGACGACATTTTTAAGAGTGATTATCACGTACACGCTTGTATTAATTGAATGTGGGTATATATATATGTGTGTGTGTGTGTGTATATTTCGAATATTATAATATCTAGAATCACCGTTATGAAATATAACCCACAACCTATGCATCAGCTTCTAAAAATTCTGTTTAATAGAAAAGATAAAAGTCCTTGATAACTATGATGACAAACAAGGTGGTTATATGTCAGACAAGCTTTTTTTGTTTTACAGAATACGTGGTGTTCATTAGCAAGAGCTAATAAATACTAATTGCCTCTCTCCTGCTACTTCACCTCCCATTAGCTGTAAAATGGTTATGTCACTAGGACGGGTTCTATTCTGCAAATGTTTCGACCTTTTATTCCCGAGTTCCACAAATATAGGTTTCAGAAAGTGGCTATTAGAGAGAAGTTTCCATTTACTCGACTTCATTTCTCATGGGTTTTAACAGTCAACTAAAAGAATTCCTTAGCTTTATTTTTGGCAATTCAAAGTTTGAAAAAGTCATAATTCCAATATTCTTGCCCCAATTCTTATAAATCAAATTAGCCATCGAAACGTAATTATAAATATGTACATGTATTTTGGTAACTAAATTAGTAGAACTGTTTTTATTTAAATTCAGAACTGTACCGCTTTTTCTTTTACTTTATATCTTAAGTATGGCTGTTGAAATTGTACATTAATTTTATCTTACTCTGTCAGATGATTGATCGTGTAATTATTCTTTTATTAGATAATTATACAAGCAACATTGCCCTGTCTGCCAAGAAACGTATTCATGTGGTATGTTGGTGTTTTAAACAGTCCCGCTTTATTCATCTTCAATATTATATATACTGGCTTGATGAGCTGAGCTCAATCTCCTTAATCCTGTTATGAAATACTCCAACATAAGGGATATTGGACAGACACGTGAATTACCTTGTCAGGCAAGCGTGGTACGATAATCTACTTGAGATTATGTTTGTGACGTCACACGGTTATTTAACCATGTTCGTACCAAAGCATGCGAATAAGGTGAATTTACTG
Organism: Druceiella hillmani; assembly: GCA_039881145.1. Taxonomy (NCBI): domain Eukaryota; kingdom Metazoa; phylum Arthropoda; class Insecta; order Lepidoptera; family Hepialidae; genus Druceiella; species Druceiella hillmani. The sequence continues at coordinate 1,550,510 of JAYKKI010000132.1, forward strand.
GCAGAAAACTATTATTATCTGCTGGATTAATTTATGCCTAAAATAGAATATTACTAAATAAATATTCTCATTGATGATGACATAACTTAAATAATTTTGACATTCACTGTGATACTGCTGCTAAAAACACGAACTCATGCGTTACTGAATACACGTGTTTATTTTGTGTTTATTATATATATGTACATATATATATATATATATATATATATATATATATATATGTGTGTGTGTATATATATATATATATATATATATATGTAGAACGATTGTCACGTAAATCTCAACCAGATAAGTATTTACTGTCATCTTTTCTAGAGGTCCAAATATGTAAATATTTCGTGGTAAATATTATCAATAATGAATAGGACTGATACGTATGCATCGTTTTAGGTTTCCAAACTTCGAGAGGTTAAAAATGGAAATCTTATAGCATCATTTTCTTGTACGCCAATCACAATCGTTTTTCTCAGAAACTAATTGAAGTAGGAACTAAACATTTCGGACAGTTATAAAATATGCTATTTCACGTACACTGCAGAAGTTAACATTCAAAATTATGTTTCAGAACTTTGTATAAGATATTCCTAGTGCTATTGTTAAAAATTTCAGGTAAAATATAATCCACCATTCCAATCTTCGAAGAGCTTTAGTCAAAAAAATTGCCATAAACTTTCTGAAAGTTTATTAGAAAATTATAGTAGAAAGATTGTTAAGCCAGATGTTATATATTAGATATTGAAAACAACATCAATATATTAAGTATATTAAAAATACTAAGTACACATAGGCGTTTTCATGTGCCTTAGTGTATATGGAACCCTCGTAGTGTGAGTGATATACTTATTAAACCAGTTTAATTATTTTTATTACACATTCCTTTGATTATCTTAATTTACAAGGGAAATAATTTTTGGATTCTATACCTCGAAATAATAGAAGAGAAGCCTAATTTATAATCCGTATATCAGTTTGTATGTCAAGATTATTTTCTTCAAGGGTGGCTGGTAAGTTGAAATTAATAACAAAAATACAAGTTCTGTGAATTCGTAGTAATTCAAATTCTTCCAATTCTAAACTTCTAAGTCAATGCTATAATATTAAACGGTCTTTCAAATATTATATACTTAAATATTGGCTCAACTATCAAAATTTAAGTTTATTTAACTTAATCCATTTAAACTTAATGTCTCCTACCACAAACAAAGGAAAAAATCCAAAAATAATTTATATAGATATGTTTTTTTTTAAATTGAATTCTTCTTTTTTTTATTTTTGCCTGTATTTTTACAAAATATCTGCTCGTTTACCTTTATAATAATATGCTATAACGGTAGAGAATGCTCAGGCTACTTCTAATTCCACTTTTTTGTTGTTTTTTTTCTTAGTTTGTTTCTGGTATAAACTTTTTTAGATATCGCTTGTGCAATTAATTTCGTTGTATGATATTATGCCAAATAATGTATCTGGGTACGTCATATAAGACAAAATAATTACTTACTAATTAATTAACAAGTGTCTCGTTTAAGTGTTTTCATAAAATTTCGAACAAAAATTCATATAAATATTTTTGAGTTGTAAGTATTGAAGTATATTATGGTTAATGTGCTTTAAAACTTTGTCAGGTTTAAAATTTCATTGAACAGTTTCCGGGGAAAGGGGTAGTGACAATCAGATGGACGAAAAGGCGAGTGATATCGTAAGGATTCCGTATTTCAATTTATCAAGTAGAAATAGTACTCGCACTACGTTTCTTTTATACATATTTTGGCACTTATATTCATTTAACAATCCATAATATCTCTATTAAATTTGTATAAACATAATTTTTTTTACAATATATTTATATATATATATATATATAGATATATATATAAATATATAAATATATATATACATATATATATACATATACATACATATATACATATATATATATATATATATATATATATATATATATATATATATATATATATATATATATTGCCTATTATATCCTCCACAGTCCTACAAGCAGGGTGCAACATTCCCGCAAGCAGGTGCAGGTGTTCTCAACATATAAACAAAGTATCTAGTATATCTTTCACATATATAATAAATACGCATTATAAAATACAAAGGTACTTTTGATGCGGATTTAAATAACTTGTGTGGAAATGCAATGAACTTTTTGCAAATCCAACTGCATGTAACATGTTGATTGAATATTTCTCGTAAACTAGTGGAACCTACTTAGGGGCGTTAATTTTCATATTAATTTTCTTATATGTACTACTGTTATTAATACATTTCAGCTATTCAGAAATAACTGTTTATCTGATAGGGGGTGGGGACATGTAATTCTAAAACTCTGAGAATGAATTCTTTAAACCTTAACATTTCTTAAATTGATTTCTTTATCAAAGAAGTATTCATGACATACCCCCAATATTTTTGAAAAACTTGCCTAACGTACCTTGCGACATGATAATGTGAAAAAAGGCACCCTCAGTTAACAATAAGGGGAGTTTCCTAGAAAACTATATTGACGTTATACAATTTTGTAGGGCTTATAAATATGTATAACCCTGTCAAATTTTAGTAAAAGTCTACTAGTAAAACAGAGAGATAGACAAACAGACATCGTTAATTTCAATGGTTCCATAGCCAATACTAGAAATCTCTTAATTTGCGCCATGCCAACCTGTCTGTCTACCCGTTTGTAGTTCACAGCCGTTTTACTGGCAAACTATATGAAGTTACGATACAATAAAATATTTCACAAAAAATTGTTAAGAGTACGTCCCCTACATCTAAAGTGCGAGACAATTTTTTTGTGCACATCTTCTTGTGTAAGATATCGATAAAATGGTATTTAATAAGATTGGATTTGTCATGAATAGTTTTTCGCGTCCCTATCTCAACTAGTTTAAAAGCGCTTTTTTCATATCTTAAAATTACTCGAAATATTAAGATATATATCGATATTAAAATGAAAATTATCATAGGTACCCTCCACTAGTTTACGAGTATTGGTCGACAAATTTATGGCATGAAATTGGGTCTCAGAAAAGTTCAAAGAAACTCCATATAAGTGACTTAAATCAAATGCAAAAATAGCATTTTATTTTAAAATAATTGTGATATTATGCTTTGAAAGATATAATAGGTAATATATTTTTACACCTAAATAGTGGGAAATAACATTATTTAAATATTTCCTTTGCCTCAACGCCTATAAAATATATGGTAGACAACGTATTTACTCTGTGAAAAAAATAATATACCTAAATAATTTAAAATAAATACTGTGTGCCATTAAATGTTTTCAAATGGATACATAAAATATTTTTAATAAGAAAAACACGTCGAATATGTAGTTCTTATACTCAGACTTAATGTGTTCTAAAATGAAATATAAAATTTCTCTTCTATAGGATATTTACACCAAGATGTAACTACACTACGAGTATTGATTTCAAAGCTTTGCACAACGAATGAAACCATTAAAAGTCACAGAATCGACTAAATGATTATTCTACATTTAAACTATTCTGGCCAAACATTTAGTATACGGTATCCTTATCTAACTTCTCTCTCTGTATATTAAGTTCACTCGTTTGTTCGAGATAGTGGCATCTTATTCAAATGACGTCGCCTGGTAAATCGGGGTTCACGCGAATAAAATGAAAAATACCCTTTTCTCTTCATTTTGTCCGCCCTCCATTCACGCTGGTCCTGATACTTAAATCTTTTGTCCATGCACAAAGACGTATCCATTCCAGATTCACCGTTGGTTCCATCTGCCTTTTACCTAAATCTGTTTAACACTTACCACATGTGGACCAAAATGGCGTAAACATATCGACAAAAACACAATAAACTTCCACTCGAGTGCATCACATAAATAAAACATTCAGCTGTGGAATATGGCTCGGTACTCATCTATCAATGTCATATGAGGGCTGCAAAGTAATCATGCTCCGAAAGAGGCTCGGTTGATGCGCGTACAAAGGGATTTTCATTCTCACTGTTATAGGGATGAGAATATTTCCGGAAATCGTGATACAAGATGGGAAAATTTGATGCAGTTTCTAGTGGAAAAGAATCTAAGGGATTTGGAAAATACATTGGTAATTTAGATAGCTCATTGATACTAGCTATTTATCTCTTTTTGGTTATCGATTCCACTCACTTTATGATCGTTTTTAAAATTTATAATGATTTGTAAAATTATATAAAGTAGCTGAATCATTGTAAAATTGTAACGTTTATGTTTATATATAATGGAAATATAAATATTTTCTCGAAACTATCTATTTTCTCTTTATCTTTGGAAATAGACGCAAATTTATAAACAAAAAATTGAAGGAAGAAATATTAATTTTAATATTTGCTTTTCAAATTGAGTACATAAAAGAGTAAAGTCGAGATAATGATACAACATCGATCGACATTAATAATAATTTATAAATAGTAGAAATATTACACACTACCATTAAACTGTCTATTTAGTATAATCTAATATGCGTTGGAAATAGATATAATTTTTATAAAAAAATTAAGCAATAAAATGTACCATTGAAAATTTTCGTAAAGCAGTGCCGTAATGAGCTCAAGCTCAAGCTGGACAGTAAAGAAGCTAGCTCAAGCTACTATACATTAAAGTCAACTACCTTATGATAGTAAGATTAAAAAATTATTATAAAATTTCCTTTTAAAAAGTGTTTTCTTTCTGTTTCCCTAACTGTTAATATAAAGTCATTTTAACAGATTGTAAGAATACAAATTATTTTTACGTTTTTTGTTGCATTTTCCAATAAATACTTACTTTAATTGTAATGTTAATTGTGCTTTTTTTGTGAGCGATTTTTATCAAAACTAAATGGTAACCATTTTTCTTTTTTGTTTTAAATTTTAATGTAATATTATTTTTCTTTGACATAGTTTTTTAAACCAATCGCTTAATGCATTTAAAAAAAAATTAAGTGTGGTGAAATTGCAAAGCATTTGGTTCAACAAAACGTGCTTAAAGTGTAATGATTGAAATGTTGGTTGTGCTAAATAATAACGTGTGAAAAATGAGGTAAGAGGTATGTTGAAATAAAGGACGTTACTCGTTACATTTTTATTATATAGCAGCTGGTAAATATTAATCGTATTTTTTTAGAGAGTACCAGTATAAAACTTTTTGATACCGCCGTTTTTAATACCTGAAACGACTTACAATCAATCAAACAGGATTTTTACTTGAAGGGTGTATGTCTATATGCTATTATAAAACTGTAAGTTAACTATAAGTGTAACCTTTCTTACCCGTTGAAGATATCTTTTTGAAAAAATAGTGACATGTGTTATTTAGGTTTCTCTGAAATCAAAACACATTTTTTAGTATTTATGTGTATCTGTTTGTTTGAATATCACACAAAAACTACTACTAAACATATTTAAATGAAATAATATTGTCGTACTTCATAAAATTTACTTTTAATTTTCATCCGTCTTTAATAATTCTTAAAGGAAATTTTGTCTGCCTGTTGTTGTTTATATATTTATATATTAGTTGGGTGACGTACAAACAAAAAGTGTTTGTACGTTAAACCGCTTTTATATTTCAAGTTACTTTTGAAATAAGTTATGCATTTTCTTTTAAAATCTAAAAATAAAAGTAACTTGCAAGGATGAAGTTCCCGATAAAACACAAATATATTGAAAGTAATAAATAACATAACTGAACACAATATACACGACTAGCACTAAAATTGACTTCATATTATATACCGCTTATACTCGACGAACTATCGGTCTAATTTTGCATCGTTACTTACGCATCACTTTACGTATCACTGTTGTTTTTGTCTATTGTAATAAAAATATTTACATATAAGCGAAACAGAATAAAACTGAAAGTAACATTGTTAAATTAGCATGATCATTAAGATAACTCATCGTTAACACCCTAGTTAACAAATAGTTAAAATCGCTTAATGGTGCCACAACGCAAACGATTCATTTGTATTCTTATCTACTTCATGTGCAAATACGAGAAGTAAACCAATTGTATCAAATTAATAAAATGTAATAAATACATATCCATTTATTACTTTCAATATATCTGTAAACTGATACAAACTTTCGCTTAAAATAATACCTTTCTTTCACTTGCGTTCAGTTTGAGTTTTTACTCTCTTTGAACTTTCGCGCGTATTTAGAGAGAAAATACACAGTTTTATTGTCTTAAATGACGTTCCTAATTAAAGGTAAGATAATAAAATTGGATCCGGTTTCAGTTCGGGAAATAACAATCGTAACAGAGATGATTTGACAAGGTGGTGAGAAAGAATGCGGCGATTAACTTTTACACTTATTTGTATATAATATTCCATTTAGATGACGCAAAAAGTACCTTAATATTACTTGTCTTATTATAAGTATATTTGTACATTTAAATAAATAATTGACAGTATACTAAATACTGATGTACCATTTTGAGATTTCGGTATTTCAGTAGCATTGCCCCTAATTTTATTTGTAATAATTTTGTTGAATAATCCACTTTCCACTTCAGACATGTATCACACCTTCTATGTTGATACATAAATATATTTCATATAGAATTTTGAAGAAATTTGTCTAAAATTGAATTATTTAATGTTTCAGAGATAAATTTAATATTAGAAACTATGAGTAATAAAATATACAAATTCCAAAGAATAAGTTGCGTAAAGATCTTATTATTATTATATTAGATTGAGAGAAAATGTTCCAATATTCATATTCAAAACATCTAATTTCAAGGCATGGGAACAGAGACACAAATAGATGGAAATGATAATATCATAGGAGTAGTTCTAACAACTTCAATAATTTAAAACATTTTATTGATAAAGAGAATAAATGTCATAATTGTATTAATTAATAAATTTTATCAACATAAACATAACTGATTATACAACATGAATTACGAATGGGAAATACTATATAACCTTTCTAAAACATCACGGTGACCCTTAGAGCGCCATGGCAAATGAGCTTAAGAAAAAAAATAAAAGTCTGTCGAAAAGTTGCTTAAAAGCATTAATACTACGAAGGGAAAATACTAAATTTTTCAATTAAATGAGTTCTCATAAGATGGAATTTTATTTAGTGCAATCTACTGTCTCAAAACCAATGGACACTTTACAATAGGATAATCAAATCTCCCAATTGGAAAAATAGGCCTAGGACATAAAATAGTTTCGCATCAGAGAAATATACTAAGCGAAAAAAAAATAGTATCGTTTTAAAACAGACTACGAAATAAATCATATGATAACTTATCTTCATTTAACTAACTTTTGAAAGTGTTAGTATACAAAATAATTAAGAGGAAATGTTCGTTGCCTTTAAGTAAGATGTTATGAGCGCACGTGATATTGTTTGGGTTTATATACATGTGCGTGCGCGCTTGCGTATATGCGTTAGTGCGTTGTGAGAAAAAAACCTTCATTGACATATATGCAACCATATTAACACTCAAAACATGACCAGCCCCCACCCAGGCAGGGCATGTTTATTTATATATATATATATATATATATATATATATATATATATGTGTGTGTACGTACACATGGACATAAATTAAGTGCAAAAAGGTGGTTTTGAAAGTATGTGATTGAGGTTTTAAACATGACATTAGCCTTTGTACTAAAATGTATTTTGCAATCAAATTAAATTATTATAATGAAATTAAATTTTATTTAGAAAGTGCTCCAAAGAAACGGAAATATTTACGAACTTTTGAAATGAAACTAAGTTATAATAATATTAAGTGACATATTTCGTATCTTTCCTTATTTTTTCTTGTGTAGTCTTTAAACCAAAATTAAGTTACGATTATTGTGGTAAAAATATTTCGAATCACCGCAAAAAAATATTCAATAGTAGAACTTCAAATGTTCCAGTAAATAAAGAAGATATTTTTATTTTCACACTTCCTTGTTAATAATTATGCAGGAATATTGTTTGTAATTAAAATATTCAATAGTAAAACTTCCAATTTTCGAGTAAATAAAAAAGATGTTTTTATTTTCGCACTTCCTTATTAATAATTATGCAGGAATATTGTTTGTAATAAAATATTCAAAAGTAGAACTTCCAATGCTCGAGTAAACAAAGAAGATATTTTTATTTTCACACTTCCTTGTTAATAATTATGCAGGAATATTTTTTGTAATTGAAATATTGAATAGTAAAACTTCCAATGTTCGAGTATATAAGGAAGATATTTTTATTTTCACCCTTCCTTATTATGCAGCAATATTTTTTGTAAATATTTCAAATTCCATGTACCAAGATTCATGTATCCAAGTGGAACAAATAATTAAGCAGTTATTTATCCCTTATTGACTTTAAAAAATTGGTCCCTTTCAACCAAAATTAAATAAAGATATCAGAAAAATTTTAAATTATGTATTACAATTTAAAAAATTATATAGTACAATTTTAGGAAAGTGTATTCCCTGAAAAAATATTGCCTTCCAGTGTGAAGGCATCGTGAATTTATAAATGACTATGAGATTTAGAATCATTAGAAATACATTGAACAGTATGTTTTCCACCAGTGTGAAGGCATCGTGAATTTATAAATGACTATGAGATTTAAGATTGTTAGAAATATATTGAACAGTATGTTTTCCACTGGTGTAAAGGCATAGTGAAAACATAAATGACTATGAGATTTGGAATCATAACTATAATTTTCCATTGAACTATAGGAACGCTATTTTTTTTAAATATTTTAGAATGCAGCAATTTCGGCCAGGGAAAACTGGTTGGAGGTACATATATTTTGTAGACATTTTTAATTATATCTTTAAAACTATCTTACATGAAGTTCGGAAATAAATGGTATTGGAATACTTATAACATTCTATTTCAACTGATGTTCCACATAGGAAATGAATTATGAAAAAATATTAGTTTGTTGGTCTTTTGTAAGAGTACAATAAAATATTTTTTACTATTAACTTTTGACATACATGTAAATTAATACGCTTTATCACCCAACCTTATTTCAAGTTTCCATCGTTTTGAAAAGAAAATAGCGTGAACGTTTTCAACTATATCGCTACTTAAAATTATCAATCAATGTTTCACACAAAATATAAAAAAAGTTGACCCGTATACACTTAATAACTTAATGTCTGTTTTCTACATCAAATGGATTTTGAGACGGTAACTGAGAAAAATGACTGTGACAGAGAGATAGATGAAACGTAAGTGATATTATAAAACTTTTATAGCACAAAAAATGTATAGTATAAGTGTTTCCTTCAGATGTATGAAAACTTAAAGGGGTAATAATTATACTTGAATATATATACTAAAATGAGCTATATAGGGAAGGATCAACACACAAAATGATCAAAATGAAATTTTCTAATATATTTTTAACATATAAAATAATTAGAAAAACAAATCAAGTGTAGTTGACAATACATATTACAAATTCTTGACAATATTCCATAATTTCTCGCCTAAAGGTTTCTTTAAATAATTCATAAGTAAAATTAATTTATTAGTCTGTCTACTCAGAATTTAATCAATTACAGAGAACAATGTCTGACTGAAACAAACACATTGCCAAAATTTGTACCATATTCAAATGTAGTACAACAACAACAATAGCAAGAACAAGAAAGCGACAGTCTTTTTATTGAATTGAGTGTCTTATATACTGAAACTTATATACTGAAACTTTTATGCCAGAAGCCAATGCCATCGCGATATTAATATTTTCAAAAATTATTACAAAATCTTGACCATTTTTTCTTATTCAATAATAATTAAGAAATAACATGATTTTCTAAATGTATTATTCAAAATTAATTCATTAAAATTGACTAGAAAAATACCAAATTAATTGAATCTTGGGTTATAAACGATGAAATAAATTCCATGCACGTTAGATATTACAGTAAAATATATAACTCATATCATTTATTTCGCATAAATCACAAAATTTTTTAATATGTCTAACTGCAGTTGACTCGTTTTTTAAAAATTACAATAAAATCACTTGAGAATTATTGACAGTCGTAAGATTTTAATATGAAAATATTCGAATATTGCTTAGCAAGTCTCCAAAAACAATTAAAGTAAAAAAAACTAGCTTTTTCAGCCAGATTTTCGAACCTGCTTTACCGATTTTAACTTAAAATAATACCTACCATCTATGTATCAACATAAAAAGCTTTCGTACGTCGTGAGCGCTTTGAAGTAAAAAAGTTCATGTAAAAGAGGTAACTATATTTTAAAAGTTACAAACCTATAAAAAAGAAATGTGTACTAGAACGTTTTATCTTTTTGACTGAAGAAAGTAAATAAAAGAAATAAGTTTTATCAATGTTTAAACTGTGTATATTTTTAATGGATGCCATATTTTTGCAAAATACGCTACGAGATATTTTGTAACTGCTATGAAATCAAATAACCCAAACTATTAGTACATAAAAATAAGAAAAGGACGTTTAAGATAAATGCTGCCAGCGTATATTTGTGTATCAATTAGAATACATAAAACTAATCTATTTTCATAGACTCGACTGAAATTTTTCCTTAATATTTACGGGAAACAATTTCAGTGCTATATCGAATGTTTGTTATTTCAGTGCTATATCGAAGTCGCATTTTGTAATATTTTTCCGTATTTTATCGTAAGTAAATTATAAAGATGTTAAGAGACTTTTAGTAATAAAGACAACATTTTTGGTTCTGATTATCAGGCACACGATGGTGTTAATTGAATGAATATAAACTGAGATTACTGAGCTTATTAACATTAAATATATTTGCATATATTATATGGCAGAATAATAAAAAAAGAAATATAGGTAACATTTTTTTTGTTTGTCATCAGAATTTGATCTAATATGACTCTACTCGCACAACTTGTCTATACAACAACGACAGAATGTCAGCTGAATGTCAGTGAGTCAGAGACCTAAACAAGGGCAGAAGGGTGTGAGCAGACGTTATTAGCGTTCGTGTTATGATTAAATATTTCTGGGAATCATATTTTTTAATTCGTGATGTTTAATTCACTTTTATTTTTAATTATATCGTGCAAAGTATCGCTGAACTAGAAGACAAAATACATAACCTAAACCATGTTTTCCATCAAATGTTTACATTAAGCGAAAAAAATTATCTGATATTAAAAAGAAAGATAATAATATAGTGATTACATAGTTTCCATAATTTAACTCAGTCTAACCTTTTACTCCTTTTTGGAAGTCTCGTTACCTATCTAGATTTGCAGGAAGACAGTTTATTTCATTCTTTTACATATTCCCCTTCTAAATTTTTTATGTTGTAACCAGTAAATATACGAATACTGTTTTCCTCTATATATATATATATATATATATATATATATATGTTAAGAACTGCTAGCAACTGCCTAATCACGTAATATAAAAACGCAGAGTATGATAATACCTGGCTGCGTACACCCAGGAAATTTTTTAAACTTTATTTTTATAATGTGGACGAATCAAGAATTTTTCTATGGTCATTTTACACCTCGGAAGAAGAATTATATTTGGTTATATGTAATATGCAGTGATATAAATCGTTGATTTTTTTAGGGTCCCATACCTCAAGGGGACAAACCGAATCTTTGTCCCACTGATTGCCGAAGCCTATGCAGTAGTTGTATAAAATATGATACTAGATGTCTTTCTTTTCAAAACATCCACGATAATATATGTCCCTTTAATTAAAATGGATATTATTGAAAATTTATTCGCAGGGAAGTTCATATTAGGGATGACATTATAAAGTAATTTCATTTCAGGGACGGGTCTGGCTGACGAAGCCTTTCCTTTTTCCGTTTTCTTATCAATAAATTCTTCGTTATAAAATATATGCAAATGTTTATAATGTTTGCACTTCGATCAGTCATCTCGACTTTCTTCATTTCTATTATTATTGTTTATTACCTACATTCTAAAAAAAATGTATTTATTTTGTGTCTACCTTCACACTATAAACTAAATGATAATGATAGTTTTATGTTACTGGAATAAGCATTCCTATGCTATGTATATATGCCAAGATCAATTACACTTTAAAAAGTAAAAGATAAATACAGAATGCCGTCACGGTTACCTTTTCCTTGGGCAAGCTTCGATGCGTAGCTACTTCTTAATAAGCAAGTTTATCAAAAATACAATCGTAGTATTTAATTGTTACAGCCTGAATATTAGATATCAAAAAATAATTACTACGTACATTTTAATTTTTGTTTCATTTTTAGGATTCCGAATTCAAGGAAAAACAGAACTAATATAAAATCTCCTTCATGTCTGTTCATCCGTTCGTCTTGGACGTTTTCTTTAGAAATGTTTTGACATAGTAACTTGCAATTTGGCATAGTAATAAAATATATTATCTCCATATATACCAATAGCTAATAAGATATTTGAATATTCTACAGCGAACATGTTAAGCATTCATTTCTTTTATTTCCATATTGAGTTTTTATTAGTTTTAAGAAGTTTGATATTAGTTTTAAGATTTTTAAAAATATTTTTTCTTAATTTTTTTGGTATTATACCTTCAGATATATGGTAAAAATGCGGCCAAAAATATGTTACATCCTCTTCGGAATTACTGAATCTAAAATTATGAAAAATTATGAGTTTTTGAAATCTAGGTAAAAGTTGTAGAAAAACTATAGATATGACTCCAGATGCTATATTTTTTTCAAATAAGCACTGTATTTATACGCCTACGAAATATATGATAGGCAATATTGATGTTTTTCTATTTACTCGTTTGATTGTGTCAGAAACTGTGCGACGTAAAAGAGTAAAATTTGGCATGTTGATAAATGTTACTAACTACATATTTCATTAGCTGTTTAAAAATATTAACATATGTACGAAACTACTCATTCTAAAATTATGAAAAATTACGAGTTTTTAGAAATCTTGGTAAAATTGTAGAAAAACTAGAGAGATGACACCAGATGCTATATTTTTTTCAAATAAGCACCATAATTGTACGCCTGTGAAATACATGGTAGGCAATATTTATGTTTTTCTATTTACTCGTCTGATTGTCTCGGAAAGCGTGTGACGTAAAAGAATAAAATTTCGCATATTGATTCATATTACTAACTACATATTTCACTAGCTGTTTAAAAATATTAACATATCTATGAAATAGGATGTGAATTTATAACGCATAAAAAGGTTTCTTTTTAATTTTTTACACTATTTAGGATATTATTTCAAAGAGTTGGTTAGGACACACACAAAAAGAATTAATGACTTTATATTTCATATTTAAAAATATATGCAAAAATACTGTATTGTTTTCCTATTATTTTTGAGACAAAAGATATAATTGGTACAATTTGACTATATTACAGGAATTTTCTGAGATCACAATGAATGGTAGACATTACATTTAGATTGCGAAAAATTTATTTTAATAACAAATTTAATACAAAATTCTGCGTACCATTAAATGTCTATAAGTGCGTAGATGTATATGGAACACTCGGAAAACAAGTTCCACTCGTGCTTCACAGTTGTCTTTTATTCCATTTCATTAGATTGACAATATGAAATTTCAAGTTATAAAGTACTCACAAAATACGTAAATAAAGTTATTACCAAACAACATAATTGCTTTATATGAGACGTTACGCTGGCTAATTGTTTATGTGTCGTCGATACGGGACACAAGATTACCTTAAGATATTAGACACCTAATTTGAACCCGTTTTCAGTAAATATTAATAAATATCCAATAATGTATATAATGTGACGAATTTGCAAACAAATACTGGTGTTCACCAAGTTCCATATTTCAGGTATTTCCTTAATTAGTAAACTTTTCTGAAAATAAAACAGAAAAGGAATTGTAACTGTTATTCAATGCATTTATTATGAAAGTTCTCAAAATTTAGTCCCCGATAACCCAATATATAAAACATACGTATATTTAATTCATGGTACGTAGGTGTAATCAACTGGCAAATCAATACGTCTATTTGGAGCGTAACAAGGCAATTACTGGGCCACTATATTAGCCAGCAATGCAATTGAATTCAATCAACTGTTATTAAATTAGTTTTACGACCTGTTTGCTTTGCTAAGTTCACGATACGAAGTTGATCTGCCCACCCTGTGTTTATAGAGCGAAGTCGAGTTATGAGTCGAGTCACTGCTTATGACAGACTTATATCTCGCTAAAGGTGCTTTTTGTATTTGACAGTAAATCGGATGATACAAAGTAAGAACAGCACTAAAGTTAAATTTATTTAAGATATCATGAAATAATATTAAATTACTTTCATATACTATGTCACTTAGGCTATCGGTACTAGAAAATCTAATACTTATGACACAAGTATAGCTCACTGAAGCTGTATTTGTACTTGAAAATATTCTTTATACCACGAATTAAGACGATATAAGTGAAACACTCTTTTTATATTGGAAATTAAGGGAAAACCATCGCACCTAGCAAAAGCTGAAATTTTTACAAATTTCGTTTTAAAGGAATGAAATAAAAAAAAATAATCATTAATAAAAATCATTATGATATTAATAGTTAAAAACTTGTAAGGTTTTATTGAAACATATTGAATATTTATAAGAATATAACGTGATCAATAAATTCTGAAAACCACATAATGGTGGAATAAACGCTTCAGAATTAATTGATCTGACATTGTAAGCATAAATCATTTTAATTTAGAAATGCATATTTCTGAAATAAATTAATAGAAATGCATATTTTTTCAGACTACTTTGAACTTAGCAGAGAATAATTTTCTGTATTTTAAAATTACATAAAAAATATAATCATGTGAATAATAAGCCCATGAGAAACTAATGCTTTTTAATTACCTGTATTGATAAGACATTTGATGTTTGCATTCCTTTTTATCGCTTACTTTGATAAAGTTCATCATTGTTAAAAAATATCCACATTATACAATTTCCCATAGACAAAACCAATCATTCTATTTACACCCGGAAAAAACCAGAGTTTTTTCTTAATGGGATTATGTATAATTATATAAATTGATTTTATGTCGCGGGGTCTGTTCGAGAATTTTTTTCAGTTTGAATTACTAAAATCATGTCTATAATTAATTTTAAGTGATTGTCATGGTTCTAAGTACTACAAAGAATATTAACTAAAAATCATGTAAATTTTTCAGGTATGTACTTAATATTGTAATTGAGATTTTAAAATTTATACGATTTCCAATAAGACTATAAATTTCCTACATTTTTAAAATCAAACAAAATAATATTTTTTGGAATTTTCCCAATATTTTTACGTGGACTTATACAGAAATTTTCTTTGAACTAGATCCCCTAAATGTAAGAAACGCACTTTAACTCGCAGTCTTGACAGATATTGAAACTTTTCTATTCATAAATTTTGCGCAAGACAAGAATTCATGAATAATTATGAAAATTGAACAAATAACGACCAATGGAAGCAGTACAGAAACGTTGACGAAAATGCTAAAAACTGTTCCGGTACCAAATCAAGTACTTCTGAAGAATGGTCACATTATGTAATATCATGGTAAGTTGTTAAACAAGCTAGTCAAATAAGATTCGATGTCGAATGTATTATATTTCTGGCATTTATCAATCATATATAAAAAGCAATACAATGACTTTGATTGTTCGAGTTGAATTTTAATCGAACATTAAAATTTTTATAAATCTAAGACCAAGTAATCGAAGATAATAATATTAATAATGTACTTTTTGTATATTATTCAAACTGTTAATATCTAACTTATTTTAATTAAAAATTTTAATTAATTTAAAAGTAACTTACCGTTTAATTTTAGTAAAAATTGCTCTTAAAAATGATATAATTAACATTACAGGGAAAGTACCAATTTCACCACAATTAAGTTTATAATGTAAAATGATGTTATATCAAAACATTAAAAAAAATATTTACTCTTTAATTCTGGTAAAAATAGCTCTAAAGAATTATAAATATAAGTATTTTGTTAAACTTAATTTTATTTAAAAAGTACGTCTATCAAGTTGTCTGTAAAACTAAGTTAGTGTAAAATGATGTTATATTAATAGTTTGGAAAACATATTTTAGTATAAAAGTTTATGGATCTTATTAAGTGAATTAAAGTGGTGTATTAGGATTGGTCATTGTCATTTTTATTGCAATAATCTAAAACTCCATATTATTTACACTGAATAATTTAGTACGAAAGTATAGTTCCTAGAGTCCGGGACTAGAAATGAAAAAAAAACGGGCAGGTGTATATAGAAATACAAATGCAGTTCCGTAGTTGCCTGTATTTCTATAAATTATTGATGTAAATAAAAAAAATAACTTTATTGAAAATTTGAACCACTCGTAAGTATATATATGTCTTAAACGCTTTTATACACACACACACACACACACACACACACACATATATATATATATATATATATATGTATATATAAATATATATATATATATATGTATATATATATATGTATATATAAATATATATATATATATATATATATATATATATATATATATATATATATATATATGAAACATTAGAAAGAAAGAGAAATGCACTGTACATTTCTGTCAAGCTTAAATACCGTTTTTCAAATGATAAATAGTATACAGAACCTCGGCCATTACAACCTCACTTTACTGAACAGAGGTTACATATATTTTTTTATTTGGCTATAAATATAAATTTTTTATTTTGCTAAATATGGATGAAAATACTCATTAGGGATAGTAAAATTTTACGGGCATAGATGTAAAATTGGAAAAAATGTGGGGCTGTAATGGCCGGATAAAGAAAATGACAAAGTTACAAGAGTTCCTGCAGTTCCTAGTTTCATTCGAGAAACTTATGAGGAGAACGGGGAAAGGATCTTACGAGGAAAATGAAGATATTAATATTGTAGTATGTCTGCGAACCTGATAATATTTTGATTTTTTGTATTTCAATTTAGGTAATATCTTTGTTAGACGAAATATTTACATTTACCAGAATGGAGCTAATAGTAATTCTAAAATAGTAATTTCTATCTAAAATTTAAAAATAGTAATTCTATTTGTTTCACCTGTTTTTATTTATATACGATATCTTTATATAAATATTTTCGCTACGTTAATAAGAGCGTTCTTTGGCAATAAGGACCAGAATAAGCCCACAATATGTCTCGTCATACAATCTCAATGTGATTAAATTTTGATGGATTCAAGTACAACGGAGGTGATGTTTTATTTCTTGTTATAATTTCGTTTATGATATGTATTATTAAGTAAGAAAAAACTAATATATTTTATTTTGTCCACGGTTACGTACTTCTTAGTTTACAGTTCTGATACAAGAAATAAACAAATAGCTACCAAAGTGAAATTTATATAAAAATTGAATACACAGTTGTTTGCTTTATATTCCAGATTCATCTTATAACAAAGTTAATGTTTTTATTACCAAAACCCAAAACCATAAAAATTTTTAATTAAATGTTATAACCATACTCAATGGCTTTCTTGACGTGTAATGTTTGACAGAATGGGTGCTCGATATATGTAAGTATTGCCTATCCGGAAATCAATAAATCCAATGTAAAATGTTAAATATACAAAGTTCCTTAAATTTCTTTTACACTCGAGTAAATTTAAGCTATAGAAACTTTTACTTTTAAAACAATATTAATTTTTTTAAATTTCTGTATAGGCAATATCTATATTGCATTTCATACTCCAGTTTCAATGTAATATTTCATGCTGATCCAATAATTGTTGTATCTGCATTAATATGTTGTTAAGAAAACAATAAATTTACTTAGAATGAGGTAAGAAATGTATTATTAAAAGTAATTCAGTGAACAACTATAATTAAATATATATTATATAAAAGTAAAAATGCGAATGTTAAGACTTTAAAAATATATTTAAAACCAAAAGTACATTAACAACGACATTATTTCACTCTATTAATTGCAGGTACAAGTGCAAAAGGAATGATTTTGAAATAAAAAAATAGCATTAACTGACAAAAAATTAAAGAACGATTCTTAATATTATGAGTATTATATCCGATATATTTAGCATACCCTTAATTAATTACGATTTCAATTTATAAAAATAAACACTTTTTGTGAGATAAATTATATTCCAATATAAAATAGTCGTATTTCAAATAATCGTAACGGTTTTATAAAGAACCAAATGATAATCAAGAGATACAAAGGTTTAGGATGCAGTTATCGCATGAAATGTTACTTTTCCAGAAATTATTTATGGAAATATTTTCGGTGTTTTTAAGATATTATTAAAATGATGAAAAATTTGCATCTTTCTCGTAATTACTCTAATGTGAAAAGTGAGCATATTTTACCGATATTTTTATAACAAATACAAGACATACTTATTTAAAAGACATAATTTTAAATCGATTTTTAAATTAGTCGTGTAAATCCGTAAGACGTCCGACTAAGCCGATCTTACCCAAAGTTACGTCATCGATAAAAAGTACAACTCCCAGGCGTTCGATCATTATTAAATGTCAACTACGTAATAAATCAACTATCCAATACAATTCAATCTAACAAAGTAGGTGCTGACGGTCTATTCATAAGCCCGAACATTACGTCATTCACTACGGGCAACTTTTTGTGTGCGACGTTGTGGGCTGACAACAACTGGTGAGATCACATTTTTTGCCGTTGTGTAGAAAAAAGTGAGTAGCAGCGAAAAGAAAATATATTTAACGCAAATTTATTGGTCGCTCTAAGGCATTAATAAACACAATTCCGAATAATTTCCATATGACTCCTATTGTTTTACTAATTAGTTGCATATATAGGTACAAATATACTGAAATCAGTATAATGAGAAAATGGGCTTTATAAATCTGACATGTTCAAATTTTGAAGACATTCAAAATAATGTATGTTCTTTTAAAAAACTTAATTTTTTTAATTTCTGAACAGTATAACAAATGGGCATGACAATTTTTGGCCAATTCTAAAACCTCGTAAGTCTAAGGGCGAACATTTAGCTGCTAACTTTAATAAAATATTTTAAATATCTCAATATTTAACTTCAATAGAGTTTTTTTAAATATTGAATATATTTGGCGTTAATTTTGTACAAATTCATTATTCACAATTAATTGAAACTACGTGATGTAGTATTATTTCTACTTTCTTTAATTTCTTTACCACCCCCTAGGTTTCGTTGTATTACAACATCTTCAGTTGGGATAGTTAGAAGATAGCATCTTTGCTAATATCCCACCTGAAGATGTTGTAATACAACGAAACCTAGGTCGTGGTAAAGAAATTTAAGAAAGTAGAAATAATACTACAACACGTAGTTTCATTTAATTGTGTACAGTTCTTTTGTAAAATTATTTTTTTTCAATGACGAAACGGAGGAAGGAGATGTATGCATTTAGGGTGAGAGGTTGTAAGTTTGTTTGTGTTTGCAATCCAATGTTCCCATATATCTCCAAAACGGATTCACCGACTTAAATACGGTTTTCTATAAAATATTTGAGATTCATTGGCAATGGTTCTTAGAGAGTTGTTACGGTGATGACTCACCAGATTGCACCGCAATAAACATTTAATTGCAAACAAATGTTCTCATTTATCTCTCTAACGGTTTGACCGATTTAGATATTATTTTCTGTAAAATATTTGCGATTAATTGGCAATGGTTCTTAGAGAGTTGTTACGGTGATGCCTCTCCAGAGTGCACCACAATAAACATTTAATTGCAAACGAATGTTCCCATTTATCTCTAACGGTTATACCGATTTAGATATTGTTTTTTGTAAAGTATTTGCGATTCATTGGCAATGGTTCTTAGATTGTTTTGACAGTGACTACTCACCAGGGGTCATATTTTATAATTCTATCCTTCTTCTATTCCATTAAATATTTATTTATGTATACAAAATTAGTACCACTACGCAAGCATACAGTTATACGTAGTTCTATTTGGATATGAGATATTCTTGTTCGATGGATATCTTTGTTATTTCTTATGTGGTGTCTTAAATTTGTGATGTGGGACATAACTTCGTCATATTCACAACAGGATATGTCTCATTAAAACACCAAATGGGCTTTAGAACAAATTATAAAATATAGAGATAGTGATTTCTTTATCAATATAATTGAAAAAAACAGATTTTAATTCCTTCACTTTAATTTAAATTATAGCAGAGAATAAACGCATTTATGCAATAAGGTAAAAGTAGGAAATAAAATTATATTCCATTTCTTAAATCAAAATTTTAAAAAGGAGTATTTTCTTTTTTGACGGCTTAATACCGTTGTAATTTGATAAATCAAAGAAAGGGGATACTGTCTAAAAACTATGTAATCTGTGTCAGTTATTGCAATAACTCTATATGATGTCACTAACGTTATTGCTTCAATAGCAGCAATAACATTATATCAATAGACCTATTTTAATACTACTCAACGAATGGGTGAATAGACTTAAGTCAAGGTTTGAATAATTTTAAAGGAAGTAATCAAATATAGTTTTAGTTATATGGATAAACAATCGCATGACTTGGTGACCGATCATTATGAAACTCAGTGCTTATATAAGTCGTTTTATTTCTATTTTCTGACTTTTACATTATGTGTCTTTGTACTCACGCGTGTTTTCTTTATTTCATTGTACTTTCTCTAATATTATGAGAAAACTTCTTATAATAACTCTAACTAATATAAAAAATAATTTTACCTGATATGTATATCGTACATCAACAAAGGTTGTTATATATATTTTTAAATTTAAAAATAATCATATAGCAACAAAAACAGAATTTAATTTACATAAATCTTGTCGCCTTTGTGAAATATTAAAAAAGAGACCATTGGAGGACCTTTACTTTTTCAAAGCCAATTTATTGAAAAAATTAAAGTATTTATGGATATATGATAATTATTTTGGGCTCCATATAAATACACATGACAAATACAATGCCTTGGTTATTATTTTCTGTTACTTACAAATCATTTTATCATTCTTAATATTGCTTTGATCAAATTTGAATGCAACTGTGAAACGCGTGCCGCGTGAATCCCTGTGGCGCGTGAATTATTTCTTCTTTCATTTACGTTAGCAAACATTTCATTTTACAGTATATTTTCCCCTTATATGTAAAGATTACCCACCACTATCAAGCATACCTAATATCAAATGTTTATTACTTATAACTATTTATACTTGATTAGTATTGTACTTTAATCTTTTATTTTCGTAGATGTGCAATTTGTATACTTACATTTTCCTTACAAATTTAATGTCAGTTCTACTCAGTTCTATTTTTTTTTCTGGTAATAAGAGAATTCTTCACGGTTACTAATTGTTAAAATTACTCAAATACCTATTAAGAATCTATTCGAATTTTCTTTCACGGGATTTAGATGAGGTAAATTGTTTACTTATAAATATATTACCTATTTAACAAAGTATTGTTGTTCACGCACTTGATAGACATAGACATCTTTACTTTTTTCAATTTGTTGTACCCTTTTTTCTTTACTCCTAGGATTAAATTACATGAATTCAATGACAATATATTTTCTGATATTCTACTAATAATATCAACTAAATCCTCGAAATATAAGTTCTTTTTTTGGGACGAAATCAAATATCAAAATATGAAATTTGGACTTTCTAATCTTTGTTTGTCTATGTTTCGAATTTCGAAAATATTTGAATGATATATCACATGCCCTGCACTCAGAAATATAATGAACAAACACAGTAATTATGTGTTTGTTCATCATTATATTTCTGATTTGTTCATCTTTACTTTTCTGGGTGTAGGAAACGTGAGCATAGTTTTCATTGTCAGAATTGTTCTGATCAGGACAGCGGACGAATAATGAAAGTTAACAAAAGGTATATAATATAATTCTAATAAAAAATTGCAGTGCATTGAGTTTTAAATGAAAGAATGTACAAAGACGAAGTACTTAATAAAATTATTTTTCACTCGTTTTTTTTTATAAAAAAAATATTTGAAAAATATTTATTTCCCTTTAAACCGTGTTTTTGCAATGAACTTTTTGTTCCATTTTTTCCATTTTAATTGCTATTCCTAGTGACAGTAAATATTGAATATGCAAATGCAAGCACAAATTTATAAAAAATACAAAAAAATGTGTAAAATACAGGTTAAAAATGTTATGTATGGCAGACTATTTACGTATAACCTTTCATTTGCATCAACAAAAAAGTTTAATTAGCTTGGTGCTGAACTGAATTTATACCACAAGTTGATTTGAAAAAAAAATTTCTTTTTTTTTCAATGCCAATAAGCATCCTCTACTATCTAAGTTTTTAATGGCGGCTAAAGTTTGAATATTAACAAATTAAAATTAAGATTGCAAATAATATTAAGGACATAAAATATGTTTGATATTGCTATGTGATTGGAAATGATATTAAGATGTTGGTCGCTCTCGACGTCATATTTCAACATTTCTTGATACAAAATTTCCAACCATAATGCTTTACATTCCTCTTTATCATAATGTATACAATATAAGCATAATTCTAATATTACGCACATAGAGAAGTTGCATTCCAAAAATTTATATATACTGCAAATTCAAAATAATAATATAATGTGATTTTCAACACTACATACAGGCTTCTTAAATTGTATATAGTAAATTTCTTTAATTCTTTCTCCATTTCAGTCTACTTTTCTTATCTAATTCTTATAATCAACACTAAAAAAGGTGATGGCAGAATGATAGTATATTTCCTAATTAAACTAAATGTTCTAAAAAATGATTTCCAAATATTTTGTTGAAATAGTTTGAATTAGCTAAATAGTTAGTTATGTTTCATTAACAAAAAAATATTACAAATGACCAAATATATGTGTAAATTTTCTTTATCACCTTAACGTCTCTATTTGTTTTCCCTTCCTATTGACAACATAATAACTCTTGGTACAAACTAAAAATATTTCATTGGATTTCTATTTCTAAAACTAGTTCCTACATAAGCAATAAACCCTCAATGAACTATTGAGGGTTTATTGCTTATGTACTTCCGTCAGAGAAAAAATGTTCAAAATTTTCATGTACATGTGCAATAAAAATATATTACATATAGATTGAAATAATTGATATGTTAATCATTTTGTAAAAATTACGAAGTTCGAAATTCAAAACGGGTTTTTTCACTCTTCTTTACCCTAGGTGTTCAAATGGATATAGCCTAAAGCTATTCTAAGTTGTACGGATATAACTTCTTATGAGTTTTCGAAACGTTTGTAAAAATCATAAGAAATTTAGGTGAAAAAAAAATTCAAGTATATCGATCAAACTAGTTTAAGAACATTTAACATTAAAAATAACATTTGCATTTCGAGCTAAACTTATAAATACTGCTTTAACACTGCATACTAGTTATAATTGTCTATCATTTTCCATTATGATTTTATTTGCATTTATGCTTAACGATTAACTAGTTTAAGGACATTTGACATTAAAAATTACACTTGCACTTCGAGCTAAACTCATGAATACTGCTTTAACATTGCAGACTAGTTACAATTGTCTATAATTTTCTATTATGTGTTTATTTGCATTTATGCTTAACAATTCAACTTCATAAATGTAAAATTTTATATTTTGTCATAAAGTTTAATGCAGTAATCATTCTTGTACTGGTTCCACAAACAATTATATATTTTGCGTCAACATATTTTACAAATTCAAAATTATTTACATATAAAAGCGTTTATTAAATAACTTTTTTCAGCATATAATTTGCAAAGATAAGCTAATAGACAATATTTTGTATTAAATAAAACAACAAAAACAAAATGTACATGAAAGTAATAATCAGAATTTTTAATTTACTCTCAACTAAGGTTTATTCAGTAGAAATAGATGTGAGATTGAATACGATTTTTGTAGTAATGAATAAAATATATTTTGTTAAAGTAATAACACGGAGAACATAAAGTTTATTATTACCAAAGTACAAAGTTTGTTTACTGTTAGTGTCTTAATAATTATTTGCTTTTCCTGTCGTATTCTTTTTCAAATTTTAGCGAGTTGTGGTCTAAACTAATTCCGTTTCATATTGTATTAAGAAAATAGAATGGTAAATGTAATAAAAAAATATTTAATAGATATAGGGTTACAATTTATTGCAAGTACCTAGGTGCATCTCTTATACTTAAGAACAAAATCATCCCAAGACAATACCAGTTTACGCATTATGTTTTAATATCACTGGCAATATTATATAGAAGTCAAATACAATGCTAATGAATTAAATAGACATTTATTTTAATTACGCCCATTAGATGTCATTTGAAAAAATCTTTTTAATAAACAAATATAATACTATGTAATTTAATTAATAGGAATGAAAACTGAAATAATCCTTAATCCTGTAAGTCAATACTTTCAGAAATGAGGAAATTTATGTTAGATGATATATTTCAGAAAAATTTCTGCAATAAACACCGCGTTTTCATTTTTTCTTTCGTAGGTTTGATCTCGAAAGTTTGCATCTGACAAGAATAAATAATATTATAAAAATACAAGTGTCTGCTGGAAATCGTTGGAATATTATAAGACTGTAACAAATACTTTGGTACAAGTGCATATAAATTAGTGAACGTATTAATATTCCGTTTTTAACTCAAAAACTTTTGGTCAGAGCTTAAGTTGATAATACAAAAAATAATATTCCTTTGAGTTACTTATCATATTAGATGTTAATTGTTTACGCGTTATGTTTGTTACCTTTGCACCTACCCGCTTATATCCATTTGTCACCCATCATCGATGCTAGCACAATCTGCCAAGCTCTCCACTTACATCGTTAGCAACAGACTTTATATCGTTTAACGCGTTGCTATGAATTAATTAAAATTAAACAATTTATGATTAATTGGACGACGAATCGCGTTTTGAAAGCGTCTAATTTATTATTATCTGACAGTGATGGCTCATCGTATTTCGCCCAAATCCGTTGCTTTCAAATCAACAAAGCGGTGCTTATCTTAAGCGAGACTTAAGCTACCGGGCTTAGGTTGAGATGGATTATGGTTCATTTGATTGTTGATACTATTATTGATATTAAGAAAAAAAAATATTTAGTAACACAATGAAGACAATAGTGTCGTTTGTGCATGAATCGATAGTCAAATATTTTTATTTTGTTTTATGCTATAATATAAATAATGTAATGTTAAATGCAAGAAAGGATAAAAATTAATGAAAATATTTTATTTATTTTATATTAGATAAAATATAAATTTTGCATATATATTTACGCATTAGTATAAACATATATGCCAAATATATATTTATGATAATATATATATATGGTGATTTTTACAATGAACGATTCTTATTTAAAATTTATAATAAAAATACACGCGACATGAAAGAATTAAAAAGATAATGGAAACAAAAATGAAAATACTAAAAAATTGTAGCTTTTAGATTTTAAATGTATAGAAGCGAGATGCGAACGATATTTTGAAACGTGGATTAATATAATCAGTAAATGTAAGTATAAACAGTACACGTAACTATTATTCAAAATAGTACGCAACTATTATTCAAATAGTAACTATTAAATAAATAGGACGTTTTATTTATGTTATGAAAATTACATGTCATTTTCTCAAAGTGTTTTTTTGGAAAGCGTCTGGGAATGGGACTGGAACCAAATATGAAAAATCTCATGCAGTGGAAGGGGTTAAGTGTCTATCAGTTATTCGGCAGACCGAGGTTCTTATTCCACCTCGAAGTTATTTAGGTGTTAATGACACAATTTTAATAAATCAATCTTGATTATATTCTCTAAAATATATTTCTACAACCATAATAATTTCACTTAGCTTATAAACACAGTCGTTATAAAGTAATTCAAAAATGATAAAATATATAAATCGTAACGAGTGATAGTTTGGTAGAATCTAGAACAGTGAGATCATGTACTACAGGAGGCCATAAATATGACACTGCAAATATATACCAAAAATTATCTTTAGCAAGTCATTGTGTTCTATTAATCAATCGTGTTCTATTAATATTAAAGAATTGAAATAGGAAAGGTGCAATAAGTGTGACCATTTTTCAATTATCAAAGAAATTAACAAACAATATTTTATTTAAAAATAATCGATTCTCAACTTATATAATATCATCTTGCCCTTCGTTAACGGTTGCTAATCGTTTGGACTTTATACAATTAAGTATACTCATATGATTATTTAGTTTCTACAACTGGTTAGTCTCATTACAACCTAAGTTTTTTTAATCATTCAACTCGTGTTTTTTTTCTGTAATTTTCATTTATATATATTTTGTATTCTTAGTTAATATTATGTATTTTGGCACATAAATTTTTTCTAAGGTAATGGTATTACCATTTTATACGAGTAAGGTGAAGAAAGAAAATCGGAATGAATAGACAACGAAATGGTTTCGGAAGATACGGTTTTTGGCTAGTCTCTCTCGCTGTTCCACTTAAGAATTAGGTTGCAAAAATTACCATTTCAATACAAAGAAAAACTTTTTATGAAAACTACTGTTATGAACCTACATCTGCAATAGAAAATTCATTTTACTGATATTTTTTTCGCTATTTATATAACGGATACGTTTTAAATATACTAATTTGCTTATATATTTAGATACAACGAATGTACAGTTTATTTTCCCAGGCAGAATTCGAAATTAAACAACTGATGTGGGTAGTTTGGGTGCATCAATATTATGTTGGCTCCTGGCCAGGGGTGTGGTGGTCCCTCAATTTTGATTTAGGGGACGCTTAAAAAGTTACGTCATTTGTAGTCATCTTGAAATTTTACTGGCTATATTTACGATATTTTTGTAGGTAAGTCATGATAGCCGGTGAGGCCTACATGTTATCTAAAATTATGCACTTAGAAATAAGTGACCGCCCATCCCTGTGTATATCAAACACATAAAATGCAGCATGATGTATTATCGCACCATTAAGATTATTAGGTTTAGACTATATATTTAAGCAGTGTATACAGTAGTATGAAATGTTGGTAAATAAAAACCACACAAATGCTAGTCTATCTCATGCGTCGAGCGTATCGTACGTCGGTTGAAGTGAATTAATTAACTTTATAAATTATAAATCATTACTAATATGGACGTCCTACAGCAATAAAGTTTTAATTATACTGAATATAATTACCTAAGTAGGGAGGACCTATATATTGCCTTGAATGGCTTAAACTAATTTTGATATCTAGAACGATAAACTTCGGAAAATTTGTATTTTCCCTTCAGTAGGCTTCGAAGAAATCTCTTGTTCGTAATCTTAAGTTCAATAGTTGCATGTATATGGGGGGAAAATATGTTTTGTATGTTATTCAGTAAATTCCTAAAGTGATTATTTTCAGAAATATGTTGTCACTACTACTAAAATAATAAGAAAATATTGGTGAGACCGTTTTAAACGTCATTTTCAAATGATTTATCTGTAATTTAAAAAAATCGCCTGTTTAATTACCTTTCATCCTCCTCCTAACATTCTTCTCCAATTTGATTATTATATATATTTTTTATTATTATATTTATTATGTAATTATATATTTAACAGCTTACTCTTAAAAATAATTGGAATTGGCACATATAATATTTTTATTACATGCTAATTTTCAAGTTTCTACGTCAAACAGTTTCTGGGAAAAATGACTGTAACAAAGAGACAGGAGGACACGTGAGTGACACTTTAAGGGTTCCGTTTTATTCCCTTTGAAGCCAAGGATTTTAAAAATGCGATCATGAGTTTACATTTTTGTATTGAAAATATATTGATAATCTATACTCGTAAAGAGCTTAAAATTACATAATCACCTGATTGATATAGCAGTGGAATGTAATTCTCCTGTGATAAAGAGAAACATATTCTTTAAAATAGGTAACCATAATGTTTATATAGTTCAAGTATCGCTAGTAAAATGTTAATCAATTTAATGTTATATTTCTGCTATTTTACGTATTTAAATTTGTGTATAACAACAGAATTTTTTCTTTCATTAACCGTAAATTTGCATCTACTGACAATTAAGTGGTCGTTCAGAGCGTGTGACAAAATTTATTAGACTCGTTTAACATATTATAATAATGTTTAAAAATTAACCTCTGGCAAAGTTTACAAATTACATTACTTCAATATTACAGAATCATGCTTAAAAAATATTACAAGTTTATTTAATATTCAACAGCCGAAAGTTTGATTTATATGTTATCTTTTTATTTCTAATAAATGTGCTAAAATAAATTATCAAAATAAAAAAAACATCGATTTAGCTTTTAAGATAGAAAGCCTGAGTTTATTTACAATCAATTGTTAGCTGTCAAAGTAATTTGCTGTCAAATAATTAAATGTCTAATGTCCATGCCGGGTATGAAAAAATTTGCATTATTATTTTTTTATATACAAGTCATTTACTTTTTGTGTAGTATCTAAACCTGTATTATTAGTGTTATTAGCTATGTTTCTACGGTATTGATATATTTCTTTTGTAGCTGAAACAGATTTTTGTCAATCTTCTTTTGCATTGTCACGCATTTATTAATTACGTTTTTCAAACAAATACATAATCTTACGAAGGTTACACTTATGTAGTGCTATATATTTACTTATCTGAATATATTTTCATTTTGTGGCTCAAAAATACACCATCATCATTGCGTTTGAAGCTTGAAGCTGGAAAAGCTCGCTCAATGCATCTTACATTATTAAACTTGCTGTTTTCTATTTCATATAGTTTGGCTATCTCTATAAAATTTATTGATTATTTGCAGATCTGATTTATAATTTTTATGAATATTGCTAGTAATTCAAATGTTTCGAAAGTTCATAAAAAGTAAAACTAGTTTCACCTAATAAAATAAAGTATAACTGAAAAAAGTACTTTTTTATGGCAACTGTTAGTATTATTTTTTATTATGGATAAAAATTAGAATAAATTTTAATATAGAAATGGAACTTTGTTTTGGACCCTTAATTATTAATTCGAATGGTGTATGTAACTTTATTACATTTACTTAATCGTACACTTGTCGTATAAACTTATGTATTCATCGTAATAGATACTTGGATATACTCTTAGGGTAAATTCATAGGTATATCGTTTTTAATTATAACTTAAACAAATATTTTGTGTGATTCGTAACATGCATATATGAATAAAATGTAAAATTCCTTCTCCGCAATATTGTATATGTTAAAAGTAAAAAAGTAGTCCGATTAACATGTTAGACAGTCTACAAGGCTCAACAGTTGTTTAAAATACTTGTCTACGAAATTAAAAAAAGGAATTGAAAAACTACAGATTGGTAAATAAGTTACTTGTATTCACGTATTCACTTGCAAACATTATTGTAAACATATAAATAATATTAAGGTCTCGTTTCATAAGTAATGTTATGCAATAAACCCTAGTAAAGTGACAGACTAAAACCAGTGTACACCGAGAGGAAATTTTAAAAAAATAAAGAAATGCGTGTGCAATTTTTTCATTACCTAATTTATTACAAAATGAAAATCATTCCCTCTAAGTGTAAATGAATGAAAAAATTAATTATAATATTTATTCTTTCGATTGATGGTACTATCTACAATAAAAAAATTTCTTTTAAAAATCATGAATATCGCATGTATAAAATATCACTTGCCAGTTTTTTTTAATTACTATATTTTGGTTGACTTTATTTTCAAAAAATATTAGGTATAGTAAAATATAAATATATTTATAGCAATATCTATTTAAACCTAGACGCTTAAGTCATATTCTATTTTGCTTTTATATTAAAATACTGTATTTTTCATAATCTTAGCGTTACTGGTCTCGGAAATAAGCAGTGGGGTAATTTTTTTTTATATTTCTCAATACGTCTCTGAACATGTATTAACTAAAATTATGAAAAATATGTTTATGGGATCCTTTCAAACAATACTCCACACTATATATAGTATTAAAAAAATCGGTTTTACTATTCTGAAAATACCCACATAAATTTTTTTGAGTGTTATTGAGTTTACAATTTTTCAAGCTGTTTTTGAGAATATATAGCCTCAAAAGACGGACAGAGAGTTACGCGATTGATTTTATTAAGATTTTAATTTTCTTTTTGAGTTGCTTAATCGAAATTATAAAAATGGGAAATCGAAAGAATTGCTGTCTAGAAGTCCAATTAATATTTTGGTACAAGCATTATACAAAATTCCTTTCGATATATACCATCGTATAAACATCTTATGCGAAAAATTTTGTTTTCTTATGTAAATAAACATACTAGAGAGAAAGTCGTCCATACATTAGTTTGACAGATAAGTAGTTCACAATTTTGTGTTAATGATGTATTTCTGTTGTGAACCAAATTTAGAATAGATATTTTCTAAATCATTGGAATCATTTCTCATGTCCATTGTCCCAAATTTTTACTTTGATATTATAAAAAAATAAAAATCGTGTGTTTAAACATTTTCATGTTACCCATGAATTCTTCAACTAGAAAATTTCAATCAAATTTACCATGCATATTGCGGAGAGATATATAAGTTTATATCCAAGATTTTAATTACACCAAGAGTTTTTATATTCATCAAGTTCTATATCAAGTTTTCTAAATATCTATGTTCTCAGTTTTCGTGAGTGGTTAGTATATCACGCAATCGAAACCAGGGATAATACTTTATATATTACTCCGCTACATGCATTGTAAATTTATTAGAAAGTCGTTTCGTAGTTCCAGAGCTAAGTAGGTAACGTACACTACCCATTTCCATTTTCTTATAATAAGGATTCGAAAAAGTATCAACGAGAATAAGATTCGAATTAAGATATAGACTTTTCGACACGAAAACTGACGTAATTATTGTATATATATAGATAATATAGATAAAATGGAGAATGTATTTTAAAGAATGTATATACATAGATAAAATGGAGAATGTATTTTAAAGAATGTATATATATAGATAAAATGGAGAATGTATTTTAATAAATACTTTTAGTACTACAATATGTTAATTGAGGGCGCAATATCTACTTTAAAGAAGAATGACAAATTCTGCCCCATCACTATTTGCAATGCACAGAAAACCTTAATATTACAAAATGAATTCCAAAAATGTATATTTTGTTTAATATTAATTTGTGTTTTTTCAAACTTGTGGTTTATATATACTAAATTAAAAATCATTTATTTTATTTACCACTGCAAGTTAGACGCCCAAACAAAATCATGGAATTTTAATAATTTAATATTTTGGTTTTACACTGGACGTAAATGCATATTTTTTCCAGCATCTTATATTTTATGATGGTAACTTTTAATTAAAAGTATTTCCGATCTACAAAATAGCTTTATTTGAGTGTAATGTCATATGTACGTCGTGTATTCTAGGTATTGGAATTGAATTTATGTTTAATATCGTACAAGAGAATTAACTTACTTATCGCCAGATGATGTTGTATAAATTCGACATATAGAATTTAAAGGCAACTTAAAGACAAAATGCTTCTCCAGGTATTGTTTCCAATTATTACGTTTTCTATGCAAAATATAAGAGACACAGCTAACCCCTAGCATTGGATCTATTAAAATGTGTTACCACAAGCATGTGTAGAAAATAACATTTAATTCCCTAATTTGCAGGAGATAAAATATTTTTATGCAAATCACAAAACTAGACATTATCCATAGATACTTGTGGTAATACATATATATATATTTATATATATATATATATATATATATATATATATATATAAATCGAGAAAGTTAATATCTAAATTGCACACCAGTTTCCCAAGTGAGCGAGGTGAATACATCGGCTGATATGGTTTCTTATTCCTCATGTGTCTCAAAAGTCCGAAATTTGCATATCCATTATATGAAAATACACGCTGAGCTATTAGATACAGCTTATCTTTGATAATTTTTGACTGTGACGAGTACGATATATAACATATGATCATATTTTATTTCATTATAAGCCTATTCTGCTGGTTGGAAGAAAGAACTCTTTTAAGCTACAATAAGATTGAATCAAAAATAAATCAATGTAAAAGACATAGGATGTAAAAGATTGCGACAGAATCCGTCAAATATTTTATGCGTTTTTGTAATGGATATTTTAATAATATTATCCAAAATTATTGTGTAAACTTTTTTAATACTATGCTTAATATTGTTTGTAAAACCAAAACCGTGACCCACTTTTTTATTCTTTATTGAATGAATAATTCTAAGAAAAAGTTAAAAACAAAATAAAAAATTTAAAAACAGCAAGAAAGGAAAAGGGTCAAAGAAATCCGCTCGAAACAGAAGCCGGGAACAGTCGCCGAGCATTATAAAAGTGAATTTTGATGAAATTATTTATAAAAATTAAAAAATTTGTCATACGCTTGTGAAAATTAATAGGGTTCTATCCTGATAATTAACCAATCAATTTAAAAAGGAATTACTAAAATCGGTCAAAAACAAATTTTTTTGCGTGTACTCATACTTACTTTTATATATACCTACGTATAGACCGAGACTTACATAATTTTTTAACGGCAAATTTAGATCATAATAAACATAAAAAAATACAAAT
Organism: Druceiella hillmani; assembly: GCA_039881145.1. Classification (NCBI taxonomy): domain Eukaryota; kingdom Metazoa; phylum Arthropoda; class Insecta; order Lepidoptera; family Hepialidae; genus Druceiella; species Druceiella hillmani. The sequence continues at coordinate 1,583,189 of JAYKKI010000132.1, forward strand.
ATAATTAATAAAAAATATATTTTCTCTTTCCAACAAGCTATATTCAAAATTGATTATCTGTAAAATTGTAAGAACTAGTTAATAATAAATTATATATCCGCGGGGTATAAAAAAGGAGAATGGATCCGCCTGTCTTATTAATTTTATTGGTAAGTTAGTATCTTAGTACTATTACCATTATTATTCTTTTTGTAATGAAATGCGCCTCCGTCAGTTCTTAAAAACTCAGTCCCTTGAAAGAAGGTTGGGAAAATACAGTTTTCCATAATATGAAAACACAAACTCTATTTCCGTACAATGAGCATATATCAATATACTTCGTGCAATCTCAACAAAACTTTTTATTGAACGTTTAACTGCCATTATCATCGTAACGTAAAACTGAATATGGTCGAGGACCTGTTCGAAGCGGATGTTATGACGTTACCGCCCGCTGTGGAACGATTTCGTAGTTCTCTTTATATCGTCTCTATTATTTGCAGTCAATAAGCGGTCTTATCGTAAGTAAAAAAAGCTGGATCTGGCCCATGAATTTTATAGTGCAGTGCGATGATATTTCATTCTCAACCAGCGTTATTTAAAGTAAATTGGATGGAATGGGCTTATCTCTTTTGATACAAAAATTGTTTATTTTTAATTTAAGTTCAACGTGTATACCGTGCTTAATTATGTACACTACAATTCAAAGGGACCCCGTAAAGGAAACATTTAATTTCTCACAATTTACAAAACATTATAAGTGTAATATTACTTCAATATCAATTTCAAAATGGCAAAATATATTTAACAAAATAAAGTAAAAAGACAGATAGATAAAAAGAAGATCGTTTTTATAATCGTTTTATAAAAAATTAATCTATCCTTAGGTTTGTTAAAAATAAGTCAAATATAAAATATACTTGTCGTGTACTCAAACTTCACTACCTGCATTACATACATATTAAGGCATAAATAAATCTGTAACAGTTAAAATTTACAAATTATTAAAGTATTTAATATATTCAGCGTTAATTTTGTAGAAATTTATTATTCACAATTAAAAGAAACTACGTGATGTAGTATTATTTCTACTTTCTTTACCACGACCTAGGTTTCGTTGTATTACATCTTCATCTTAGCAAAGATTAACTCTTAGGAACATCCAACAGGATTTATATGTTACTTTAACGATATGTTTCCACCATCGACTATAAGGATTACACGGAAATAGGAACATCATGAGAGTTTAAATATTTTAACACTCGTCTTTAATTACACCCTTTTTACAGGTGTGAGTTGTTTAGGCAAGGTAATCAAACATACCTATTAAGCTAAAACAGTGATCTCTGCACTAATTTAACATGCATTTACATTTGATTTTACCTCAGTTGACATTTTACATATGATATGTTTACATTTATTTTACATGATATGTTACAAGACATATATTAATAGGTTGATAGAACTACATTAAATCAATATGCTCTTCTAGCCAAATTTTAACAGGTGTAGATTCAAATGAGATAAGCTTATACCTATATCAAATTACAATTATACATTAACTCCTATTCCACGTTTACATACATTTGTGTCTAATCTCACTTAAGTTTACATTTTACAAGTTGTGAATCAATTTACATTAAATGAAAGTTTCAACACAAACTGACAGTTGCTACAATACTGTCTGTTGTACATGGTCGAAGTTAAAAATGAACAAGCTTTCAATATGTTAAAATTTAAATATGGATAAAATAGTAATACGTGAATGATGAAATTGGATAATCTACCAGAAAAAACTGGGAGCATAATTGGGAAAAAAATATCTTTAGGTTTGACAAACCATCACAAAATACGAATAGATTATGGTCTTAACTTAAATTAAAGTTAGAAAAGCAACCAGTTTAAGACAGTAGTCTGGGCGGGTCGATATATGTCCAATCAATTTTAGATTTATTCTTAATTACACCACTACTAAAAAAATATAATCATAGTTTCCCTTAATGGACGTGGTATAGATGTAAAGATTTTGATTGCCTTTTCTGTCGTAAAAACATGTTGGCTGATTAATAAAATCCCTTCTCGACCTCTGACAACGATGCAATAGAAATATTGCACACCGGAGGAAATTTAAGCTTAGGTGACATATAAATTTGATAGAAAATATTAACAGATTCGTAATCCTATTCTGTAAACAAATAAAATTATGTGGATCTGTTATGAATCTTAATAAAATTTAAGTTTTATTTAACCACAAAACATCAAATGTCAAGTTTCTATATAGTTATACTTTCAGATTAAATAATTTCATGCAAATTCTAATAATGTTAGAGGGATAAAAATTAAAAATATTATGTAGGGACTTAACCGCCTTTCTTCACAAAATAATTAGCTTTGCATTTCTCTGTCTACAAAAAATAATATTGTAACATATTATTTTCCTAACTTTTTGATACCTGTCTTTTGAATCAACAAAACAATTTTATGGCAATAAAAAAAACTGTAACAATTATAGAAATAAGATATGATAAAGCTACTGAATCTGCTTGAGGAAATATATATTACTAGAAAAAATTAATTTAAGCACACTTAAAGCCAACAATTAATTTACTTGTTATGAACACTTGCATTCAGGTATGTACATATATCATGACTATTGGAAATGTTACTTAAAATTATTTATCTAATTAAAAACGTCATGGAAATCAGGAGAATGATAGATTGTCTCTAATTAATTTTTAATTACGTCTTTTGTTACATCGAGTGACGTTGATCTCAGAACTGGCGTTTGCAGCCCGCAATGTCGTTTCAGTGACTGGTTCCGTGGCTTAAAATAGAGAGGTATAAGGAGATAAATGAACAGAGAAATTATAAATAAAATTAATTATTTATTCCTATTTCTTTGTCTGGATATTTACAACGCGTAAATGAATTACGGGATTCGCAGTTTTGTCAGCTAACATGTAATTTAATTTTACGGCAATTTTAACAATCATTTGGTGACGAAGATAAATGATTTGTCATTTAATTATTAATAAACTATTAATTACACATCTCATTTAATTTTTCTAGATTTTAAATTATAGTGTTAAGGACGTTTAATATTTTATGGTCAGTTATAAAATTTCGTTGTAAAATAACATCTAGGCTCCATAAAAAATAAAACAGCTTCTATTTGGAGTATTTATGAAATATAGTTTTGTTTAGTTGAAATATGACTGAAAAATGTTGACTGAAAATCAAACATTAAACGTAAATTGTAGCTTTAATAAAATTTAATTGTAGAAACCTACAGACAAACTTATATGAAACAATAAGGATTTCTGGTTTGACTACGGAATCCTAAAAATATATGACATTATTGATAAATTTATGAAGAAAATCTTCGATGGGAATTTAGAAAAACATTTTCAATATTTTTTTTAAACGTAGAAAATATGTCATATGAAAACTTGAAAAGGGTACGAAGGAAAACTTTATAAATAATTTTCCATATAAAAATGGCATACTAAGACAGAATTAAAAAATGTATATGAGAAACCCACAATATAGCGTATGTTGATTACTCACCTGGCTCAGCAATATGTTGTAGTATTATACATAAAGAGATAGAAAATAATAGTTTAAACCTTGTACTTATTTATTATAGAATACCATATAAATAAAATGCATCAATTCATAAGTAACTAATACGTTCATTTATATTAATATCACATAAAGGAATAAAAATGGAAAATAGACTAAATACCCTCTGCCCTAAAATAACATTTACATTATACAGTAAACTTTATATCTAAATTTCTGAAAGTTATAAAGTCATTTATCGGAATTAAGCCTGCGTGGGTGCCTCAAATGTCAAATGGGCCAACTGATTTTGCGAAAGTTTAAATTTTGTATACAAAGCGAGGAACTCGAGCTAAAATTTTGTGTTTACTTCAAAATATCGTTTAGATTCGAAAACAAAACTTATTTTGTTTCTTTTTTGAAATAAATTGTTAGATAATGGTAGCTTGAATATATTTTAAGGCTTGAATGCAATGGAATGATAGAAATTGCAGGAGGTAAGGGTAATATATGGAAAATTAATCGTCAACACGAGCCATATATATATATATATATATATATATATATATATATATATATATATATATATATATATATATATATGTGTGTGTGTGTGTATATATATATATATATATTTATATATATATATATATATATATATATATATATATATATATATATATATATATATATATATATATATATATATATGCTAACGCCTAGATCAAATTGAAATAATGGGCTATTATTCTGTTAATAAAAATATTATTAGAAGAAGAGATGTCCCATGTTACCGATATTTGTGAAATAAAATCAGAATCGGAAAAAACATGAAATCGCTCGGTAGTGAAGCCAGATATCACCTGTATTAATACATGTTAACACAATAATTTTTTTGGTATAGTTTAATATACACAAAAATTAGCATTATCAGCTTATGTATCACCTACTGGACAGAGATTTCCCACGCTTCGTTTCGAGGTTAGCGATGTCCACTATAGGACTCGTCTACCCCATTGGTTGTCGATTCTTCGGTAAATATAGCTTGGCCATGGCCACTTCAGCTAACTGATATTAATGGTATATTGACAATTGTTGCTTTAGAAAGAATTTCTTTGTTTCGGATTTTGTCTTTCAAAGACACTCCGTCCATAGTTTTTCCATGGCTTACTGAACGACTTTATATTTATGGATCAAGTAGATCGTGAATTTAGCGCTGTAAGTCGTGATAGACACTGATATGGTCATAGACTTTTGTTTTCGTCGTGGATACATTGGTTATAGACTTTCGTCTTTATATGCATTGGTTATACACTTTGCGGAATGTGTGACATAAAAATTAGTTTCTCAATCTCAAATTTGACAACCAGTGTCCAGCCTTATTGAATTCTTCTGTCTGCTTTTTTACCGGGGTTTTTTTACCAAACTGAATTATTATCTTCAGTGAATGTACTCGTGGACATCCATTCATCATTACCAACTTCCATGCCATCATTACCAACTTCCCCAGCCTTGGTAAATTGAAAATTACTTTAGATTTGTTCAGATTTATACCAAAATCCACTTCTTTGGAAGAATTAGCTAAAACAGTAGCCATTTCCTTTTATACCAGACGTACTATGTCTCCAGCAAATCTCATATGTAAATTGGACTCACATGCCCCGTTATTTCCAGTTCAAAGTCTTAAATACTTTTTCCAAAGTGAGTGCAAATTCTTCTAGAGATGTAATATATCTCTGTCTCACTCTTCGGTGCAGTAAGTTAGGTCTTGCAATTGTAAATTTATCATAAAGACTCTTTGGTCACCTTCATTTGCAATTGTAAATTTATCATAAAGACTCTTTGGTAAATCAATATACCTCAAATGTCTTATCAGCACTGTGGAGGGTTCAGAGTAGGGAAGCTCTCTGGCAGAGAGACGGGCGTGGCTCATCTTTTAATTCCATGTTTCCCTCGCAAAAGCTATAGAACCATCGAGAAACCATCGCGTGAGAGATAGTTCTTTCTCCCGATCGATATTTGTTGCAGCCGTTCATGTAGAAGTTCCCAAACGGTACCCGTAAAGAAAAATAAATCTCAAAAATTTACATTTTTAAAATTTTTTTTGGAAATTTTTTTTTTTGATATGTTTGCCGTTCAGCGATTAGAATATATTATATATATATACACAATAAATGTAATGATTGCTTATATAGCCGAGCGAAAGAAGAACTGAAACAATGAAAACCCAAGTAACGATACTGTTTTCACCGCCTTGGTCAACGATTCAGAGGCATAGAGTTCAGCTACAGAGAACTAAAAAGACGCTAGAAGTGATGTATGGAAGGAAATGTATGAAAACACATGTTGCCAATTAAATAAAATAAATTTTAAATACGCCAGTTATATTGTAGACCACACACCCATTTCCGTCCAGAATCATCAAACACTTTTCTATTTCATCACGGTTGAATCATATGTGCTTATCTTGTTCGCAACAAGATTAAAAAGCGTTCTGCAATTTTAGTGTCATTTGCACATCGACCGCTCATCACGACATCCAAATATCGCGGTAGTAAAACCTATATATTCAAATTAATTTATTTTAGGAAATATAACGAGAGTCTGCTAATGGGTTTCTCGGTTTCTGAGCATTATAATTTAAACTTTCGCTACTTTATTTAGAGCAAAATTTAGCGCGCTCTATTATATTGGACTTACCTATATTGTTATAATATATTAACAACATCGTGTTGAATTTTATGAAGAGAAATTAAACTATAAAAAGTTTAATGGCTCTGGTAAACAATGAAACCTTTCAGTTTAATGAAATAACAAGGATAATTTCCATACGACCTAATGGAACCTGAATATGGCGACAAAGGTAAAAATGAGAAAAGTAAAATTTTAATAATGTGATTAAATATAATTACACAGTGTCTAAATTAAAAAATAAAAATATGATAATTTGAATGTGTAAAGTCTAAAGTTTGTCAACAATTCATTTCGAACGACATCAACAAAATAAGTTCTGTTTAAATCTCTTTTTGGAGATAATAAGAAACACTGAACACACATATTAGAATCTTTTTCTAAATTATGATTTATAATGTACATACACATACTAATTTCTTATTGTTTTTGCATATTGCGTATGAATGGTAGAAATAATCACACATTGATTTGTTATTTTGATAAATAAAAGCCTTTTTTATATTTCAATGTTTTATTTTGTCGTTAATACCTGCTAAATTAAAATTATTTAGCCAGAATATAACAAATATTAATGTGTAACAACAAATTCCATACAGCACGAAATGGTTCTAAGTTTCCAAGGAAAACCAGGTTCTTATATCAAGTTATTTTTCGTTTTGATCAAAATGATTTTCATTTTAGTTGTTGAAATGTTGTCGTGTGGATTTAAGCCTTTAGAAATTTCAGTTGAGTGAAGCTAGTGAAGATTTTACAAGTTTAATAAATAAATGGTTCCATGACTTAAAGTTTAGATATGCATGTGCCCTTGTTTATAAGGTACCGTTTACAGGTAATAATGAAGATATAATATTTTCTTTACTTTGAAAGGATGCTCCCATTTATAATTCAAAAAACATCTTAATTGCATATTGCTCTTTAATGTACCAAGGAAATTAGTATTCGTCAGTTTATTTGATAAAATATTTAAATTATTGTTTGGAATTTAGTACACATTTATTAAATAATTGACTGTTTGTCAACATGTTATTAAGATCTTTTGTTAAATATTATTAACAAATATTAATGTATTTCATAATTATGAATTTCGTTAAATCAGTTACCACATTGCTTGAAAGAAAATCTTCAAGCAACGAAGAAAAAACAATGTAATGAAATATCTTCGTAGATATAACATTATTTAAAGACTTGAATACATATTTTTTTAACGGCGTATGTTATTCAAGCAACGTATATTTTAGACTTTTCTCATTAATACTTTAACTTATTTTGTTTTTAATCTATCTGATGATATCAAGTAAAAGCATATCAGTCGTTCATTTTTATATCATTATTATACTGTAGAATTACTATGTAAATTAAACTATTTTAGAGTATGAAACTTGTATCTTTTTAAGATGACATTGTCCAGACATATTCACGTTATCGATACTTATACAATAATAACATCAAGTATGCTGCACTATTGACGCATACCAATGGAACGAAGTCTCCATTTAAGTTTTGATTTAAAATCCGACAAAGTGTATTCAAATTAATTTAATGATTATAGAAAATTCTGCAATTGGTTACCTTTTCCTACTTTTTATTTTTACATGAAATTATGGCACAAAAGTACATTTTTGGGTCCTAATGACCGATGAACAACAGAGCTCTATTACTTATCGCATTCAATCTACGACTGAAGTATAGGTTACCGTGCAAAGAAAAATACACGATACGCAGATCACAATAGTGGCGCACGTGCCATGTCTATTTACCATCTCTATATTTATATTATATGCTCTATGTTATATTATATTCTCTGTGTCTATGCATATAAGAAAGTACAAAGAAATCAGAACTGTATTTACCATGAGAGCATAAATAGCCCCCGTAACTCAGCGACACAGTCGGCGATGCCTATCAGGACAACAAAGATGGCAGATGAAAAATCAATATTGGTAAAGGGCTCTGGTCAAGTGACCGTTGAAATCTATAATAATAAAGGTCAGAAAATACAAAAAAATCAAATTTAAAAATGTGTTTTATATACCAGATTTAGTAACAATTTTTTTGTTATTGGGTTAAGTTATTAAAAACGATGTTCAATTAAAAATTAGCAACAAAGGTTGCTTTATAGCAAGTCAGAAACTATTAAATAGTATATAGTGAAAACTTGGTCAACAATATGTATAGATTACAATCATATAATCATTTTACTTACGTTTCGAATAAGATCACTCGGTCCAGTCAGAAGCAGCAGACTTGTGTTGCCGCTAAAGAGGCAATATTCTTGGAGCAGTTACTGTATGACCTAAGTCAGTTGAAACCAAAATTTTTTGTGTTAAAATATTTTTACCAAAAGTGCTAGAACTGTAATAAAAACGGCAAGTTTCACAAATTTTGCAAATATGTACATGTTAAATTAAAATGTGTAACCGGGAAATTTCATCACGTATATACAAATAATTAATCGGAAAAAATATCCACAAAATCCTGAAAAAAAAACAAAATTAAAATGTATTAATGATTGGAATGTCAGAATAAGGCAAAATTGTTTAGATTTAAGCAATTCTTTTCAGTGCAATAATTGTTCAATTATTTTTAATAATCTATCGGTACTCAATCTTACCAATAATTAAGCCTCCCTTTAATCGCCATTCGGGTTATAAACTTCTTACTTATTTACTTTAACAAATGTTAACTGTAATCTATCGATTATGTGTACTATCTTATGATAAGGAAATATGTCAATGTTAATTGTAGCTTCGGTGCTAAGATTTCACTACAGCTGTTAAATGTTAGCACACTTGTTTATTTCTGTCAAGCTGATGATGTATTCAAAATGTGATCTCTGATAAATTTGAATATACATATTTATGTAGATATAATTTAAAAGCCGTTGTATAGCTCTAATTTAATATGAATCAATACAAGATATGTAAAAATTACAAATCCATGTAAATTCAATTGTGTATATATGTAAATATAGACGAAGAGTTGTTGTGTAACTTCAATTTAATGCAAATTGATAGACAATATCTAAAATGTAAACTTAAGTAAGATTAGACACAAACCTATGTAAAGTTAATAAGATAAATATAAATTAATGTATAATTGTAATTTTAGATAGGCGCAGGTTGTGTAAGCGTATCTCATATTGGGAACCTACACTTATGTTCTAATTAGGAAAGTATGTTGATATAGTACAGTTTTGTCAACCCGTTAATAGACCTCTTGTAAAACGTATGATTTGAAAAATGTCAGTTGATGTAAAATCAAATGTAAATCTATGTGAGCTTAGTCCAAACACAGCCTAATAAGGCCTGGCCTAAGGAGGCTTTAGACCGGGCTTTATTAGGCTGTGGTTGGACGAGCGGATTCGTTGCCGCTCGTTGGGCCAGCGCAGGGTTTGGATTTTTACCGCCTCATGGCTGGCTGGTGACTGACATGTGGCGGGTTCTTTTTCAGACTGGGTAAATAGTTGTCAGCAGAAGGTCAAGTTCTCGGGATACAGGTCACGGGCATTTTTAATTTGTTTAGGGAAGTAGGTGAGTGTAAGCTTAATACGTATATAAGGTTTTATTGCCTAGAAAACTTACACCTGAAAAGATTATGGAATTCAGAATAAAGTCAAATTATGGAAGATTGTTAAATATTTAGATTAACGTAATGTTGCCCTTAGACTACGTAATTCTTATAGTCTATAGTGAAGTATATATAAACCGTTACTACGCTTCCTTTTTCCACACAGTGACATGGAGTGTTTTGTTAGATATTTATACGGATCCCTTATTAATGAATATCTCCACACGCTTCCACCAACTCAACGTAAATCGAATTATATATATATATATATATATATATATATATATATATATATATATATACATATATATATTTATTACATATATAAAAATATTTTTGTAAATAAGAGGACAAAGGTAATATATGATATATAATGATGTGAAAGCGATATATGAGTAATAATGTTTAATACATACATTAGAAAAATATCTAAATTTTATTTTTATTTAGCGCTAATAGATAATATTCATTTTCTCCTTTATAATAAGAAAACGTAAGCAAAAATGTCGTTTTCCACCCTTTATTTTGGAAGTTGAAGGGTTCAAATTTAGAACGATTTATGTAAATACATAATCGTTTAAAAGTTAACATTGAAAAAAGAAACGATACGCTTAGAATTTATTTTCCGAGCAAAAAATACAGGAATCTTCATAAATGTTTAGCTGCCATAAAGAACTAAAGAACAGATTAAATTATTGTTGCGGCAGAATGAAATTAGGTAATTAAATATTAATTTCACGAAATTAAGGGCGTTCGAGTCCGGCTCGCGCTTGTTCGTTTTTAAACTATTGTTTTTCATACATTTTCTTTACATTTTTTTTAATGGATATGCAATATATTAAGTCATTTTTACGCCGCCTCGTCGTTAATGCTTCATAAAATTCATTCTCCGTATATTTTCAACTCAAATTGATAAGGTTGCGATGACAAAGAGTAATATTGCATCTATGAATTGATATGTCCGTTAGTTTGGGTGGATTTTGTTTTTGCTTAGTACAACATGAAGGGTTACCATTAGCGGTTACTGATCTGAGAATTCATAGACGTCAAAATTATTTTTCTTAAAATAATCAGAAGATTAGGCTACCTAACAGTGAACATCCGTCAAAATATATTTATTAGCTTTAACGTGATACAACCCTAAACAAGCGAAATGTATAGAAAAACTCCGAATTCTATAGACAGTCTTCTAACTATATGTTTACTATAAAACTGTAGACGATTTGTAAGCAACCACAGTTCACGCACAATTTTATTGCATTAAGCTTCTTGCTCGCTGCTCAGTTTGCTTGAAAACTTTTATTTACCTCGTGATTAGCGACAAAAGTTAATAGCTAACTATGTGTTAACACATTTTATTCCTCGCCAAACATTTACAAAAATATTTAGAGAAATGTTTGATAACGCAAAGTGTATACTCGGTTTTTATCATTTGAAAAGCTTGGATATGGGGATTTAAAAAAAAATTGTATTACTATTTCATAAATTTATGCAGCATATACTCAGTCACACCCTAAAATATGTCTAAAACATATTTTCTCCTCCCTAGTTCCCCTACCCTGAAATTATGAAAATAAGTAGATTATTTCAAACGTAACTTCTGTGCATGAAAACCTTTAATAGTTTTTTAATTATACCATTTGAAAATTTATACATGCTCCAGTATATATGAAGTCCACGTAGTCAATTTTTAATACCTAACAGGTTAATTTTATATTTGACTTACATTAACTAACCTAACCGTTTGATATATTTAATATAGTTTTTTTCAATAATTACGTTTAATTATTGTGATCTTTAGATTTATATTGTACTAATATTACAGTCAGAATAGTATGTAAATTGTAAGAAATAAGTACCTACTTTCCTTTATTGATATCACTATGAATTATACTGTATATAAATAAATGCTGTATGCACGCCGCGATTAAATTTAAAAATGTCTATCCAATTTATTATAAATAATTTTGTTGGAGAAATGATGTGGTGTGAACGCTATTCTTAATTACCTGTTATCGTTGTGTTTTAATGTGTTGTATGTATATCATTTACAAACGTATTTTGAACATTTAACAATTTATCTGATATGATCAAAAAATACGATCAATTTTAAAATTAAATGTCGTAGCACTACATTATAAGATCCGTTGGACCAGATCCAGCTTGCGATACGCTCGTGCATTGACTGAAAATAATAAAGACCATATAAAGAGAACTAGGAAATCGTTCCGCAGCGGGCCGTCACGTCGTAACATCCGCTTCGAGTAGGTCCTTGACCATACTCGATTTCGCGTAACGATGATAACGGCAGTTAACCGTTGAAAGGAAAGTTGTCTTGAGATTACACTAAGTATATTGCGTAATAATTTATTGCACGGAAGTAGTGTTTGTGCTTTAATATTGCGAGGAAGTGTATGTTTCAAAGTTTCTTTCAGCGGATTGATTTTTGAAGGACTTATGGAGCCGCAGTACATATACATATACCAAAAAGATAAAAACAGTAACAATGATAAGATAATAACTTAGCAATAAAATGAATAGTATAGATTCCACGGGTGGATGTTTTATTTTTGACGAGCGTGGGGTTTTGAACAGAGAAGTAATTACAATTCTAGTAATTTTACTAGTAATCAAGTTTTAACAGAGCTTCCTGGAAAGTGAAAATTTTTCTGTTGAAAAATTGTATTTAATTTTTTTTAACATTTATTATCATTTCAATTTGTCTTTAAAAAATGCCATACGTCTCGTTTTATAACTAAATACATATTAAAAATAAAAATTCTATGTCTTGTATTATTGAGTAAACATTCATTTTTCGTACCTGATAATTTCCTGCGTTCACTCCATCATCACCTGTTTGCTATACCACCTTCTAAAACCAAACTTTTTAGAACTCTCCAGTTTGCCGCAATATTCAACTGCTCAATCACCTGATCGTAGTCGCACCAGAGTGTGATTTATTTGTGATAAGTGAAAGTAAATTTGTCGAATTGTGTCCCCATTGTCTTTTATAGTTCTCGTGTATTTTGTATTCGCGTTTCATCTAAATGTTTAAACTTTGTTAAACCATTAATCTCTTATCGTTACGGATGAGTTACTTGTAATGTAACAATAAATGTGTGTGTGTGTAACTAATAAAATAATAAAATACGTAAATATGTACGTACGAAAACACGCTAAAAATCACTAATTTTGATCAATACTGGTGATTCTTTTCCAATTTTTTGTTTCCCTATTAAAATATATGATTTTCACAATTATCCGTTAAATAATTTAATATTTAATTAATAATTTTACACAATAACCGCCATTTTTCATGCTCGGCGACATTTTTCGCGATATCCTTTTCTCTTTTCTCTGCTCGCTGTTTTTAACTTTTTTTTGTTTAAAATGTTTCTTACAATTATTTATTTAACAAAGTATAAAAAGCGAAGGCCGTGCAGTTTTGGTTATAGCAACAATATTCAGCATAACATTAAAAGAAAATTCACATAATAATTTGATAAAAGTTCCATCAGAGAGGATACATAAACCCAGTTCCAGACGTTCTTTTTCTTTCATTCTATTTCTCCTAAATTTATCTTTTTTCTGCTTTATTTAATTTTACATTGAAAGAGTTTTTTAAACCATTTTTTTCATAAAAGGCTTATGTTGAATAAAAAAATATCATTGCGTACATTAATATAAATATATTGTTCTCGCCACAATTAATAATTATAAAACATAGGCCTTAGCCTACTACTTCACCCGAGTGTATTTTAAATAATTGACAAGCAGGTTTTAGGTCTATCGATATATGGACTTTTGCCCCAATAACGAAATTGGTGCACATCTTAGATTTTGATTTATTCGTTAAATAACTATATATTACCACAAATACACATGGAAATAATATTCAGTTCTCGAATTTGTGTGAAAAAATACTTTATTCCGTACAAATCAGGGAAATAAATTTTATTCTCCATATAAAATGTAGTAATAAAATGCGCTAGCTGGAAAGGTGAATTTTGTAAAGTTTTCGGTGACCCTTGGATTTTGTATAGAAAAAATAATAATAGAAAATACTGTACCGGTAAGAAATATTTTGAATTTAAGTTACCCAAAAATCTACATTCTATGTAGTGAAATAATACAGTATAATTTGATGCTAAGTTAGTTAATCTTCTTATACGATATTATACCCAGATTCGATTCCCATATCTAGTATACATGGCGTACACATGACATTACAACGATTGAATTGAAATGCACCCAATAATAACATATCAAAATCAAATGAAGTAGTTCCATACATCAAAAATACCTTCAAATAAAATTTGGAAACAAAATGCATTTGATTCTAGTGTAAAAGCAATATTCTTTTATTAAAATCTATTACTTGGGGTTGGATTTTGACTTACGATGGTAAATGAAACGAAGTTATTTTTATTTTGGTATTCATAAAGCACAATTAGTAAAGAACACAAATTGATATTAAAAAAAATATAAATTTTTGAAATAAATTTTACAGTATTTAGGTTTTGTGAATAATGTGATAAACGACGAAGCAGGATCTTTTATTAACCTGTACGTTGCATAAACTATCATGCATGTTGTAGTCAGGGCTGCCTTTAGGCTGTTTAAATGCCCATGTGCAATACCACTTATGCCGCTCGCAGTTTAATTACGACTACTAGGCTGAGATTGCCAGGAAGGCTCTTTAGTTAATGCGTACGTTAGTTTATAGAAATTGAACATTTCTTGCTTTTATGTTCATAAAATCTGCTATTAATTTTATTGTATACAAGCTGTTCAAGATATCGTGTTCTATTGAAACTTTTGCCAAGTTACTTTGTCTTTCCTGGTGCATTGTTGATTTTAAGTAGTTTTTTATAATTTTCACTTTAGAGAAAGATCTTTCGCCAGATGCAACTGAAACCCACAATGTAAATAATATTTTTAAGATATTGCCGTGTTCGGAAATGTTGAAATTAAGTCATAAGTCAACAGACATTATTAGAGTTTGTGGATCATTAGACTAATTTTCTGGAAAATGCAACTTTAAAGCATTAATTTCGGTAAACAAATCAATAACATTAATGTTTGTTTCACCACTTGACTTGAAGCTTTATATGTAAATCTTTACAATTTTTCATTAACTCACCTTTATAGTTATTAAATAAATTATTGCTAAATGTTTTTAACTCCTCGAATCTACCTTTCAAAGAAATTGATATGAGATCTAGGGTTCTGAAAAAAATCTACTTCGTTTTTGCTTTTGGGGTCTAGTAAAACTTCATCACTGTGTTCATATTCAAATTGTTTTGGTTTTCTTCTTGGGTGAATTGTGTTTACTGGCGTTAAATCTGCTTTTATATTGAGTTTGTGAGCTACATTGTAAGCTTCTTCTAATACCAAAAGTGTGAATCTGTACGATATTTTGTAAATAACAGAATATCGTACAGGTGAACACTTTGGTGTTAGAAGAAAATGTAATTTTACAACAGATATTATTAGAGTTTGTGGATCGTTAGGCTGATATACTGGAAAATGCAACTTTAAAGCATCAATTTTGTTAAACAAATCAATACCGTTAACGTATCATTTCATTCACCACTCGCCTGTATTTTGCAATTAAAATGCATTTACATTGCATTTACGTAAATTATGTAAAATATTTATTTAACATTAAAGAAAGTAATTTTTGTTGAATTTAATTATAATTACATTTTTTTATTGCAATTACGAAAAACAATTATTAATAAGAAAAAGAATAATTTTCATATGTCGATAGGAAAAGGGAAAAGGATGAATAGTAAAGGAAAGCAGGATCTGAAAGAAAAGAAAACGTTGCGGATTAAGACGGAAGAAGAATAATTTTTTCATACAATTTTTGAAAGCGTATGTGCTTGTATGGACGGTAAATTTCTGACGTCAGGATTCAATAAATTGCACGTCTTCATGACGCGAAGAGTAAAGGAATGTTTTTAAAACGAGGCCCCATAAGCACGTCGTAAGTACGTGAACCTGGCACTGAGATAGAAGTTCTGTGTGGATTTTTTAAAACATTATAAAACAATTAAATAATAACCTTATTTATAAATCGTATCCTCATCTTTTGTAACATAATACGCGCAGTCATTTCGTAATAAGTATAATTAACGAGTGCTGTCTACCAGGGATTAGGAATCGAGTTGCGGTGCCCGTAGACTAAGTACGCACGTACTGGGGGTTATGAACCCTTCCGTTGCCGTGGGACGATGCGGGCTGGCCAGGTTACCCAGTTCCATGTTACCGGTGTCCGATTGTTTGCTTTATTTTACATTAATTACTCTATTAGATAGTCTGCCGTATCTACGATGTGTGTGTGTAGTCTTAGTGCGAATATGAGTATGCGAACAAAACCCTTATAACGTCACTTAGGTTTCCTTTTGTTTGTCCTGCTGTCACAACCCTTTTTGTCAGAAATCGCTAGTAAAACTTCATCACTGTGTTCATATTCAAATTGTTTTGGTTTTCTTCTTGGATGAATCATGTTTATTGGCATCAAATCTGTTTTTATATTGAGTTCGTGAGCTACATTATTAGCTTCTTATAACACCAAAGTGTTCATTTGTGAGATATTCTGCAAACTTATCTATCAACTTATTTTAAAAATTTGTGTAGATTTATGTATTCATCGTGGGGCTTTGCATAATTTTACTCAGAACATTAATTTCGTTTCAAATATCAAACCAAATTACAACCGAGCAAATAAATTTTTAATTTTGGATATTTAAAGCAAGCGAATGAGCTTTGTGAGTCGTACGACAATCCCATTCCGACGAATCATCAGATATTTCAAATATTTTGTGGAGGTGATACCAAAAAACTGTTGTGTTTTCCATGCATAATAGAACCATTATCATAACCTTGACCGCGTAAGTTTTGAAAACATTAAGATTTAATTGTGAAAATAAATGCGAAATAAAATTTAATATACTTTCACCTAAAGACCCGGTAATCGGACAGAAAACAATGAAATTTTCGCGAATCGCAAAAATTTTAGTATCATTATTTAAAAGAACATTTCTAAATACAATTGTTATTTGTTCTGTGTTACTCATATCTGGTGTGCAATCTAATATGATGGAGAAATATTTTGATTCCTTGATTTTGTCCACTATATAATATTTTATCGATATGCCAAGTGAATCAATGGTTTCATTCTGAATTTGATCCCTTTAATACGATTTGAATTAGATTTCGAGGATTGAATTCTGTGAACCTGTTCTTGCATGTCTAAATCAAAAGATGCTATTATTTCTATTGCATTTAGAAAATTACCATTATCATGCTCATATAATACTCTGGATGAACTGACGAGATAAAAACTTGACAACGGCTGTGATCCTTTCTAATATATCACACCATTGTTTTTTTTCTGATTTTAATAGTCTCAGTTGCATTTCATTTGCAATAGTTTCATTTTTAACATATTATTCAATTTTATCCATGATTTCACGTTTTCATTGTAGGAAATGCTTGTTTTGTGTCTTTTCAACATTAATGATAAATGCTGCCAACCCGAATAACCGTTCAAAGCAGAGAAACAACTTATAGTTTTTCCAGATATTTTACAGCAAAAGCAATCGACTGAATCTTTAGAAATAGAGTAAACAAACCATTCTTTGTTAATTTTTACTCCATAGGGAAGATTTATAGAATAGTAATTGTCTGAGAAATGTTTCCATCGTCATTAGTGGGAAATTGTAGTTAAATACCCCTAAGGGACCATGACTAACCAAAATATTAACAAGATCATTACTAATACTGGCAGGCCAAAATCCGGGATCATCATAATCTAAAGTGTTACACAATACTTACGACGATAAACTGTTTACAGGTTCTTCAGCAGTACCTTCCCTTGCATTATTGAAGTATCCTTTTGTAGAATATGACATACATAATTTTCTTCGGAGACTTCCATACCTTTCGGACTGGTGGAAGCGCTGTTCGAAGGTACGTTTCAGTTTTTTAACATTCCGTTTCCTAATTTTCTGGCTTATTTAAAAATTGCATTAAAGAACCCGCCTATTTTTGTTTCTGTATATCCTTTTCTCGTTTTTGCTGCCGAAATTGCGCTCCTGAAAGCTTTTTATATCTCTGCGGTTCCTGAAATTTTTCTAAAAAGCAAGTATTTATTAGTATATTCATGATTCACACCAAATGTAGCAGCCACTTAAAACTAGTTTTATTTCAATTATATATGTGGAAATAAGAAATGTTTTCACGTGAAAAATTAAATTCTGTTCGGTACTTGGGCATGACTTTTTTCAATTTACTGACTAATACGTAATAGAGTTGAACCGTTACAATCATACATCTAAGATGTGGAGACAAAAATATATTTTACAAAAGATATTGTAACTCGATTCGTGACTTGGAAATTGTAAAAAAATTATGAACTTATATTTTAGCCCTCAAACACCTATGAAATTACAATACGGCATAAAATAGATTTTAACTTATAGGCTTAAAGCTAATGTTAAAAAAAAATATTGTTTGACCCAACAGTGAAAGTCACTGGCAGGGTCACTTTTACATTTTAGTATAATATGTATAATAAAATATAACAGTTACTTTCTTTAATTATATTTATTCAATTCCTCTAAAATAATGACCTAATAACAATAGTAACTTAATCAAGTTTTAAAATCAAACAGGTGAAATCTGAATAATGTATTCGGTGATATCATAATTATTTTCTTTAATTATAATTACAGTAAGTTTTCTTAATTCTCTAACAATAATAGTTAAGTGACAATAATAGCCCAAAAAAAACAACTAAATTACTTGGTAAATTAACTACTTGGTAATTCAGCAAATTTGAAAACAAGAAATAAAAAAAACCAAGGTACTTACCATAATTACGATTTTATTACACTTACACCTGGCACTGATTAATGCTTACACTATTATTAACAAAACAATTGCAAATATTGCAATTTACTATGCGAACAATTCTTATTCGTATGTGGTGCGATAGTGTAATTCATATGCGAACAAGTACAAACTCAGAAGGAAGCTCTGTTGTGGGGGGATTCCCAAAATTTGCCAGCCCTGTTATAGAGTGTATTTATCTCTGCTTTCGAGCGCGCGCCGCGCCACACCGCGCCGGCTAATTCAATCTATCGACATATATTTTGCACCATGTCATAGGTTCAATAGACGATAAAAGATGGCGGTGTTATCGATATAATATAAAAAAATAGTAATCGTGGGTTGGCCGCTCTTTTCTCTCCCTGTGGTGACTTCTAATCCTGTATATATATATATATATATATATATATATATATATATATATATATATATAATACACAATATCCATGCGTTTGAAACAAACAAAAAAAATTTAAATGTTATCATCAGTTCTAAACGGTAGCATCGGAAGGATAGATATTACAAATTATTCTTTTGCCTCTTTATACATAGAGCAAATGATTCCCATTATTTTAATAATTTAGGTAATTGATACATTAGATAAACATCGCTTAATTGTTTTTATATTTTCCCTCGGTGCAATCTACCATATAACTATGATTTATTTTAAAATATTGCTTATGAAGCATGAATTTAGCCACGTATACCTGTTTACACTAAAGTTTTCAAGTAAATACATAAATGTAAGTAAATAATTTAGACCAATTTATAGTTTTTACTACTCTTTTCTTTTTTAAAAATTCGCAGGCAAATATTTTAAACTAATGTAGAGCCTTTTTAAACTGTCTCCTAAATTAATCGAGTTACAATACAAGCCCTTAATATATATGAAAATCTATAGTATATTAGAGTCAATAACTAAGAATCCATAACTAAGTTTTATTTGGATATCAAATCTTATCTCTTTTTTTATCAATAACAAGAACGGTATAAAGACAATATACGTAGTAGACTTAAAGAAGGCATATGTTTTAAAATTATACTACATTATATTTGGTGACTTTTTTACCAAACTAGTTTTATACTTTGTGGATGTTCGAAATATATTGAATTACTAGCATTAATCATAAAAATTATAAATAAGTCTCAATAAATTTTAGCTTAACAAGCATATTATTAGAAATAGAAAACAAGAGATTTAATGACGTAAAATTCACTGAAGATGGAAGCTTTAGACACAATGATGTTGGAGTGTTTTTAAGCCATGAAATATAAATATATTCAGAGAAGCAAATATTTCGTGCCACATAAAGATGACCTTTATATGATTATGTATTTGTTTGAGAAACGTAATTAATGACCTGCGTGCTAATGCAAATTTTGCAAAAGAAGATTTACAAGAAAATGTTTCACCAGCAACAGAAATATGCAAATAAAAAAGACTGTGGGAATATAGTTAATAAAACTAACAATACATTTTCGGATACTTTTTAAAAGAGTAAATTCACGACACATAAAAGTAATAATGCGAATTTTTACTTTTTATACCGCCATAGATATTTGATAGTTAATTAATTGGCAGCAAATTATTTTGACAGCTAACTATTCGATTCCTCGAAGAATTCATATGTTTGGTAAATCATTTCATGCTTTCTATCTTATAAGCTAAATATATGTTCATTTATATTTGGTGATTTATTATTGTAGACTTATAACGTATAAGGAGAGAAAGTAGGTATTAAATCTTCGGCTGTTGAATGTTTAAAAATTTGTAATCAACATAAACTTAACTTTTTATTAAGTATATTACTGTGTAGATAATTTAAAAAAAATGTTTTCATTTTTTATTACAACTATGTATAGAATTAATAGAAAAATGTAGTAATTATCCACAAGGACAGTATAAAGACAAAGCAGACAAAAAGAAACTACCTTATAATATGTTGATTGAGAATTGGAATAAATTGTGTTACACAAATTCTGAACGATCGTTTAATTGATAGCAAATGTAAATGTACAGTAAATCGAAAAAAGTAGAGAAATTTAAATGTGTAAATGGCGGAAATAAAATATTCGTTTCAAAAATATTTTCCGAATTATATTTTGACCTATTTTAACGAATCTTTTTTCCTTTGTTACAAGAAAACTATACTCCAATAACACATTAGTTTGGTGACGAAGTAAATATTAGTTATTTTAAATTAAAAATTTGCCTTTTATGTTCAATCTAAAAATATGAACTCATAACATTATTCTTAGGGTTCCTTCATTCAAAAGGAATAAAACGGAATTTTACATTATCACTCACGTATCCGTCTATCTCTTTGTCACCGACGTTTTTGCTTAGAAACCGATTGAGGTAAAAACTTCAAATTTGGTATTTAATAAAGAATATTAACTTGCACCTATCTTACACTCAAAAATATTTGGGTAGAAATGTTAGAAGGAGGGCAAAAGGATATTAAAAATATCAAGCAGGCGATTTTTATATTATGCACACGTCTTTTGAGACGGATGTTAAAACGGTCACAAAAATTTGTTTTGTGCAATTTTAGTGGTAGTAGTAACATATTCCTGAAGATAATTTTGAATATATTGAAACACATGTTTCCATATAAACATATGTTTTGTACAAAATATATGTTTCCTCGTATATCTGAAACCATTGAGATTATGAAAAAGCAAGATTTTTAGAAGCTTACCCAAAAAATCAATTTTCTGAAGATTCTTCTGAATTTGAAATTTATTTAAGGCATTCACTGTAATGTATACTTTCTCTCTATTCAATTATAATTGATACAATTTAATATTTATTTCAATAGAATGTCCATATTAGTGACGAATTGCACTAAAGAAAATTATTTTACTTCAGATCTGCACGGATCAAAAAAAATTTCATGCTTCTTTATACACCATGTAGTCTACAATGAATAATATTAAAGCTGCGCAATATCAAGTCATGCCGCATTGTAGGTGTGTATTTAGTAAGGCGATCACTTACTTTTATGTACTTACTTACAGATAGTATACGGATAAATACTTACGGATAATAGCCTCATCGGCTATCTTGTGTCACCGACAATGATATCGTAAACAATGTCCTTAAATCAATATTTTCAAGATAACTACAAATGACGTAACTTAGCGTATTTATAGGCGTACTCGTAAATCAAATTGTGTGACTACCACATCCTTGGCTAGGAGCCAAGGCAAAATTGATGCGTCCAGGCTACCCACATCAGTTGTCTAATTTCCATTTCTGTCTGGGTAAATAAACTATACATTCATTATATCTAAACGTTTAAGTATATTATCATATCAGTTAAGTATAGAGCGAAGAAAATATCAATAAGACTCCTTTTTTGATAAAGATGTAGGTTTATTGCAAAGGTTTTCATGACAATTTCACGTTAATTGAAATGGTAATTTTGGTAACCTAATTATTAAGTGGAATAGCGAAAGAGACTAACCAAAAACCATATCTTCAGAAACAACAAAATGTGTTTCTTTTTTTCATTCCGATTTTCTTTTGTCAGCTTACAAGTAAACATTAGTAACATATTAGAAAAATGTTACGTATATAAATTCATAATGTCAACGAAGAATATCAGTATATGTGAATGTTTGCTAAAGAAAAAAAACACGAGTTGAATAATGAACCTCTCCTTTAAATTGATTATGTAAATAAAATTTCCAAAACACAAACACACGAGTTCTGACTAAGCTTGTAATAAGATTAACAAGTTGTATAAACTAAAAATTCACATGAATATGCCAATTTTTTTTATGTCTCAATGATTAACAAATATTAATGAAGAGGACGATGATATTAATTAGCTAATAATCCATCATTAGTTAAGATCATTTATTAATATCAGTAATAATTGAAATCTGGTTAGATTTATGGCACAATATGTGTTAAAATTCTGGTATATTTATAGAACAAGATCAATTGCCGATAATTTGCTAAGGATATTTTTGGCCAATGTTGCCCTAGTATGTTCAGTATTAAATAATTTCGGTATTCCAGGATCTCTCAAATTAAATTTTTGATACTATTTATATATTTTAGCATTTTTGAACTATATTCTGACCACGTGTGTTTATAAGAGAAGTGAGGTTATCATGTTCAAAGAAATATATTTTTGAAATGGTAAGCAAGGTTGAATTATTAAAACTGTGTCATTAATACTTCAATAACTTTGAGGTGCAATAAAAAACCTCGGTTCACCGATTGACTGACAGATACTTAACCTCTTATGCTGCGTGAGAACAGAACAATGCAGCTGGTGAGCCCAAACAAAGAAACGTAGTTGCTTGAGATACAAGTTAAAACAAGTCGCTTTTTCCACATTTGGTTCTCATGTTTGTTTCGTAATCAATTGAATGAGTTAAAATCGTTGTTTTCACATTTTAATGGTAATGGGTATGAAGACCCAAACTCATTGTTATATCAGAATGGGTTAACCTTTTTTAAACAAATGACTTTAGTCATGGAATTTTTCTCAAAAAAAACTTTGAGAAAACGTCCAGAAAATATAGATTCAACTATTTTGAAAAATAGTTACGCTTACTATTTACAGTTACATGTTCTGATTATATTAATCCATGTTTAACAAGAACGTTCGCGACTCTGTTTAGACACTTGAAATCTCAAAACTACCCTTTTTCTAGTACTTTCATTGTTACTTTCAATAATTTTCATTATTTCTTCCATGTTACGTTTATTTTTATTTTAAAATGTTTTGAATGTTAATTGTTCATTGTAAAAATATTTATATACATTAGTATAAACATACATTTGGAATATATGTTCACACTAATGTGTATATCGTAATCTGAAATAAATAACAAAATTTCAATGTTTTTTATTCTTTCTTGCATTTAAGATTATACCCATATAATTACGTTACATCATAACACAAAATGAAAACCTTTAGCTACCGATTCATTCTAAAACGACACCGTGGTCTTCATTTGTTTCTCATATATATATATATATATATATATATATATATATATATATATATATATATATATATATATTACTTAATATTAATAATAGTATCAACAATCAAGGAACCAGCTTACATCCCGCTAAGATAAGCACCGCTTTCCCCATTTGAAAGCAACGGATTTGAATGAAATACGATGAGCCATTACTGCCAGATCATCATAAATTATGTGCTTTCAAAACGCAATACGTCAACCAATTTGTCTTAAAATGTTTAATTTTAATTAATTTCGAGCAAGGCGTTAAATAACAGGATCTGTTGCTAATGATGTAAGTGGATAATTTGGTTGGTAATTTGTGCAATCATTGATAATGTGTGATTTAAGGGATATAGGCGGGCGGATGCAGGAGTTAGTATTTAACATGTAATAACTACCAAAGTTAATAACTACCACATGGTAGTTAACTTAGAGACATATTATTTTTTTGTGGCAAAAGTTTTTGGGTTAAAAACTGAAAATTCATAGGTTCACTGATTTATATGTGCTTCTACCATAGTATATGTTACAGTACGATTATATTTTAACAATTACTAATAGGCGCTTATAGTTTCTAATAATATTTATTCTTGTTAAAGGCAAACTTTTGAGATCTAATTTATGAACGAAAAAGCCAAAACGTGGCCATTATTTTATAAAAAGTTGCTTAAAAATATCACCTAATATAAGTTCCTTCATTTTCAAAAGTATCTAGTCACATTCTATTCCTATAAATCAAATTACATTACATCATGTTGGTTTTATTGCGATAGGTTTTATTAAACGATATTTTAATGACATAACTAAAACTTCTACTTAATTGTACGTCATCAGAATTGCCGTTTACTTGCATACAATATTAGTAGCAATGAGATAACGTAACGCGTATACTGCTATTATTTCTGTCTTGTGAATATTTTCTTCTCGAATGTACGCTACAATGAAATGGAGCTAGATATTTACATATCCGTTATATCTTTTCTTTTGTAGTATTTACCATAGTATTTTTAATATAATTTCCTTAATGTAATAAGAAATGAAAATATTTTAGTTTAAATCTCAAAAAATATTTTAGAAAAATTTTAAAAAACCCTACAGGAAAAGCAAAGAATTAATAATCCAGTAATTGTAAACAAACATTGAATTGTGATAAGTTTTATTTTCTCCGTATTATTACTTCAACGAAAGAGACTTTATACGTTATTTCGAAAATAAACTCAATCCCACATCGATTTCGAGTGGATAGAAAATTTTAATTTATGATTTTTTTTCACGCACATTGTTATTTGGGAATTTTAGGTAATAAAATTATACGTTTACTGAGCTTAGCTTACAATTATCACCAAAATAATACAGTTTTCAAAAGTTATGTGCTGAAAATAGGTTATTATTATTAACAAATATTGTTTTATGATAATAACTTTGAATTTGGAAAATATATTGATGTAAAATATGTTGCTATTAATGGAAGCATTGTAAGAATGAGAGAATAAAGCCTTACGACGAAAATGTTACATTTAAGAAGTTGAATCGTGAAGCACGGATACAGATAAATACTAAATAGGAAATTATAAACAATCATAGCTAGTCTATGGTGTTAAAACTGCTGTAACACCATAGACTAGCTATGATTACAATTTAAGCTCGAAGTGTAAGTAATATTTTTAACCCCAGATATCCATAAAATAGTTTGGCAGATCTAATTGAATTTTCTTTACCTAAATTTCTCATGATTTTTCCAATAGGCTGAAGTTACCTGCATTCAATTTGGAATACTTTTAAAGATAGATTCGTTAGGATACCTAGGGTGAATAAAAATGGATGGCGTTTTCTGCATTCTGCTTTTCTATGTACATAATTTGTTACAAAATATTATCTAGATGTAATTCATTTTTACTGGATGTCTATATAGAAATTTTTAATTTTCTTTTTCTTTTCAGAAAGTACGTGAACTCAGGTTGAAGGTTCACTTCTTAATTAGGAACTAATTTTAGAAACAGAAATCGGAAGAAATATTCCCAGCCAACGACAAGGGCCATTGTGCTTCTAATAAGAAAAAGTAAATGCAGTCGGTAAGTTGAACAAGAATTTTAAGAGAATGTTTGTAGCAATTTTTAATATTTTAGAAAAAAAAAGTATAATAGGTGCAACTGTCCACCCAATTAAAACTATTTCCAAAAAAGATCCCACCTAACACTTTTCGAGAAATTTTTTTTTAATTAATGAATGTACAAACATATTGACAGTAACTTTTTTCTGTGCTTGATTACGAGAATTAGGTAAGAAAACGAATGTCTGGAGACTAAAATGGGGAAGGATTTGAAGAAGATAACTAATTACAATTTAACAAGCCTCTTGTGTTAAAACACACATTAATTTATCATTTTCAATTGGCCACACTTATAAATTCTTTATATGTGACTTGTGAATGTACATAATATAATCATTACGTAAAACGTAATGGTGAAGAAGTCTTGAATCAAGATATGAAAGTTCTATGTGATAGAAAGCGACAAACATCTCAACTTACGAGTATAACTTCTGTTATTTTTATTTTTTTTTATAAACTCGTGTTTGTAGTTCCAAATTCAGTGTTTTGTGTCACTAAGAATAACAATTAAGTGGTAAAAATTATAACAAACAATTAATTGCATAGACACGGTTCTCACTAAAATTCATGTAATGAAATAAACGCCAGAGGAAAATAGTTTTGTTAAGTCCATTGTTTCAAAGCTTATTCTCTTATTTATAAACAAATACACTACGAATTTTTTCTTATGGTTATATTTCATCTCTTTCCAACTTTTACGACTTCTCCGATGCCATTGTAAATACTATTCTCACAATGAATCGTTTGTAATTACTATGTTAGTTCAATATTATAATTCTGAGTTTAGGAAATGTGATATCTCATTCAAATATTTTATAAATTCGAAACAATTGCAAATAAAATATTAGAAACTCCTAATTTTATGATACTGTAATATTAACGTTCTTTTTATAATTCAAACTTAAAGTATTAAAATTTCCAAGATTTAATTGTTATTATTGATAAGTATAAATCCAAAACCGTAGTCGCTGTAAAATTAAATTTTTGGCCTGATATAAACAAAAAGTAAAAAGAAAAATTAAGAGCCAAAACGATTTGCGGGTCGGACTTTCATATCTGCATTCAAATTGAAGCAATAAAATGTTTAGTAAGAGTGATTACATTATTTGTAAATAACTGAAAATCAAAACCAACTGATGAATTTTTATCGATGTATTTATGTGGAACCAAAATTAACTATAATTAAATTAACTATAAATATTTTTAATTTTTAAGAAAATTCTGCTTCGGAAAAAACAAGTCCTCGCGTAAGTTCTTTTTAAATATTTCTGAAATATCAAAGTGTTTATATAAATTACTTTAATATAATTTTGGTTTTTAAAATTTAAATATATGTGTAACGAGCTTAATTGATTTAAGAGGTGAGGTATTAAGTTTTTTTAATATGCATATCAAGTAATAGGTTTTTTAACATTATGTATATTTAATATAACAAATTTTCTCGAATTGGTTTGGGGAAAAAAGAATTCATTAAGGTAAGTGAATTAGGTGGAAAAAAAATTTAGTACGATACGCGAAGTAGAAGTTGGAGAAAAAGGAAACAAAAAACTTATTGTTAGAAATGAAAAAAAAATTAGAATAAATATGTACACTAATTACGGAAGTAAACGATTGCAGGAGGAGTGTATACTGTTAATTTGGAAATTTAAAAAAAAATTACCAAAAAGAAGATAATTAAGAAGAATGAAGAACTGTAAACTAATTTTAAACAATAATTTCAGGAGCTCGGCTGAGAACAAAAAAAATATTAAAAATCATTTCCTTCGCATATTTTTTAATATATACTTAGCATAAATTTAATACCATTCCGGGGTGGGGGGGAGGCTGTATTAAATTTAAATTTAGACAACGTATTAGATCAAAATGCCTTATTTAATTTTTTTATTACTTTTCTAACATGCATTGTTTTTTTAATTCAGGTGGCGCCTTTAATGCTAACTTTATAAGTCAAATATCGCATAACGTATTGTTGCAATAAATATTGCAATTCTAAAATGGATATAAAAACAATAAAATTTAAAAGAATCATTATAATCCTGTTTTACCTCAAGAAATTAAAAAGCAATTAGAGGTAAGAACAACGGACGAAATCAAAGTATACCAAGAAAAATATTTTCATTAATTGAGAAGAACATAACTTTAAAGACTTTAAGTGAATAAGTTTACTTTATTTTTAGGAAATTGAATTTTTCGGAAACTGACTAACTTAAATTATAAATTTAAGTAAGTTTACTAATTGGAGTTTACTTCTTAAGAATCGATTTTCATATATAGCGCCCGGTATGAAGTTTATGAGAAGTGAAATCAGAAGTTCAGAGTGTACGAAGTTTAGAGTGTTACAAAAAGTGTAACCGTTAGTTTCCGATCGTACGAAGTGCAGAGCGTTAAAAAGTGTAACAATTAGGTGGCCTCTCCGTGCAACATTTCTATGCATTTTTAAAGTGAGATATCAATATGTTTATTTGGAATTTTCTTATGGCGTAATCGCAATGCCGGAATGTGACACATATAGTTTACTATCGTTCGCTTATATCAATATATAATCATTAGATGTCATTATGTGAAAATATTTAGTGTCTTCTCTCCTGAAAAATTAAGTCTGTTTTAATTTTAGCTTTTTATTCTGATATCGCTAAAAGTTTTTTTTTGTTTTTTAATTTGATTTTGTTCATTTGTATTTTACTTGAAATAAATATATTGTCAGCATTTTTTTATCAAAGAACTTTCCATTTACATTCAATGATATTAATATTTATATTTATATACAGTGTTACCTAATTTACACATTCCAAGACAAACGTACTAAGGAGTAAACTCTAGTCGCCGTCGGACCTGACATTCACAATTTTTTGTTTTTTTTTAAGCTATCAGTAGCCAAATCTAAAACTTGTTACGTCATAAAACATACAACTTTACAAAGGAAATATCTTTATATCCATTGAAATACACAAAAGTTTTGATTTATATTTCAATATTGTCTGGTTGAAAAATATTTACCACTTTCAGATATATTTTTTTTATAATACACCTAAAATATGTGTATATCAATAGGTGCTAGCTATAAACTGTGTCGGTTATGCTTATAGCATAATTGCACAAGCGGAGCTAATTACCTTTTTGTGGATAACATATGGAAAAATGTCAAGTTAAGGCGTGTAACTTGATTTTTAATTTTTATTTCGTCATTAGCTCTAAGAAAATTTCTGTACATGTCTATTACTTTACCTGTTGGATTTTATATCCACAAATAAATTATATTATTTTTTAAAAATAAACGTGAACTACGATGCATTATAAATATGATTCATGGTATAAAAATCCGCTAATTACTTGTATGGAAACGACAAAAATATAATTGTGAAAAAGTAAAGCATATACCGATAAGCTCAGTTTTTTTATTGTATTGTAATTTAATGTTAATTAAGGCTAGCTTAATTTTTTCATTACATGTAATTTAAAGTTAATTAACGCAAGCTAACTAAACTTACATTTATCGACTATTTTCAAAAATTAAATGAAAAAATCACTGTTACTTATTATACTGCTCATAAATTACTAAAAACCTAGGTATTTAAAAGAATTTGCATTATTTTTAAGGTTGTCAAGATTAAAAAAATATGATTGATGAAGTTATGGTAGTCCGAAAGACGGAAACCACAATGAAATGCGTGCATTTTTTTCATTTCGCTGATTTCAGTACATTTCTTAATAACTAAAAACTACTCGGAATATTGTTTATTAAAACTTTTGTGCAGCCAGTAATTTGCTTTAAATATTCTTTCTTTTCGCTGCTACTCACTTTTTTTCTACACGACTGAAAAAACTGTTCTCACCAGTTGTTGTCAGCCCACAACCTCGCAGACAAAAAGCTGCGCGTAGTGAATGACGTAATATTTGGGCTTATGAATAGACCGTCAGCACCTACTTAGTTGGATTGAATTGTATTGGATAGTTAATTTATTACGTGGCTGACATTTAATAATGATCGAAGGTCTGGGAGTTGTACTTTCTGTTGATGACATAACTTTGGGTAGGTCGGTTAAGTCAAGCGCCTTATGGATTGACACGATTTATTCACAGGTCGATTTAAAATTATATCGGTATAAGTTTCATTTGCATGTGTTTGAAATGATTCCGGTCAAAATTTATCCTCCTTTTACATCAGAGCGATTACGAAAAAGATACCAATTTTTCATCATTTTAACAATATTTTAATAATAATAAAAAAAATCCATAATTAATTTCTTAATAAAGTAATATTTTATGCAATGACTGCTTTTTGAATGGATTGAAAACATTTCTTTTACATTTCAGGATTACTAAAAGACAAGTCATATGTTTATTAATTAATTTTTAATCGATAAATAATGATTTTCTTCTTTACAATAGGGTTCTTTACAATAGGAAATATTATTTAACTAATAAATGTTATTTATTTTTGTAGCTATCGTAATTGGGTGTGCCAAGTATAGGGGACATAAGATTAAAAAATATTGATAACCGTTATTTAATCATCTGATAATTAATGTTATGTTTAAATCATCCCCTTTGCAATCGTAAGCAACCATTTTTTTATATTATTTATATCCAATACACAACAAGGACATTAATGTAAACATAGTTCAAATGTATTTTTAACATATAAATATTTCCATTTTCCTTGTTGTGTTACAAGTGAATCTGTTTAACTACGGTTGTTTGTAGGGTTTCTTTTGATGTTAAATCGCTCTGGAACCAATGATTGAATGTAAGGATCGACTACCTCTTAAGAAACGACAAATATTACACTGTAAAATGGGCGGGAATACAATGAAGGGATTGCTTGACCAGAAATTAGGAAATCGAAAATGGAATATTGTCTTCTAAATAAAAATGTGTAAAATTTACTCGGAAATAAAGCGGGTGGGGGGTCGCTATTTATTCCTTTATTCTACCAGAAAAGTTAAAGAAAAAGTACAATTACATTAATTTTTTTAATTTAGTTAATAATGTACATTACATAAGAAATTATAACAAGAAGTAAAACATTTTATGTTTATTTATCAAGAAACATTCGATGCTTTATATTAAAATATATTTTAAAAAATATTGGCACATTGATATTGATAACTATTGAATTTTACAAAGGTTAAAAAATGTTATGAAATTTAAATAGTCTCTATACTTAAATCGATATAAAATTTAAATAATGAAATAAGCTAGAAAAATGTAAAGGCAATAATTGTGGAGTATGCCACTATAGACCTTCAGGCTGTGCCATCTCTTTATTTTATGCGTTGACTTATTTTATATTACCAAGAATGAACTATGATTTCTGTCTCAATCTATTGCTGTATTTAATCAATTTATACCACACATTGTATGCACGTATTGTTACACCAATCTTATTCTTACTATATCTTCCATTGTTCAGCTTCTCTTCACACATTTGACTCGTATGATAGACACACCTTACTTAATATAATATTAACCGAATTTATATTAATGTGTAGAAGGCATGTAATTTTATTAATTAACGCTAGGGGATATAAAATGAAAAGAATTCAAGTCCCTCGGAAATGCCATGGGACTTGAGTCCGACGAAAATTAATCATATTAAGATTGTTTCATGAAACACTTTGTGGGCCTGGCCAAGTCCTTATTATTTCAAAGAAACACCATTACTAAGATAGTGAAAACAATTTTATAAAGGAATTTCATTTAAATAAAGCAGATAAAAAAATTAGAATATTATTTTTGCTGTATTTAACTTAATTTTGATGAATATATATAACATATTCAAAAAGTTTAAATAAAAAAAGGCGAACGATTATCAGGTTACTAAATAGATACTCTAATCTCAGTATCCCTGTTTTCCTCATAAAACTCCATTTTTGCGTTCTTCTCATAAGGTTCTGCAATGAAACCAGGCACCATTATAAGTTTGTCATGTCGCTCAGACCGGTCGTTACAGTGTCACATTTTCTATAATTCTACAGCTATACTCTTAAAAATTTACCAGTAGATAGGCCTTTCAATCAATATGTAGAAAAATATAAAGAAATATATAAGTCTACCTCTTTCGGGTATGTTATAATTTTTATTTGTAAATTCTCTTTGTCCAATGATATTTAAGCCGGAAAGAAATGTCCAATGTGCTTCTCTTTCTCTTCTACTCATCATGTATATTTTTGAAAGACTTGAAGTAATTTAGGTATTAGTAATTGTTTAATCAACTAAAGTTATTATTTTTAACTTGGAACTTTGCTTTGCGCGTGTTCCGATATACACTTGGCAAGTTATTTTCAATTTACGGTACAAAACTCTACGCACTATGCTTACAACTGAATTATTCAATGTGACTAATGAGGTATCTAGTTGTAGCAATATAAAATGACAATATGAGATCCTGAAACACTATTTCAGTCACGTGACATTATTATTTACACTCAATGACTAATTTGGTTTCAAAAAAATTTAAACATTTTAGTAAACTTTGAACTATCCGAGTCATTGTATTGCCTTTAATTTGTCGATTAGTAATGTAATATATCCGACAACAAATGTTACTTAAATAGCTTTTTTAAAAACTTTCCGTCTCTCAGAAGCGGCCGTTCCGAAGGACGATGATATTATATATCGTATATCCTACAGAAGTATTTGACTTTGTCCCAGACTAGCTTTTTGCTGTTATCAGCACTTTTGTCAACATTTCTATTTTATTTTCATTAGTTGTTATTTATTCGTTCTTCATAAACACTCAACAGTTATTCTCTATGTACACAATATACCAATAGAATTCTTTTAATTTCCGGCAAGACCTTAGCAAGTTAAAACACGTCTCTTATATTTAGGAGATCTAGTTTATTGAAAATTTCTATATCAGCCTATATAAAATATATCACAGCAAGAAAAAAATTTGTTTGTTTGATTGGATGGCATTCTGCTTTATTAAATAAAAGAAGTCGTAAAAATTTTAAAGCTCAGTAAAAATGTTAAAAGTTGATTATGTGAAAAAGTTACGTGAACAATGACACTCAGTGTCATTGTTCACGTAACTTTTTCAAAATAAATTATAATAGTGTTCGAAATAAATTATAAGCATGATTTATGATAACCTAAACTGCAAAGATTTCTGTGATCGACCATGCCATATAAAATAAATTTAGAAAGTTAAACATAATCTCCCACCACGAGGAAACTTTGAGTTTTCTTTGGGTGAAAATAGAAGGGGTGGTTTATTTCTTGGAAATTATATGATGCGGATATTTTTTTAATAATGAACTTTTTGCAGAGTAAGCAATAAAGGGGCAGGCATACATCAAATTTCATGTTCATACAGGTAAACAGAAAGCATTTGTTTCTCATGGTTGTGACGGTTTTAAGGATTTAAACAAGTAATATATTCGCATTTAATTTTGTATGAAATTGTGAAATAGAAAAAACTATTTTGAACTGAATTAATTATAATCTGAACTATTTATTTAAAAAGTGTACATTTTTAATTCAAAAATAATTTATTATTTAAGATCGGTTTAATTCTAAAAATTTCTTTCCACCACCGAATTTATTTCAAAATTTATTAATCATATTATATTCTTATAAATATTCAGTATGTTACATTTATTTAGTCTTAATTTGTGGTATAAATGGATTACCAAGTACAAATACAGTCTCAGTGAACTATACAGGTGTCATAAGTATTAGATTTTACAATACCCGTAACGACTATATACATAGAAAAACATCGTATGGGAAGATAAATAAATATTACTTAATTTTATTTTAAATGAATTTAACTTTGGTTTTATCCTTTGTAGTACTTACTGTCAAGTACAGAAAGCAGCTTCAGAAATAAATCGGTTCTAAGCGGTGAATTTTCTACTACAAGTTATCTATTTTATACAATATTCAGATAATATGTTAATATTACTTTGTGACATTTAAAATGAATTCAGTTTCAGCTTTACTTTTTATATTTAAAACTTTTCATATATCGTAAAATATATTCCACATTCATCACTTGTCGAATGTGCGGAACTTTTTTTATAATTAAGTTTTCATTATCAGACTTCGCTTTACAAATACAGGGTCGACTGATCAATTTCTTATCGTGCACTTAAAGCTAACTGATCGTAGAACTAATTTAACGGTAGTTGACCGAATCCATTTCTGGCTAACACAGTGGTAGTGGAATTGTTGGCTAACACAGTGGCCCAGTAATTGCCTTTTTGCGCTCCAAGTGGACGTATTGATTTGCTAGTTGATTACACCTATGTATCATGAATTATATATATATATATATATATATATATATATATATATATATATATATATATATATATTATATATATATATATATATACGTATGTATTATGTTTTATAGTTAACGGATACTACATTTTTAGAACTGTCGTTACAGGTTCATTGAATATTCTATAGAATTTTTTTTTGTTTTATTTCCATAAAATGACGTCAATAAGGGAAATATCTGCAGTATAGAACTTCGTGAAAAGTGGTTTTTCGTTGAGACTTTGTCCAATATTTTTTGTTATTATTTGGTGTTTTCCGGAAATTGGTCCATATTAGGCATCAAATTTTTTGAGGTAACTTTTGTCTTGTATCGACGACGCTTAAACTATGCAGCCATCGTAACGTCTCACACACAACAATGACGTTGGCTCTAATGGCTTCACTTACATATTTTGTGATTACTTTATAAGTGTACATTTCAAATTAGCAGTCTAATGAAATTGAATAAAAGAGACCTATTAAAAATGAGTGGAACTTTCTAGACGAATCTTCCGAACACACATATTTCCGAACACACATTCATAAACATTTAATGTATTTATAATAAACAATTAACGATTTTGTATCAAAATATTTACAAATAATATTTTTTTTAAATTGAAATATATTGCTTACAATTCATTGTACGTACTTAAAAACATTATAAAACATAGAATTATCGACAGAGCTTTCCTGTCATCTCAGATAATTCCTGTAGGAAAGACAGATATTAGTAATTCTATTTACTTCATGATAGATAGTTGATTCATTAATTTCGGAAATTGAGAAGGATATTGTATTTTCGCATATCTTTTAGAATATTTCTTTACTTATGCCACATGAAATCTTGAAAACTTTTTTTGTATTATTACTATATAATAATAATAAACTATTTAAAATAATATGGTCTACAACACCAAGAAAAGAAATATTTTTATAAGTCATAAATAAAATAAATATTTTTAAAAAGTCAGCACAATTTTGCTAATTTTTAAAAATATTTATAGGGGGTTAGTAATATGTAGCTGTGTGCTAAGTTTCAGGCTTATACGAAGCACGGTTTTTGATAAAATTTACTGTGTATCTAGAAAAAATTTGCCTACTATATCTTTTGCATGCACAAAATTTATGATATTAAAAAAAATTATCATCTAGAACCATTGCTATTTTCCCCCAACTTTTTAGTGGGCTGCTAAAACTCATAATTTTTTATAATTTTAAGATATTTGAGAATAAATGAAGGTGGAATATATTTTTTGCCACATTCTTTAATTATATTTCTAAAAAAAAACAAAAATTTACGAAAAAAATAATTTAAGATTCTTAAAACTGACCCGTCCAAACAATATCCAACGCTATGTGTGGAAATAAAAAAAAAATTAATTCGAGTATTTAAAAATCCCTCTATAAATTTTCAAACAAATATTTTAGTTTTAGCTGTGGGTTAATATATTCATGTACTGTGTCAAATTGTAAGTTTCTACCTTAAGGGAATTTTTTGAAAAAAAATTAAGGGGTTTCTAAGAAAACCACTTGTGGCGCAAGGACGAAGAGATACTATAGATTATTCGGTTCGGTCGGTATGATATTATAACGGTTCTGTATTTCCTTTGAGGTAAGAAACCCTAAATATTAAACCAAAAATACAATGTACACAGTGTTGATTATATTGGAATCCAATATTGAGGTTGTAAACAAATTAAAGGCTACGACTGTATTTCTGAATATCTATTAAGAAGTAGCTACGCATCGCAAGTTGCACGAGCAAAAAGGGACCATTAGCGCATTCGATTTTAATCTTTTACTTTTTAAATAATAAATGATCGTGGCTAATTTATTGACGGTATTCTCAGTGGTTAGCTATTTATTCTATATTTAAATCGAGAATCCAACTATTAAAGACAGCCTAGTCTTGTGATATAAAAGCGCTTATAACAAACGATGTATGATAATAATTGTGTGCGTACATCTTGGGACTTTTTTCTATTTCATGGTTTTAATGTAGAAAAAACTGTTCATTTGTTAATTAAAAAATTGTTCTATATTTTATAATATGTAATATGCAACGATATAATTTTTTTGTGTTTCTTACATAACGAGAACAAACAGAACACTT
Organism: Druceiella hillmani; assembly: GCA_039881145.1. NCBI lineage: Eukaryota > Metazoa > Arthropoda > Insecta > Lepidoptera > Hepialidae > Druceiella > Druceiella hillmani. The sequence goes on from JAYKKI010000132.1 coordinate 1,619,380, forward strand.
GCCTCCACTTATTACCGTAATTTTTGAATGTAAAATTAGGAAAAAAAACAGTTTTTAGAAGGCTATGCAAGAGTTTTAAGAAAAAATTACTGATGATTCTACACTCCTCGTTTTCAATATGTCGACGATAATATGTACGTCTTTTACCTAATTAAATTAGGTATTATTGAATATTTATTCGTTAGGATGTTCATATTAGGGACGACAAATTACATAGAAATATCACTTCAAGGGCGGGCCTCGCAAGTCAAAACCGCCCTTTTCCCGTTTTCTTGTCAATAAATACATTATTCTAATGTAGCTGTAATAGTTAAAAAGTTTACACTTCAATCTTAATATTCATTGCCCACATTCCAAAATTATGTAATTTATTCTATGTGTAACTGCACACTATAACAATATGTTAATGAAAATTTTACGTTAGTAGAATAACAATTTCGATACTAAATCTCAAAAAACTTCACTGTTTATAGACTACATATTATTATTGAATGGTTTACGAAGCCACAACGGCTTTTTATTGTAATATATTAAACAATCTTTTTCTCTTGATATAAAATCGATATCTCCTGAGAACACTAATCACGTTGTGATTTTACCCGACCCCGACCCGACTTTATACTCTGCTGCTCAGTCTGTAGTCGCATTTTGATTATGATAATTTAAAAAACCTATTTTTATATCAAAATCATTAACGTTTCTAATTAAATATACATATAAATATATAGGGAAAAAATATTAGTACATTTATGGTTTACTAGGAAGAAGACTAAAGAAATAGGAGCGAAATATGTAAAAGAACGAAATAAAATGACTTTCCGCAAATTTAAATTACTACGAAACTTACCAGCAAGATTAAAATAATAGACTGAGTTAAATTATGGAACCAATATAATTAGTTTACAATTTTCTTTTTTCTCAATGCCCCTACACAGTAGTAGTGGCAAGTAGAGCAATTGTTTAGCTGTAAAATTTAATAAGATAATATTGACGCTTTTTTGTAATTTCTGGGAATTTTTTCGCAAATATTTGATTTCAAATATATTTTAGCTTATACATTTTATATTTTAATTCAGCGAAACGTTGCGTGTATTCGTTATAAATAAAAGTAAGAATGAAAGAAATATTCCGAATTAAAAAAATATTATTCCGAGACATATTTATTCATGGCACAAACGCTATCAACGTGTGCTCACACCCGTCTAGCCTTATGAGTTCTCTGACTCGCTGACATTCAGCTGATATTCTGTCATGGCTGGGTAGACGAGTTTTGCGAATAGCGTCTGGTCATATTAGATTAAATTCTGATGGCAAGCAAAAGTAAGTGATGGCGAGCAAAACTATTTGTTTTTTTTAAAATAGATCCTATATATTTAATGCTAAACTCAGTAATCACAATTTTATTCATTCAATTAATCGCATGCCTGAAAATTTCAACATAAAATTTTATTTGTGTAGCTATGAACTTATCTTGGGTCCTTTATAAATAATATATTATAAAATATGGAAAAATATTACCAAATGTAAATTTGAATAACAATCATTCGATATTTGGCTGAAATTTTTCCTATAAATGACAGAGAAAATGTTCAGTTCAGTTGTATATCTAAAAATACACTACTTTTATGTACTCTTTTTTATATAAAATATCCTTTTTTTACTATTCTGTATTAATAGTTTGGGTTATTTGATTTCTTTGCAGTAAGGCAGTATCTCATGGTGTATTTTATAAGAGTATGGCAACCATTAAAATATCGAGAGTTTAAATATTGATAAAACATATTTTTTATGTTTACTTCCTTCAATCAAAAGCAAGAAAATATTGGAAAAGTGAATATATAAATATGTGGGTACGCATGTTTGTATATATGTTCGTTTATACACGTTTATAAAATGCAAAAACAATTTTCCTCTTTTGTACGAATTGTAACTTCAAAACGCCCACTGACATACGAAGCAATAAATTTTTGGATTTGGAAAACCACCTCGAATTCAATAAGGTTTAAATCTGCGGTGTATTTGTTTTTGGTACAGTTAAGTGAATTAACAATTTAATTTAGTACAAACTTTTGCAATGCGATTATTTCAGCCTGAAAATATATTCTGTATAGAAAATATATTCTGTATATAACTCAAAAGTAGTTAAAACAATAAATTTTAAGTATTATTAAATTATAGAACAATAGCAATAACTCGTGATTCATTCTGTCAATTACACTTGAATTTTTTTTTTATTTGCCCTTTATTTTATATATAAAATATATATTGTAACGTCTCTTGGGTATTGTGAGTAGATTCATGTATAAATCGTGAGTAGATTCACACACAAATCCTCCTGGGATTTCGTGTCTCTAAAGGAAAAACGGTACAATTATTAAATCATTACTTATCATCAATTTGTCTGTACATCACAACAATTTTTTCAGATACCGTTTGAATTAGCAATCAGAAATTTAACGAAGTGCTAAAACATATTGGTTCGTATGCACTTCAGTAGTTGATGCTAAAAATATGCATGAGACAAATTTAGTAGAAACATATGAAATAACTGATTTTTGTTCATATATCGCGTGAGATATTTATTGAAAAAGATAGTTACAAAGGTTCTCAACTATTATTTTTTCAGAATTTAATGTGGCGACATTATCAAAAATGTTATTGCTATTTATTTTAGGAACCATTTGAACTAGAAACTTAAAATTTGATATAATAACAAAGCGTGTTAACTTGCATTTATATCAGAAGCGAACACTCGAAAATATTTTTGTGGAAATTTTAGAAGGGGAAAAAATTTAGTAAAATTTTTGTTTTTATTTTATTTTAAGTTATTTTTTTAAATTCATTTATCGTGTGAAATATCGACTAAAACGGAATGTTAGAAGTATTGAAGGTAATTTTTTTTAAATTTTATGTAAGAGAGTTGTAGAGATATTTTTGAAAATGCCCGCAATATATTCATACCTCCAACTTTTTGTAAAAATATTGTTGCTATATAACGGCGTTAACTGGAAAAAGATAGTGGTGCTACTAAACCTCATAGTTACAGAGAAACTCACGATATTTTTACACTGGTGGAAAACATACTATTTGATATATTTCTATAATGAAAAATTATATTAAATATGTAAAAATAATGTTACAGAAATATTAACTATCCTTAAAACGTTTTATATTCTTTAGTCTATAAAAAATCACGAAGTAATCTTGGTTATAATTAATTATTAATCAACATTAGACAAATCTTGAGGCGCTTTCATTTTTCTTTCCCCTATATGAAGGGAAGGGACGTCACAATTTCCGGGTACGACTTATTGAGGCGCACTTATTTGGTGCTAATACAATTCTTGGTAAGACCGCTTTTTATAAGTTTTCCTCTCATGTATTGATATTCTTTCTTAATTTCCATATATTATAATTGTACATGAGATGAATTCCCCTCTGGTTATTTACATGATAGTTATTTTACTTTTTGCTTTGGTAGTTATTTTCTATTTATTTTTGATTCTTACTTGAAATCTTCACTTCATGGTTTGAAATGGGGAAAATTTTACTTTTCTCAGAGATTCAAAGGAATTATTATTTAAATGCTTATGAAGGCTTAGGTGCGTATATTAAAGAGTCAGTATTATATAGAGTTATACTAAATTAATTAATGTAGAGAGCTTCAACGAAAATATGTACTACAAGTCATAATAATAACTAGTAAATTGTGAAACAAATACGTATAGAAAACAAATAATGATAACATCCCGTATATCGAAAAGAATATTTAATGTAGAAATTTGGAATAAAGTTCATAATTAGACATTAGATATTAATAAATTAGACGTTAAAAGTATAAATAATTATAAAAAAAATCTAACCGATAGATTAGTTGGCCCATGTATAATTAAACAAAGAAAAATTTATAATTTTACTTCAAATATAGAGGAGTATATCAAATTCGATTACTCTTCAAAGTTTGAGGAATTTCAGCAGGCTATATATATAATTAAGAAATCTATATAACACAAAACAAGTACAATGATATTTTTACATATGGAAAATTTTACTTTATAGATTAAGGAATTTTGGTACCAAATGTATTTAAAGAACCTGGTAATTTAATATTTATTTTTTTATTTATTTATATATGTTCTAAAAACCTGAATGAAAAATAAAGACGTAATATTCATAAACTATGCTTCGAGTTCACAGATATGTTCCTTTTTGTGAGGAGATCTAATTAAATTTAAAAAATTAAAAAACTGACATAACAATGAAATTATACCAATTCGAAAATACCCAATATTTTTTCGCCAAAAGAAATAAAATCTTTCTTTGATTTAATTGGATATTATGGTAAATGCATAAAAAAATATGGTTCATATATCGAATTCATAAAATCATTCGAAGCCTATAAGTTGGCATTAACGAATAAACTCATTAAACCACTTAGAAGTATTATTAAGTCAATTGTAGGTAACTTAGATAGTGCGGATATTGAACGTTTTGAAATAGAAAATTAAAAAATATTAATTTAAAAAATAGTGACAGGAATTTAGGATTAACATAAATAAGCAAATAGCACTTACAGAGTCGGCACTAGATATAGTTATTAGACAAAATGCACTTTTGTTGAAAAATCAAAAAGATTTAAGTAATTCTAATAATATATAACGAAAGAGCAAGTAGAGGAGTCTCGGTATATTTATATTCATTTATTTGTCGATGTGGAACTTTTTACTAGTATATAATTTTTACGAGATGTTTATATTACATTCCATTGGAAAACGCGGTAGTATTCGCTAGGTTGGTTAAGATACAAAGTAGTATAATGAATTTAGACTTGTTGTTTGAATCCATTCAGAAAATATCCAAATATAATAATAATTATATCAACCGATCTTGCGCTTTTGGAAATGTTCTTTAAAGTTAGAGCACATATGACTAAAAACTTTAACATTTTTAATGGAGTGTCTGTAGTGCATGTAAATTCGTTTCGTTATTTCCATATTTATTCAAGTCACATCCCAAAAAACAAATCCTTTAACATACTTCCGATTCGTAGGCGATACACAATAATTTGCTCAAATGAATATTTCCAGCTTGATGAACCATGTATATGTATATAAGACAAAAACCATTTTATTATCAATATGCTTGGATAATAAAATATGATGAAAATACGCCTTGCAAAATAAAAATAATAACAGATAACGAAGACCTAGGCAACTGTACAACAATACCGATAACTTGGCAAGGGTTAAGGAAATAACAAATAGATGAAAGAAGACAAAGTATTATTAACTTGAATACTAACACCAAAGCAGTTAGCACCTGTGCTGAACAGATAGATAACTTGGAACTTCGTGGATCATATTTAATAACATTATCGCAAACATGCAAACTACCGATAAAAAATTAAACTCTAACAAGCAGATTCACCTTTTTGACACAAAGAATTTTAAAATTCCCAAAAAAAAGATATAAGTCTAAAGGAAGACGACTATCAACCAATAATGATGGACAAGCTTCAAGAATTCGATGACATTCAGCCGTATATTAAAGAAATAGGAAGAATTGAAAATAATATATTACTAAACCAAAGTCCAGCATGATTAAAAATTTTACCAATCGGAAACTTTAGTATATGCTATTATTCGTCGTGATTGCTGTATCTTGGATCTTGTACACGAAAAGTAAAGAAGAAACATCAACGCGGCCAAGATCAGAATTGCAAACAACCCCTAAGACCATTCCTCGTCTTCAAATGAGATTATTTTCAATTTAGAGGAGGGAGGAGTTACCATATCCTATGGGGTGAGCTATGCTTAAAGCCAACAGTTTCCTACAATGCTGATCATACAAAACTCAGCAACAGTTCTCATGAGCAACCGATGCAGCAAATCGGAGGAGAATACGAAACCAAACGAATTAACAGAATTCACGATATATTAAATGAATTAGCGTAAATCCGAACTCGCTGTATAATTTATGCTTAAAGACAATAGTGGTCGCTACCACATTGTTGATGGTACAAAACCCATCGACATCTCTCACAGATAAGTACGATACTTTTATTTTAAATATACTTTTATTCTAAACTCTAAAATTTGAGTTTCTCCAAGTAGTCATTGTTCGCACTCATAACTTATACCGACCAGCCCCTAAAGATTTATATGAAAATTTAATCTCATAGATTTTCTTAGAGATAAACATAAATAAAAGCCAAGTGTTTTTATAAAAGGACATTTCTGCAGTAAATTTTGTAAATTACTTCAATTAAATCGGTTTGGTAGTTTTTGTGTGACACTCGTACAAATAAACAAACGGAATTCTAAAAAAATATTTTGGCCCGGGAAGGCGTATATATTATACGCTACTATTTAATTTAATATTTTTTATATACAGGAACTGTGACACATACAGAGTAATAATGGTGTACGGATATAGTTTCAGTGTAAATCGTGCAAGATCTCAAAAATTACAGCGCCAAAAATATGTGATAATAGTTCTGTCGAAACCAGTGGCGCAGTACCTTATAAGCCAGTACCTTATAACACATTACATATATACGATTATTTAAACATTTATTTTACGGTTTTCAAACCAATTCTGCAACTTAGTAAATTTTCGGAATTCCGACGAACACACCTATCAGTGCGTGCAATTTTAAATAAAATTTTCAAACTTCATTCCTCTGCCAAGTATTAAATTACAAGAAATACAAAATATATACTTTAGTAGAACTATTTATCATTCTTACTGTACACAAACATCAATGTTGGTATTTTGCATTCATTGTCAATTTAGAAAATCATCATATACACACTAAAATTATTTTATCAGAAAGAGATAAATAGCATTTGTATTTTATATTTATCTAAACTTGTACTTTTCCTGTAAAACCAAAATCAAATTTTTACCTCTGCACCACAATTTCCGAATAATTTATCGAACTAGCAATAGCGAGAATGAAAATTCCTTTGTATGCACATCAACAGAGTGTCTTTCGGAGAATGACTACTTTGCAGTCCTCACGTCACATTGACAGATGAATAGCGAGCCATGTTCCACTGTTGAATGTTTTATTTACGTGATGCACTCAAGTGGAAGTTTATTGTGATCTTGTCGATATGTTTACGCCATTTTGGTCAACACGTGGTAAGTTTTAAACAGATTTAGGGTATAACGCAGATAATACCGACGGCGAATCTGGAATGGATACGTCTTTGTGCCTGGACAAAAGATTTAAGTATCAGGACAGGCGTGAATGGATGGCAAAGAGGTGAATGGAAAAGGGTATTTTTCACTTTCTTCGTGTGGACCCCGATTTAACAGGCGACGTCATTTGAATAAGATGCCGCTGTCACGAAAAAAAGGATAAATATAATGTATAGGAGCGAAAAAAGTAGATAAGGACATTGTATATTAAATGTCTTTATGAATATTTTCAATATTATAATGTATTCGTTCAGCAGACACCGCGACTTGTAAGGGATTTAGATCTTGTCTAAAATATTGAGTTTAATAATATTCACAATTAAATGAAACTACATGATGTAGTATTATTTCTACTTTCTTTAATTTCTTTACCACAACCTAGGTTTCGTTGTATTACAACATCTAAAGGTGGGATATTAGCAATGATATTTGCTAATATCCCACCTGAAGATGTCGTAATACAACGAAACCTAGGTCGTGGTAAAGAAATTAAAGAAAGTAGAAATAATACTACATCATGTAGTTTCGTTTAATTGTGAATAAAGAATTTCTACAAAATTAACGCCAAATATATTCAATATTTAATAATATTATAATCTACCTGGATCCACTTATGTGAATATTCTGTGCAGGTAGCCAGAAAATGTTATATTTAATTTCAGAACAGGTTGGCTCTCAGCAAAAAAAAACTATAAGTTAGAGGTATTTTTATAGTAAAATATCTCGTTTATTCCAGAATTAATGGATACATTTTCGCATCCACTCATAGAATGCTATATTCATATTTGCCCTATATTTTAGTAGAGCATTTTTTCAAATCTTCTTGAAAATCACTGCAATATCAAGATAATATTTTGAAACGTTTGCCAACTGTGGAAAACATTTCAAAATATTGTTATGGACAAAAAATAAATATTCCGTTATTGAAATTATGAGTCAAAGGTATTTTAATAACATTTTGGAAATAATAGGTTTTCAACTATTTTACATACGTTTTAACGTTTTATTATAGTATATATTATATACACCTTTTACTGCTTTTTCTTACTCAGCAGTCTTGCATACATCTAAACCAAGTAAAAAAAATCTTGCCGAAAATCTCTCTAAGACGCTAAAGCAAATCTCCTCAAATGTCACAATTAATTACATATTCGAGAAATGTTAACCTTTTAGGTAATTTTTCACTTATGAGGAAAGTACAAAATCACACGAAATTAAATCCGGATTATATGGGGGATGTCTAAATAATGGAATTTTTGTTTCCTTAAATAGTCTATCTTAATAGTCTGCTGGTACATTGTCTCGATGCAAAAATCAGATATCGAGTATTGAATTTAGACGTTTAGTTTTAATACTTCCGTTACTTGAGGAAGATATTCTTCGGTGTTCCAAGGAGCTCCATTTTATTAATCTAGAACAAAAAGGCAGAAATACCTGCCACAGTGAAAAAACCGCAATGATTAGCTTTTATATTGAACACAACTTTTTCACTAAATTTTGAGGCACCTAATCTTGTAAAAACACAAGTCGCTCTGTTACTACATTCAAACATTGTGATAGTAAAGCTAGGTCTCATCAAACTTAATAATTGAATTAGCATTTCATTCAGTACTAAGTACGTCAGTACCAAAGTACGTGATATTTGAAAGAGTGTATATTATTATAGCATTACTAGAATCAGAAAATATTTCGTTCGTAGTCGTAACGACGTTACAAAGAGTAAATTATACTTAATTTAAGATTATCGGGAGTGTTGTATAATAAAACTATTTAAATATGAGTAGAACTCCACACTACGAGGTTCCGTACACATATAGACAAGTAAAACACTTAGGTGTACTTAGTGTTCCTACCAAATTAAAAATGGTGATATTGTTTCTCACCATATAATATGTTATATATTGCCTAAAATATCTTTCATTGGCGTAAAAGTATCTTGAATTTCCCAAGACCTATGAGACTGCCATAATTCTACAATATTCTTATAACAAAATCCTAGTAATGCTGTTTTTGTCATTTTTGTGATTGTAATAATTTTCAGAACTGTCTTATACAAAGCTTTGAAAAGTAGTCCTAAAATCCTTACAACATTCCTTCCTTCGAATGTTACTCCACATGATCTATGCAATTAAAGAAATTTCCATCGTTACATAGTTTCTCAGAGAAATGGTTGTGACTGATGAACATACAAACGCAAATGTGAGCGATTTTTAAAAGTTTCCATTCCATCCTCTCGAGGTATAGAAACATAAAAACGACACACCCAATTCTTCCACTCTCTAATGACAATTTTTAGTAAGAAGCATATGAATATCTTGACTTGTCACAAGCATGTAACAGCTTGACATGAAACAAAGAGAGTAAACGTTTATCTGACTGAGATTTACGTTCTATATAAACATGTTTTATTGTGCACATATAACAGTGCATAGGACCATACTTTTGGAAGCAATATGTCAAAATATTTTAATGAAAACTTGGTTAAAAAGGACTTTTATTAAATAGTTACTAGTTAAACCATTAATTAATTTTAAAATCGTTCCACAAAATTCATCTCATTCACGAGCTATGGTTCAAAAACCTTGCGACACCGCAAACATAATCTCGCGTAGATTATCGTATCAAGCTTCCATGACAAGGTAATCTATGTGTCTGTCCAATATCCCTTAGGTTGGAGTATTTCATGACAGGATTAAGGATATTAAGCTTAGCTCATTAAGCCAGTATATATAATATTGAAGGTGGATAATTTGATACTATTCTAAATCCCAAGAGGCAACATGAAAACGTTACTTGGCAGATATAGTAAAATTAAGTTCCTAATTAACTAGGTTAAAAACCTGATACAGTAAAGTGTACTATTTTTATAACACTATCCTATATGCATTTGTGAATATATAAATTTACCCTATGACGTCATTCTTTCAACAGCCATATATAGGATATGAAATATTAAAAAAATATTATATAAGTCGACTTTTGTATATCCTCGATCTTACAGTTCTAAAATCAAATAATTTCACTTCTACTAATTTAGATAACAAAACATATGAAGTATATTCATAGTTACGTTTCGATGGCTTATTTTGATTAAAAGAATCAGCATATAAAATTGGATGCTCTAATTAAAATCTTGGCACTAGTTATTTTGCTATAAAAAATGAAAGTTAAAAGGTGGAACAGGCAAGTATAAAATTCTAATCTATAATTCTTTACTAAAATATTCCCAATAAAATATTAATTTTTTGACCAACTACAAACAAGTTGCAATAAATAAAATACATATCTAAGCTGAAATCAAAAATTATTTTCTATCTTGCACGCAAGCAAGTACAAATACACACACATCCAATCTGGAAAATATTCAATACTATCTTCTGCTAGCGATTCCATTAGCGTGGACTGCAGTAATATGACCTATCGTGAATTTCTTTAAAATTATGAGATTTAGAATCATTGATACAGTTTTCCATTAAACTTTAGATAAATGGCTAGCAACGCTGTATTTTCATGACTTAACTTCAGCAGTATTGAAAATAGACAGAGATTGTTTTGCGGAAATTATCGACGATATCTTTCGTAAAATATTATAGAAGTAATTTTAAGATTTTTTTTAACTTCTTTTTCTAAACAAATGATACATTTCATTACGCATTATGACTATACCAAATTACAAAATTCTACGTCAAACGATTTCTGAAAAAAAAATTAACGGTCTCCACGAGTAGATAGATGGACGAACTCGTGAGTTACTTCAAGAGAACTTCTTTTTTTTCGTTTTGACGAATGGAAACCCAATAGAGTTTAAATTACAACCAAATACGTGTCGAGTTTATACATCTTCAGCGAGATATTTTTGAGAAGTTTTTTCTGCATATAGATATCGAAACTTCACAAATTTAAAAGGGTCTTAGACAATTGTCATGTAAAACGTGTTGCTGACGAAATTTGCTGAGTTTTTGATTTGTTATTAAAACTATAAATATCTAACTTATTTTAAAATTTAAAAATGATTTATCTAAACTTTTAAAAATGCTCTCAAAAATTGTACAATAAATATTACAGGAAAAGTAGTTATTTAACCACAATTTTCATTTATTTAGCAAAACGCGTCGAGCTATTTGTTTACAAAATAAAGTCAATGTAAAGAATGTTATATGCACATTTTGGAAACAAAATTATTTATCATTTAGTTTTGGTAAAAATTGCTCTTAAAAATTATACAATTAACATTACAGAAAAGCAGTAATTTCAGGACGCTTAATTTTTTTAAAAAACGCATCGAACGTTTAATTTTGACAAAAATTGCTCTCAAAATTGCGCAATTAATATCACGGGAAAATAGGTATTCACCAGACTGCTTTTTTTTTTAAAAAACGCAATGAAAAACGTAATTTTTTTTGTAATCGTTTTTCAATCTGTTAAAACGATGTTATGCTAACAGTTTCGAAAAAAAATAATTTTCATTAAAAAAATTATAATGTGTTTTAGATCTTACTATCACACGACAATTAACTGAATACATCAAACAATTCTTTTTTATTTAAAATGGTTTAGAACTTCTGCGTAACTCAGTATTCTTTTTCAGCAAACTGATTATAATTTATTCACAAGAATGCACCCATACCCCTTCGTCTTGCCGATTAGTACGCTCAGCATGGGTTAGCTCTTATTCATATAATTCACAAAAAAGGGTTAACCTTAACTTAAATATCAACCACAATTAAATGAAACTACGTGATGTAGTATTATTTCTGCTTTCTTTAACTACAAATAATACTACATCACGTAGTTTCATTTAATTGTGAATAATGAATTTCTACAAAATTAACGCCAAATATATTCAACATTTAAATATTCGTCTTCAAGTTCAATGATGTTCTGTTCATCTGATCAATATTTTACGCATTTCCGCAATTTAATTTGAAAATATCTTCACACTTTCAACAAGTTAAGCTATTTACATAACAGATAATAACACCAAAATTGTATAACCATTAAAATAGAATAAATTCAAAACATTTTATTGACAATACCTATCATTAATTCTAATTCTGGATGTGTCTTATAAGAACATCAACATATTAGTTAAGAAATAAAACGGTCTAAGGAACTTTATACCAACCATTAGCATGGATTAAGAGTTCATGAAAGCGCAAAATCAGTTTTCTGAACTTAATAAACAATTTTACATGGAAATATTTATCTGTTTAAAAAGTCTGGAAAAATATGAAAAAAACTATTCAATTTCAATTTTTTCATTTACGTCTCAAGTATTTTTTGTTCGATTATAAAATACATTATCGCAGTAATAGATTATAATTGAAATCTTGACTTTTATATTTTTATTATGTTGATTATAATCAGCTAAAATTAAAATATAATAAAAAACTGATATTTTTGAACGTTTTTTTGTATTTCCTATTTCGAATTTTATGAAAAAGAAACGCAAAATTTAATCAAAATGATGCCTTATGTATTATATTTTTTTGGATTATTTTACATAACTGAAGAAAGAATTAATAATAATTAATTTAATGTAAGGAATTAAACTTTCCTGAGCAATTTGAACACCAAAAAGGGGAAATATGCCTTGAAATTAACAATTTATATACCACGAAATAAACGTGAAATGACAATATATCATTTAAAATTGTAAAATTCTGTAAAATAACTAAGCTAGTAGAACTTATAATAATCTATCAATCAAAATTGGTTTGAACAAGATTTGTTGCATGGTTTTTGAGATATGAGATATTTTCAGTATGTACCGCAACGATAACTTTGTTTTTCAGTGTCTTTGATAAATAAGAATTTATAAGTTTAATATTGTTTGGTACTGCAGAACATACGCTTCCGTACACAAAGAGTACGGAACCAACTCGGACTTGGCCAGTTTTTAAATTTTAGCAACCATTTGCGAAATATTAAGTCTCAAAACGACGCAACTATTTACAGAATTAACACAATTTATTAAATAGTATCTAGCTATCCTAAAAGTAAAATTAATTCAACTATTACATCACAATAAAAACAGGTGAACGAAAATGCTACTACAAATGAAAAAAGATTCAAAATAAAATAAAATCTCTCGAATTTAATCATCCAATTTAATCTGTAATTGGTGCATGTAAGAAGTTTTGGCATAGAAGCCGATACCATCATCATTTATAATTGTTCTTAGTTTTGCATCGTTCATAATTACAGTAATTATATTTAAATTAGCATTAATTGTTCGCTGAGAAGATTTGTGCAGTTTTATTTTTATCGGTGATTGCGCCTATATGAAGTAACACTTATTGCCATTCCATTCGTTTTTGGTAAGTTCTTTCATTATTTTAAATTAATATTCTAAAAGGCGCAAATTATAAATTGAAAGTTTCTGTTATAAATAAATTGTTATTCGTTGTTATGGATATAAAAAAATATATTTATACAGGTATATCAATAACATATCAGATTCGACTAGTTTCGATACTAAGTACTCTATGATACTTAGCAACAAAAATAACCAATTATTTGTAGCTGGTCACAAATAATTGGTTATTTTTGTTGTAACATTCAAATTTCAACTTGGACTGTACCTTCGAAAAACGTGCCTTCCTTTTACGGTGAAAAATGTGCCTTCCTTTTTAGAGTTCGAGTTATTATTCTCATGTATCACGTCACTGTAATGTACTAAAGTATCTTGATGATATCTGGATGATTATCCATATTAAAAAGGGCGACCTCTGGCAAACAAGATTCCATTCCAGAAAGAAAGAATTGGACAATTGTTTGCATTAACTGCTAATATATATGAGATTGTTGTCTTTTTACAAAGTATATTTTAATTCAAAGTTAATCGTGGATTTACAAGGTCAATAAAGTATTTTATTTTCCTATAAACTAGATTGCATAAATGTTATTATGTCATGTTATTATTTTTGGATTTTAACGATACTTTAATATTGGCTCATAATTGCCCCAAGCACAATACCAAAGTAATATTTAGTAACAATCGTTCATAAAAATTCCTCATTCACTTTCTCTCCGATATCCGAGTGGGCGGTAGTCATCCCATGAATGTAACCAGTAGGCGGCCCGACATTATTTTTGGAGATAGAGAAAGTATAAATATTCTTGCAATGGATCATAGTATTATAAAACTGTACGTCACATTAGTCGGTTATTTGAAATTGTAAATATTATCAATGTTCTACTAGATTCGGTTAGCTCTAACGCTACATGGTGGCCTGTAACTTACTCGCTCTAATATTTCGACATATATGTTTTAAATTAATGGACTGATAAAATCAATGAGGAATTGGCGATACAATTTTATCTAGTATTTTCAACTTTAAATGTCAGTTTTAGAAATACTGGCTAACGACGTGTATGTACATAAAAGATTTAATCAATAGATAAAAATGTTCCAAAAAGGTATAGGAAAAGAAATATGTCAATACAGTATAGTGCTTATTGTACTTCGTAGAACACAGTTTGTTAAAGTATGCATCTTTATACACCCACTTAAATTTCAATATCTGTGTATTTCCATTATAAGATATTCAAATATGACATTTAATTATTTCCATCGATTTACGTAATGAAGCTATTTACTACTGAAACAGTATTTATAAAAGCCATGAAGCATATCGCTTGATTCTTATACTCTTATATTCAGTATTTTTGTTTAATTTACTTATTTTTGTATAAGTCATAGTTTATGATAATCCTAATATACTTACTTTATTCTTTAAATCAAAATTTGATCGAGTCGTTTAATAATTTTTCTGGTATATCGATAAAAATATGTCAATCAAAGTTAGGAGCAATTCTTATAAAAATCGATCAACATAGACAGAACTCACTATTTATCAAGAAACAATATATTTTATATAAAAGTCAAAACAGAAATAAATTGTAGAAACGTCATAAATTTATTTTAATATTAAAACAATTTATTTTATATAAAAATATATTGGATTTTATGAGATTTAATCTCATCTATCATCTTCCTCCATCTCCACGGAAGCTTCATAATGCCACTGTACTTTAGTATCTCAAGGGCTTTATTGTTTTTCAGGAAAAAAAATCTTCTTCCATTAAACATTCCAAAGTTGATATAAATACTGTACGATAAAAGGTTTGAGTGCATATCTGAAAAGTGTTTGTGTGTCAATTTAAGTATTGTTTTATTTAGGAAAAAACCAGGGATTTTCTGCTGATGTGAGTAAATAGCACAAGTAGTCTGCATTTAGTTTATTATTATATTACCTAACTAAATCATTTGAAAGATTTTCATAATTCTTTATAATTCGATTTTTATTACATTTGTATAAAAACTTGTCAATGAAAAGAATTTCGTGATTTAAAAAAGTAAATAACGCTTTTAATTTTTTTCGCTTTGCGATTAAGAAAATAGTACATAAACTCTTTTTAACGTAAACTCTTTTTAACGTAACTAAAAAAAGTTTTTGTACTCTTTTGGCAATAATTTAAAAACTATAGTATTAGCGGTAATAGAACTTTCATAATCCAGTTTTTTCATAACATTGCTCTTACTTGTTTAGTGATGTACAATTTTTTTATAGTTTTGTATATCATATTCGTTTCCAACGTTTTTTAATAAGCTATGTCTTACGAGTTTTCCACGTACCATATTATGAATTAAATGGCGACTTTTCCTTCATTCGAATGTGCGTTTAAGAATAAAAAACTATATGAAAAATGGGGTGTGAAAATAATCTAAATATTATTAAAAAACCTTTTGTTACTTTTTCTAATTGCCTTTTCTTTCATCCATATCCTCACACATGAAACATTTTTTTTTAAATTATTGCTTCCACTGAATCTACAATCTTATTTAATAAACTTTCTTTCACCTGAAGCGATTTTCCTTTTGTATTTATACTTTCTTAAAAATATATCAAATTTTAATTAAACTAACATTGCATATTTTAGTGCAAAATTGTATTCTAGAAAATTAAAAATATGATGGAAATTTGTAATCATTATAACTAACGACAAAAATCTTTACCCAATAAATAATTCCAATCCATCATAATTTACTTACCCATATCAGTTGCGTAACGAGAAACTTTCTCTTTGTTTAATCAATAACTTAAATAATTTAAGACACATAATAAGTTTTATTAAGTGACGTTTACTTGACGATAATTTGTATTGACACACATAGTGGAAAAAAATGGCAGTAACCCAGAATCAGCACCTGTGTCAGGAATGATAACTGATTTGGTATGAACTGTCATTATGTATGTGCTAAGTGTTAGTTAGTCGATTTTTTTGGTAAAAACCTATAAAATACGAGTAGAACTTGCTTTACGAGAACCTATTCATATTTGGGCATATATAAATGTTTTATAATACGTATTATTTACTATAAAATATTTAAAAAATTTTGGCAATACTTTTCATAACATAAATATATCGCCTAATATATCTTTCTGAGGTGTAAAATGTGAAAATATTCTCAAAAACTACAAGGTTTAAAATTTTATATAAGCTTTTAATAATTCTGTTATTTCGTAATTTTGATTTCGATAGTTTAGGAGGTGAGGTAGATGGAAGTATGGGAGAGAAAGAAGGATATTTTTTCATATTTTTAGCAATGTCTCCATAATTATAGCATAGTTATATAAAATTCTAAAACAAGTTTTTAAAATAATAACTTTTAACTTATAATGTTTCCTATATATTATACTAAAAATAAAATTCGAATATTCTACTTATCGTGCTAAATCATATTTTTCACATAAATACTTTTTCGATTCAAATATTGAATTATGAACAAGTTGTGGTGATTTAACCTTATGGAAAATTTTAAGTTCAAGGTTTCTAAAAAAATAACTGTGACCAACACATGAAAGACACAGGAGTTGTATAATGCTTAGGTTCCATCTTTTTTTTCTTTTGAGGTACGAAACTCTAAAAAAAGTAGCATACGAGTATGTTTCTATTACTATATATATACTCGTATTTATGTAAAATTCAGAAACCAACAAATTTATTCTTGTTTTCACCTTATGCCAAATTTTACATTCAAGGTCAAACGGTTTCTGAAAAAAAAATAACTGTTACAAACTCAGGAAAGATACATGAGTTGTATATTACTTAAGTTCCATTTTGTTAAGGTACGAAGACCTAAAAAAGTTAGGATATTTATTTATAATTCAGTAGTCAACAGTTTTATTCTTTCTCAGAAATTATTGCATAACCTATCGATAAAAGATTTAACTTGTAAGCTTTAACTAATATTACCACAAAATATTTTTTTTGCATCATGCACCAATTTTGTATATGATTGAACACTTGCTCATTTGTTTTTAAGATTTAAAATTTTACGCATGCCCTAGTTTTAAAAGAATTTACATCTATAAAAATCGATGCATATTTATTATATATATATATATATATATATATATATATATATATATATATATATATATATATATATATATATATCTATATTTATATATATATATATATATATATATATATATATATATATATATATATAACAGATTTGTAAAATATTGAATTTAAAATGTTGATTTATTATTTTAAATTATTGAATTCCTTCATATAAACAAATACAATAAGACAAATAACAAAGTATGTATCCGCGACCTCCAGATTAAAGACTTTGGGCTACAATACGTTTACTGCATTATTGAGAACAACTTGTATATCAAAAACCGAACCGACGGCATCCGAAACCATGACATACGTTAAATTATTTCTTCTAAATCGTCTTGTCACGAATATTAAAAGCTTACAAAAGATTTTTAACGATTAAAGAAAAGAGACTAAAGGTCAGGTATGGTATGTCAAGTGTATTTCCAAAGAACTGTAAGTAAATATTTCTCTGTAGGTTAATTGAATTATACAACTAAATTTATAAATGAAACAAAACTTAGTATGCATGTAAAGAAGAGTGTTTACATTTAAAAAGTACAGCTCATTTCACGGAAAAGTGGAAAGTAAAATTCTTTTCATTTATTGTCTATATAAATCATCAAATACACTAACTAAATTAAAAAAAATTAAATAAAAACGTCAGCGTCATTCAGTCTTGCATTACTTTCTCAATACTCACTCTAAGTAAAAGCGTAATAATAAATTGATTAACGTGAATAAATAAAATAAACAAACATTTAATTCATATATTCACATAAGGGATGTTTAATAAATATATTTTTCAAAGAAAGCGTAATGTATTTTTCAAAGAAAACGTTACGATAAAAGGAATACATTTTTAATGAAATATCTCGGTGATGAATCATACAAGATGTATTTACTTTGTTATCCAAAAGTACCTTTTATCCGGTATATTTATATTCTTTTAATGCCCTTTATGTATGTAAAATGTAGTAAGTTCTTTATCAGAATTTATAATCACCAGAACATATATTCTTAGAATTTTTGTAAATTAATTGCTACTTTCTTTTTTCTCCACTGACTTTTCAAGCAGTAAGATCCTCGCAAATGCACTTAAATGTAAATACTCTTTAATGCAATGTTAAACGATGGCATTAGGTTTGCAGTTTCTTACTTTAATGTGCATTTTTTAAAATTAAGAATTTAACAATAAAATATAAAAAATAAATTTAACAATATAACGTATCAACAATTTAAGATTCCATAAGATTTTTTAGATGTACAAATAGGTTAAAAAAAATTTTAAACTACTTTTTAATCAAGAAAATGGCAGCAGGATAAATAAATTTCACTATGGGAGTTCCGTTTTTTTTATTCTGAAGTACGGAAATGTAAAAATAAATATTGAGGTTATTAACTGAAACTATTTCTTAAAAATAAGACCATTATTATATTATACTCTAAACTGTTTCAATAATTCTTTCCATTCTACCTTTTATTAACTACTTCGCTTACATGAAAATTATTTCGCATTGTTGAAAAGGACAAAAGAGGATATGTCCCATTCTACACTTTTCAGAGGAAACAATTATCGGTTGAAAGTTATTTCAATGTATGCAGAGGTATAGGTTACCTTTTATACAAATATAAATTCAAATAATGAAGTTACAATATAAATCAGCCATATTTTAAATAGATTTTTGATTTCATCAGCGGTTAACAGTTGTTTTCAAAAATTTTAAAAATTCCATTACATTGAAATTAGAAGCATTCCATTCTTACGTCCCTAACTATTGTTAACGCCAGGTACTTGTTTGTAAAAATTGTTTTGTTTTAATATAGATTTAACGATGGGTTTAAGAAATAGTTGAAGAAATGCTTTCCAAATTATAAAATTCAAAGCAAGCACCATTTTATTCCCAGATTTTATTTTATGTTATTCGGAATAATTTAAATTCTTTCATCCACATCACTTATTGTTATTTAATATTTAATGTATACATTGATTTGAAATAAAGTTAATATTTTTGTTTAAGAGAAGAAAAAATTAAAATAGAAATAAGTATAATTTTTTGTAAGACATTCACAAAAACAGGTTGATCAAAAATAAGTTTTTTTTTTAAATACATGCATGGAATTCCATTAAGCACGTCGACCCAATAAGAAGAAAAAAATTAAATTGTGATTTAACTGAGTTAAACCTGATAATAATTATTCGCCAATAGATATCGCAATCAACACTAAAGGAAAACGACTCTAATACATTCAGACTCATAAAAGAATTCGCATTTTACTACGAGGAAATCGATAATCCAAAGTACGAATGCGTATTGTGGACCATCGATGTCTTACACAGCACATCTAAACAATGAACCTCAATATTTAATGAAAATACTATAGTACACGTGTATTCTAAACTAAATTAAATAAAGCTAGCAATTATTTTTCTCTAATAACAAGAGCTGGGTCTAAAAGCCCTGTTTTAACTCTAATTAGAGTTGCCATGACTTTATATTTACTCTAAGGGAGCAATGCAAACTAATTTCAAACACTAGAGCCAGTTCCGTAGGAACAATGAGTTTCTTTAGCCCCTAGACGCTACTGACACGTGGCTCGTTAAATACACCCAGTATACACCACGGTACAGGTGTCGCATTCTTTTGTTCGTGTATTCAGAGTCAACGCATCCGCATTTCAGTTGACTGATGGGTCGCTTTGCGCTCCTTAGATGCTAAAGTAATTTATTCTAATATTGTAGTATTATTTTTCTCAACGAGTCTCGAAACAATAGCTGCACAATAGAAATTTGTCTTATGTACGTTAGAAATTTGTCATATACAAGTACCATAAAATTTGATAGCTAAAATTTTGACAAAACAATTTTTTTTTGTTTTTGTAAAATTAAATAGTGAATTTGTGTTTGCTTTTGACTTATTGGTACTTTATTAATTTATTTTCGTAATCACTTTTTTAAGTAACATCTAGCTAGTTTAATAAAATTTTTAATTTGTATAACATTTGTTCAGCGAGCAAAAAAAACCAATTACGTATGAAAAATATTCTTGTTAATCTTTGAAAATGTAAGGTGATTTAATAGGAATTAAGCAATCACTGAAAATGAATCTTTCATCTCGTAATCGATATAGAAGTAAAATATAGTTTTCAATTTGTTGCATAATATTATTTGGGATGCACAATATTGGCTTGTAAATTTTGTTAGTTGAAAATTGTTTAGTGGGTAAAGCTGACAAAAGTTTCACAATGCAGTCAGCAAATAACGCGAGGAAACTATAATATTAAAAAACATTAAAACTGTGTGTAAAGGGGAGATTGTTATTTTTTTCAGGCAAGTGAAATAAATTATTACTCTTCAAAGGTAAATCAAATTAATTTCTTTGTTCATTACTAACTCCAATATCATGTTTCACGATATTTTTAAGAATAAATACTCTAGTTTCTATGAATCATATTACACTCATACGTACATCTTTTTATTTCAAATATTGTACACGTTTTTACGGTCATTCATTTACTGTTCATGCCGTCAAGTCTTGGAAATATTGGTATTCAAAAATGGCCTGGAAAAAATTATACCCCACTTAACTTTACTTTCCACAGCCTTTCACCCCACCCCTTTAATTATTTCCTTTTCTTCTCCTATATTCCAATCCTTCTTCAAAGCTTTCTTTCTTTCTTTTTTCAAAAATTTAAGTTTTCCAATTTTGTATCATCAGATTTTGTTACCTGTCTGTCTTATTATATTGCAAATACACTGTAATTTTGGTTCACTGGAAGAGATTGCTACTGTATCAATAAGTTCAGGATATGTATATTTCCTGACATAAATAAATGAAAATAATAATCTTTCAGACAATATTATTTTCACTATTTATACGGTATCGAAATCTCCTTATTTTTATAATTAAAAATTTTATTCACCAGAAAATCCTCTACATTTATGATGCTGCCATATATTATTTGGCAAGTATTTAATTGTATATATGTATGTATGTATATATATATATATATATATATATATATATATATATATATATATATATATATATATATGTAAATATCTATATATATATATATATATATATATAATCTACGATATTTAGAGTCATCGTGGTATGTGTGCAAAAAACTTTAGGTTAATTTCTAGTAATGTTGTTGTTTGCATAATTTTGGTTGTAAATTTCAAAAATGTGGTAACACATATTTTTATATACTTATTACACATAAATTTCGGAAAAAAATCCCGCTTTTCGAACCGAAATAAAAAGAAAATAAATTTGATTTTTTCCCTCCCCCAAGATTTGCTATTTAAATATTTACGAACGTTATCTATTGATATATATGCTAGTTAATATGCTTTATCACTGTACAAATTCAAGTTTAATTATTTTAATTTAAAGTTAAGCTAAAGTTTAATTATTTATATACGTCAAGTTTAATTATTTTTATTTTTATTAAAGTAAATTTTTTTGAGAAATCAGGCAGACGGCCTGCTACATTTACGATTTTATAAGGGTTCCAATGTTTTTCTTTCGAAGTACGGATTCCTATAAATGAAGAAGGAAAACTGAAAAGCAAGTAGTTACGATAAATATAACTCAAAAACAAGAAATTTGGATAAATAAAAAAACTACTCATAAAAATATTGTGAGAAATTTATGTATAAAATATTTAAGCTATAAGAAAAAAAGGTAATAGGAAAAGAAAAGAAATATTCTGTAAATAAGTAAACATATAATCCTGTGAAAATACAAAGTCCTAAAAATGTCGAAGTTCAAATCATAGATAAGGAGTTTTGCAAATTCGTTAAAGAAAATCAGAGTTTTCATACCTTTGCTTTTGTCAAGGAAACAATATTTTTCAGAAATATCTAGTATTTAATAATAGTTTACGATAGAAACAGCGAAAGAAATGAAAGGTTAATCACTTTGAGAAAAAAATAACTTTAAAAAAATTGTGGCAAATTTGTAACAATACAGACAATGACTGGCTTTGTAACCATCAATACAAGGTGAGTACTAATATAGTAAAATGGCTTAAAAATTTATTGACTCGGAGATGTAACTTAAAAAAATTTTTAAAGTATACTAAATGTGTAATAATGTAGACAATGACTGGCTTTGTAATTATCAATTAAAGATATAACTTGAAAAAAAAATAAAGTATGGCAAATGTATAATAATATAGACAATGACTGGCTTTGTAATTATCAGTAAAAGGTGAGTACCAAAAAAATGGCTTCAAAATTTAATGATTCGGGGAAATGGAAACTTATTTCTTACTGTATAGTTTATTTGTCCATAAGTGAACTTTAGTTTTCTTAACGTTCATTTTTTCCAAATAAAAACATACTAAAGATAAAGGTCTGTAGTCTTGTTGATTTTGCTAAAGGACTAGGATCATGATATTTATTCAAATCTTTCCTTATTTTTTTGGTCAGTTCTATACAAGTTTTTGTGAGGTTTTACTCGATTGAGTGCAATATATGTAAATGATCTTCAACAATACCGCTTTTTACCAAGTCTACTAAATCACCTCTGCAATTTGTTACCAGTTTTTGCCAGGAAATAATTAGAGGTTGCGTCTTTTAATTTTTTCACCGCTCAGCAAAGGTTGCAGCATCATCTATCCTGATCATTGGATAATTAAATTTAATAAGAACTGCAAGTTATAAAAATCAGTTAGGTCTTGTCTTTGCCCAGAGTCTACTAGCTTATTCTTTTCGCTTCATAATGGTATTAAGTTTGTTTAATTCCTGGTTACATTTAATTTTGTTCCCAATAAAGCCTATGTAAATAAAATTCTACACATAACTCATTTAAAATATCGGTCACCCGCTGGCTCCTTGACAAACACAGATCGGATACGAAAAGGTTTGCATCATCACCATGCCTATAGTTCATTCAATTTCAAAACAGAATGTTTATAAAGAATCGGATTTGACAGTTAAAATATGGTTGGCACAAATATAATATTCCATTAGCTGATAACAATTTATCAAATTCATTGTATTATGCCCAGAGTATTATAAAATTATATACATAATCAAAACATTGACTTCAGAAAGTTCCACCATAAAAAATGTTAAAAATACAAGTATTACGCTATTACTTTACTGACACGATGAAATTTCACACAATAAAAATGGACAATGCTCCATTTTTTTAGAGGAATTAGCAGGCGTTTCAAACATTTCGTGAAAATAATCGCAATTTCGACGCTGAAAAAGCCTGGAGCATATATGCTTGTCATTAATTTTATAAGGCGCTAGAGTGAGATAGCGACAATGTGTCAACTTACGCTACTATATTTCTAGATTTGATGGTATTAAATTGAAATATACCTATATTATATTTGGCGTATAGATAATTAAACAAACATTGTGACGTATTATTTACTTTGCAATAAGTACAACAATATTTCCAGTGTAGCCTACAAATTACATACGTACTTTAGGATAATGTTTTTATAAAATCTAAGCTTATACTTATTCAAAGATTAATCTTAATGTCAGGTATATTTTTTCAAAAAACCTTAGAAAAAAGCTTTAATGTTAATATCCGTTATAAGGTGGCCGCTCATGTAAAGATAGAATGGTCATTTAACTTTTGAATCATTTTTGCTATCCCTTTGCCTTTTTCCTTACCTTTTTCTCTTTTATCATGTAAGTTTTTCTTTTACGTTTCTTGTTTCTTTATTTTCTTGCCACAAGAATTGCTAAAATTGTTGAACGAAATGCAATTTTCATGCAGCCATATTTTACAAAAAATACTTTGCAGCTAATCTTTTATTTTGTCAGTCTTGTGGTAATTTTCGTAGCATCCTACGCAATCAT
Organism: Druceiella hillmani; assembly: GCA_039881145.1. NCBI lineage: Eukaryota > Metazoa > Arthropoda > Insecta > Lepidoptera > Hepialidae > Druceiella > Druceiella hillmani. The sequence continues at coordinate 1,643,822 of JAYKKI010000132.1, forward strand.
ATATATTATTTTTGGGACCGGAATTTTTACTGGCTGATTCTATCGTTTGTTCTTCCTAGGAATTTCAATCTAATTTAATTTTTTGCTTTTTAGGGTTGTTTTTTTCTTCATTATTTTGTTTGTTGTTTTTACTTTTCTTTTCCGTTTTTTTACTAATTCAATCTGGAGATGTGATGGACTTTGATACTTGCTTGGACTGTTTCCGAACGTTAGTAAGCAGCACAACGTAATAAGTTCTACAACTAGGCACGTATAGTCAGGTACTATTAAGGCGTACCTTTTTGGGTTAGATCTTGATGTTGAAGGCATTGTTGGTAATTATTCTTCTTGAATCCGTTCAGATATAGGATTCACAAGCATTTTTGGAACCTGTTCAATAACTTTGTAATTTTTAAGATTATCAGATAAGTAAGCATAATCTGGAAAGTATAATCTGGAATATAAATTTAGTGCGACTTATGAATTTGTCATTCGATTTGAGGTTGTGTTATCGATAGGTTATTTTATTCAATGAGAAAACATTATAAGTTTAAAAAATGTTAACACTACAACATCAAATATCAACTTACTGAAAAAAATCTGATGTAAATCGAATTTCTGAAGAAACACTTAGTTTTTAATTTTTTTCCAATAAAAAATGTACACAGCAACATACACGTTCCAGTAAAAACAATCACTAATTTTAGCTCACGACATTCGGTTGGTCGTTTCATCGAAGAGGCCATATCATACTGAAATATCCTACGCTAATACCCGGAAACGCAACCCTGATTGTATTTATATATATTATAGTGCATTCGCAGTAATTCCTTATGACCCATTTTTATAGTCTTGTAAAAAGAAAACGCAATATTAGCGGCATGATATATATATATGCGGAAAATAATATAATAATTGAAGTATTATTCTGAAAAGAAAACATATATCTACGTTTGAGTTTCCTACAAGTAGTTTAAAAAATAATATACGTATACCAATGGCTGCGAAAAATGTAATGTTTACGTCATCTTAAAATCTTCGACGAATAATTAAATATTTATTTCAAATTTACGTACCTATATTAGTTTTTATATTACTCGCATAATCTGAAAAACATTTGAATAGATTTTAGAAAAAGAAGAAAAGTAATACCCATTTTTATGGTCAATACACCTTGAGACTTAGATGATAATATTATTATGAAGCCGTACTTTCGACCGACTTTCATAAAATCATTAGTTTATTTGATAAAAATGCCGATTGGTGCGTATGTTTTTTGCGGGGCAATGAACTTTATTCTCCATTCGGATATGTATGTCTGATAAAACTAACTTATTAGTATTTGTTTTGTGGAAAACCAATGCGGATTCCTATGATTATCTATCAGTCCTCCTGTTGCAAAAACATCACAGCACTAACAAACCTTAATTAATCCGAGCGCACATTTAGTATAATTATTTGCGGCATTTATTATTTAAATGTTCCCAAGGGACACACTTCTTGTCCAAAGATATATAGATTGAGGAGATCAATTATATTTTTTTTTGCTGTGTGCCCACGTATGGCAACTATTTATTTTATGGCAACTATTATTTTGTATTATATTGAGTTTGTTATATTATTATGTGTTTCATAATGTTAAATTCATTGTGTTAAATGTGCAATATTTTTAAGTATGTGTGTAATTAAAATGGCAAATGTTCTTCTAAGGACTGTACCTAGACAGTCGTTCAAGAATACATATCACTGTAAAATACTAAGATTGCCGTCATATCACTGTAAAATAAACACAATCGGAATGATCTGGACACAAAATAAATGATATGTGGCAAAAGAAAACACTACTTTTAAATTAAACGATGTTAAAATATTTCTCTTGCAGCAATGACATTTAATAAGCCCCGCGGGATGGCTGAACAAATATTGTTACTGTGATATACGATGTAATACATAGATTTGTAATGAATATTTTTTGCGAATATGTTCTGTAATAAATATAATATGTTATATAATACTATTTCTCAGTGATATCGGCAAAAGGCCGGCCTCGGCGGTACTAGTTACCTTTAGATAACGGTGTGAAGCCCAGATTCATTGTTATGTAATTGTATATGTATGCCGTTTATTTCGTGTATTTTTATACATTATTTCATATCTAAAAAATAGTTCAATGACTATCTAAAAATTATTTATTTGTGATTACTTTGTAATCATTTTCTGTATAACTTAACATTTCATTAAATTTCTATCAAATTTTTTTGTATTATTTTATGTTTTTTTTATGTAACAGTAATACACATAAATTGTTTGAAACACTTCATCTTACTTATCTGAAATTCTCTTAAATATAAAATATAACCTATATAAGTTACGAATGTATACGGTGTATATATGCACGTTAATAAAAAATATATATTTTTTAATCACAAATAATAAATAAATCCACAATAAATTACTAAAGTGAATGTAAGAAAAGTTTACATTACCTGAACTGTCAAATCTCATTGTTTATAAATATTCTCTTTTAAAATTGAATGGAATTTAGTATGGGATATTGTTTTATATAAAGTTTTATTTTTTTATCTGTAGTTATATTTTACTTCATCATAACTCCATTATGTATTATATTATTATTATCACTCTATTTTACCTATGTATGGTGTGAGCAACATACATATAAAATATGCATAAATGTTTTATTTTTTCAAAATCGCCAACGATTTGTATTTCTTTCAAAATCGCCAAGTTCTTCAAGTGACAAAGATACAAAAGAGGAAAAAATGTTAGATTAAAAATTTATGCATGGTCTAAGTACGATTGAAATACAAGGTGAATAAAGAAAAAAGAACAAAGTACTGAATTTTAAAACCAATATTTGTTTTCAAAGCTCCCGAGTGACTTTTAAATGCTCACTCAAATAGTTTTGGAAATGGATAATAAGCGTAAAATTTACTTTATAATGTTAAAAATTTATTATTTAATTTTTACATTAGGTTACACTAGAACTGTAACAGCTTATAAAGTTATTGTGAAGCATTTTGATTAAAACATTTTATGAGTATATGTGAAATGTAAAGTATTTGGAAGTTTTATATAAATCAAACTAAATTTTACATCATATAATATAATTAAAATATAAAAAAAATTCTAGAAGAAAATTGTTTATTACCTGCAATAAAAAGAAAGGAAAATATATTATTTTCCTTTCTTAATAATATTTTTATTGTAAGTAATAAACCATTTTCTTCTCGAAATTGTCATATTTGGAATCCATAATAGATTCTACTATCTATTAAACATTGAAACAAAATATTTTATTATGAACCAAAATACATTTTAAAACCTGAACATATCAAATTAACTGTAGATATTATCAGTTTTCTAAAACCGCTATTTAATTTATAAATTGTGATAAGAATATAGGATGGAAGGAAAGACCTATTGGCTAACAGCTGACACAAAATTTAACAATATTGAAAATAGTTTATTTGAGCAATAATTCTATTGCCAAAGTTAACTCAAAAAAATTGATGAATAAATTCGTCAAAGCTTTAAATTTTTAAAACTGTCTATTAAAATTCCTAAATAAAGAGCAATGATGAGAACACAGCCCCTTACATAAATTTTTCAAGCAATTCACATTACAATTTCATCGAATTGATAATTGTAAACGTATGATCACTGTGGAGAATAACAGTGAGTGCTGAATTTGTTACTATTCTTATTTATAATTTTAATTTACAAAATGTGTAGTTTTTCTTGAAACTACAATTACTTAAAAATTTAAAAAAACACTTTCATTTCATAGTTTTTACTTCTATCGGCAGTATCCATATCTGCCTATGTACTATTATTTATATTCGAGCCTTTGAAAAATTTGAACACATATACAACAAAATCATTTGATCAAATCCTTTAACATAGCAAACATCAGGCCATGTGGAAATTCAATTAGTATTTGAGATATGAAAAACAAATAAAAATAGATAGTTGAAATAAAAGCACAGCTAATACAGATCTTTCAAGACGAATTAAATTAAAATGAAGTAGTTTAAAATGAAACTTATAATTAACAGGGCAAGTGGAAACATGCGAATAAAAAAATATATTTGAAAATATTTTTGAATGTATATTTGTTGGTTAAATAATCAGTCTGGGATAAAGTATTCGAAAATTAACTCTAGAAATAATCAATATGATGGAATTATATATAGGTAAATGCGCTTAGATAATTGTTATTCAATCTTGTCTAAAAAGCTGTATGGATTTTGATAAGACTTTGAATAAACATAGTACATGATTAAAATTGATACATATATTATCATCTATGGACTTTCATTCAATAATAATATTTTAATATTAAAATGCTTGGTTGGAGAAACGTAAATATCAAAATTTATTGCATACATTTTCCCTGAAATCTACACTTAAATATCGCCGCACAAATTGAAGAGACGATACCTTAATAAATTCGAGTTGGAAATGATTAAATTATAATACATCATTTTAATAATAAAAAAATTAATTCAAAAATATTCTTCTAATTAATATATCAATATCTCAAAAGCCACTTCAAATACAGTTTGATTTAATGATTACATCTGTGCATGTAATTTATAATTATATCAGCGATACGTACTATTCGAATATGTTAGATCTAAACCAAAAAGCACCTAAATATATTGAAGTAATATAGGATGGCCAATGAAACTTAAATCCACACTTTATGTTATCAAAAGAACCACTAATTCTAATCTTTCCTTTGTATTTCAAAGTGATTACTAAGCTTTAGTCTCAACTTTACAAAGAAAAAAAGTAAAACTACTCCAAAATATTGAACAGACTATGCAAAAAAAAAGTTAACATCAGAGACATGGTGAAAATATCCAATGGGGTCATCTTTATCCTTGGTACTACGTAAATTAATGGATAAGAGATCAACAGGTGACTACTCCTTACGTTACTCTCAAATAGCGCTCTAATGATATAGTTCAGGTAATAAATATTTTTCTGTTTGCTTATCCTTGTCACTGAAACAAAACTTTTGACATAACAAACACATACATATATGTAAACCTGTTTCAAAATATTACTTTGTATTTGGTGCCACGTCCATGTAGATTAAAGAGTAAATAACATATTTAAAATATCAATTTCTTTCAAAATATTTATTACCTCTTACCCAGAAGGAATAGGAACGTGGTGTAAATACTTTTTTATTACTATCTCAGAAAATAAAGAATTATTTTGTCATATAGTAAATCAAGAATGAAGAAACGAAATAATATTTTAGCTGCTTTAATACATAATATGTACACCAAATTAATATAAGATGTGTAAACACTGAAAGGTTCGGAATTTAGCAATTTGGGTATATAAATTTGCACATTTATGGTTATTTATAATATCTATGAAACTATTTGAAAATACTAATATAATTTTCTACCATTACTTTTATTATAGGCAATATACTAAATTTCACAAAAACTATGATGTTTAGAGTCATCGATATAATTTCAGGGTAAATTTTGAATAAATTTCTGTTAACGCTGTTCTGTTTTCATAATTTTGACTTTATTAGTTTCGGAAATGAGGCAAGGCGAATTAATTTTGGAACAGTATTTTTTTATAAAGTGCATTAAACCAAAATTCGAAAAAACCGAGAAAAGCGTAAATAAAAAACCTAAAAGACATCTATAGCCAAAAAAAATTTGAAATAGTTTTGTATGCATACGGACTGCTGTTTCTGTAGCAAACAGATTCCTGAGTACAAAATGATACGACAACGTTTTCTTGCATCTCATCTCATTTTCACGATACGCTATTTTAACGTTAACGCAGAGGTTAAATTTCGCAGATTGCATAATGAATCGAATGTTATGAAGAACCATCGAAGCGATAGGACGTGAAATGGCAAACCCCTACTTTGAATGTGAGGAAAAATAATGTTTGACATTATAGTCAACCTATACTTTTGAGAGAAAAAATCTTGCTACAACAATTAGCCAAATAAAGAAATTTGCTAAAATTAAAATAAAACTGTAGCGAAATTATTTATTTTAATATCTATTTTTTATTACTAAAATATAGAATTTGAACGTGAAGATTTAACAAAAATTTATAATGGACAGCAGGATTTCTATCATTTGACTTTATGTTTTTTTTTCTAATCTTCGAACATTATTCTATAATTGGTATAAACACAGCTTCTCCCTACGGGTAATCATTTTTTAAATCACATACCTTTCAAACCAACCTTAATAGCAAGTCCACTGTATATTATAATTCTAACGACATTTTTGATATATTTTTACGATTTATCACTGCTCTAATGTTTAATCTCTTCAATTTATTTTTTCTTATATTGAATATTTTATCATTGATTTTCTTTAAAATGTGTATTCAAAAACGAGAATTTAGCTCATTCCTCTGCAGAAACTATTAGCTGTTGAAGTAGGGTTTCAAATACATGAGTATGATTATCTATAGTATGATTATCTATAATCCTTCCAGTTTTGCTATCTTCAACGTTTAGCATTTGACTAAAAACCCTGTGATTTTTTTCCTTTTATAACCTTAAAATTCTCTTATAAAATAACGAAGAATACTTACCATATCTATTTTAACGCAAAAATAACCACAACTACCTTAATAGATCTGCTCAAAAGACCAGTTAAAAAAGTCAGCCGTACTAGAAGCATCATAAAATATTTTTTATCATAAAATATTATTTATATAGATTATCCTAATATTTACACAAAATATTCTTGTAAAAAAATATTCTTTTATTACTTCAAATTATAAATAAGTATGACCTCTCGATTTATACAAAACTATCCAGCAGAAAAAAATGATCTTCTGAAAGAAATATTGTTCCTGCTGACTTCAACAAAAAAAATCACATTTTCCAAAAACCCGCAAGTAAATATCAAGGGACCCCTACAATAAACTTGATGTATTTACCACATCCTTATCACAGAACACACTCAACGTCGTTTGCAACTAATAATAATGGCCACTAACAACCACTCCGCACAATATAAACAGCAGCTAATGTTCTCGCTGAGCGACCTCGATAGCCCCTTGTCGATCAAATAAATAAGAAGCTGAGTGGGAAATACAACACTGACCGGAGTAGGATCGCTTTTATAATTACGTGGACATCGAGATGATGCATTGACACCAGTGATATCGACGTTTTCACGCCATATCGCTATATCATGCTTTATTAGATCGTTTGGTCTTCTTGGTCTACGCATGATGTAAAAGTCTTGATCCAGCATTTTGGGTAACGGTCCGGTTTCAGACCAATTGTTATTTTTTTATTGTATTAATTGAAGTTGTACTTTATTATTTTCTTCACTACTAAAATTTTTAAACAACCACCTTTCTTAGTATTAATTTATTGTTTATATTTTTGCTCATCTATACGTGGAAAAATTTGTGGATACGTTTTGTATAATATTATCTACGGAAAAGCGCGTTTTTCATTTCCTATTCTAAAGTATTTTAAATAAAAATTTAAAAGTGTTGATTCTATATTTTATTTCTTTCATTATTTTTACCCACTAATAATTTTAATTTATGAATCTTGAAATTTAAATTGTTTCAAAATGTTTTAATTGATTAGATTTGATTTGTTACTGAAATAAAAAAAAAGTGTGAGTAAGTTTATAAATAGCAGATAGTCAAAAAATTTAAATAAATATGTGCATTTAATAATTGAAAAATTACTTATTATGCGACTTTCGTTAGGTATTAGAAGAAAAATTTAGACTATTTCAATGTAATAAATTTGTTTTTTATTAAAGGGAATTACGAGGATCGATCCATAGTTTAGGAGAATATACTCGACAACCATAAATTTTAGTAGGTAATAAGCAAACAAGCGGAATAAAAAGAACAAAAACTAGTCTACGGGCTTTGAGATTATTTAACTTTCAACAATATTTGTTACTCAAAAGATCTAAAGATTTAAACAGACAGTTAAGATAATTAATTTTGAATATATTTGACGTTAATTTTGTAGAAATTAATTATACACAATTAAATGAAACTACGTTATGTAGTATTATTTCTACTTTCTTTAATTTCTTTCCAACGACCTAGGTTTCGTTGTATTACAACATCTTCAGGTGGGATATTAGCAAAGATTGTGTGAAGATTATGTACTAAAAATATCTTATCTTATCACTAGAAGTATCTTTGCTAATATCCCACCTGAAGGTGTTGTAATACAACGAAACCTAGGTCGTGATGAAGAAATTAAAGAAAGTAGAAATAATACTACATCACGTAGTTTTATTTAATTGTGAATCATTAATTTTAACAAAATTGAATACTAGTTAAGTGGAAACACGTATAGCAAAATGAAAAAAAAAATTAAAATGAATTGCATTTTGAAAATGATTATGCCGGGAAATTTGAATTAAATCGAGAGGAGAAAACGTTTACTGAACAGCATTGAACTGATGTCAATTACATATCTTTCTTTATCCATAACTTACTTTAAATTATGCAATTTCTTTTGTAAGTTTTGCAGACTTGAGGACTAACTTTACACGTATGCTCCAGATTTTACGTTAATCTATTTAATAAATTTTGATTTTCCTTGGACGGCTAAAGATAGTTAGATAAATGAAGAAGACAATTTTCTCCAAGTAAAGTTCTGTTAACGACAAAAGTTTTAAAAAATAACAGCTCGTAACGTACTGACGTATCTTCGAATTGTACAGATTTGGAGTTACATAATTCTCTCTTCACAATTCATTTGTTACGAATATTATAATTTGTTTTAAATATTTTGTTTATTAACTCGTATCTTAAATTTAATTTGGAGGTAAATGTTAATATCTCTCGGTAAGAGAAGATACCAAAACACTCTCGAAATCGCATAACGAGAAGTTTACATTTGACGACTCCATTGAAATGGAAAAACAAAAGTTGTGGAGGAAATCACTTTTAAGAAAAAACTGGTAATTACTCGGAATCAAAACTTACAATGGTGAAATATTTGGTTATATATAGATATTAAATGAAAAGGATCTTATAGGAAAAAGTTACGTTAAAATTTGACACCAAAACTTGACCACACAAATTTTATGTGGAAACCTGGTCACATGCCGTGGATATCGAAAACAGTTTTTCTCTTCAAACATCAATTAGGATTAATTAGCAAAACGACCCACGGGAAATATACTCAATATGTGGTTTATAACTAAGAAGGCGTGTAAAAATAATAAATTTGATGGGAAAGGTGAATTTAAGATATCTTCATAATCTCATTTTTTTAACTATTTCAAAGACGGTTGAAGGTCGAGTTCCAAGAATCTATATATATTGTCTCTCGTCATATTCACTCGTAAATATTAAGAGTATTTCAAAAAACATATCTTGTGGGAAACATATCTTTACTGCGTCCTTCATTCTGGATTCTTAAAATATGATTTTATGATTTTCATTCCATTCCATATTTAGGTTCCTAATTATATATTAGAATTACTTTAAACCCATTTACTATTGAAATTTATTTCCCTCAAAACTTTAAATTTAGAATCGAACATTTAGTTTAGAACCAAAACGTCGAGATCAATTTTGTGAACATCTTAGCTTTGGTTACATTTTGCTTTTCTGTTTACTGTCTTTTTCAAGAAAATACGTTTGCTGTCGTGCTTTCTTAATTTATGAACAATTGGCCAAATAATTAAAATATTATATAATAATTATTTGGCCAATTGTTCATAAATTAAGATATATCGCATTCTATAGTATTATCTTTACGAATAATTCCGATAACACCCCAAAGACGCTACAGATATTTTTTTTAAACCTGACTGATGAATCTATCTTACACAATAAAAATAAGTTTTCTTTTGAGTTTTCATACAGCGATTATCCTCATATATAGTCTGTTTATCCAATTTGGTCAAATTATAAATTTTCATTTATATTATACCGACCCACTGTTTAGAATGGCTTACATTTGCACAATAAATAAACATAATCTGGGATATAATTAAATATTGAAATTGACAGACCTGAAATACTATACAATTTTGGATAATTACTTATGAATAAACTTTGTAGTAAATTATGAAAAAATTTAAAAAAAACATGATTGACCATACGGTTCGTTTAGTTAATGGAACCAAAATATTTAATTCTGAATACCTTGAAACTTGAATAAGAAATATCAATATCGTACATACAATACCGTATTAAATAATATATTTTTTGAAGTTCTGTAGTGAATTAACTAACTCTTATAACTTCGTTATATCCGTCTATTCTAGCCTCATACTTTCTACACTTTTGTATCTACGAGAATATAATTTTCCAAGTAGACTCTTAAATTAAATTTCAATTGTCTGAAAAAAAAATTTCACGCGCAATATTTGGCAGGACTTGAATGAAATAAATTAGTCCTTCCAAGTCTACCTTTCGAAATATTGAGCTCTAAATTGATATGTAATTTATTCTTTTAATTTTCCATTAGTTGAATGTGACAATATTTGACATAATAATTAAAAATTTTTAAATATTTCATGTACTAAGTGTACTTACTGTTCGCGGTACCTTTGTTAGAATTGATCTGTATCTCAAAGAAATCCATGAAATTTAAAAGTTTTCGAAAATATTTAATGGCGTTGTATTGTATATATTATAGTTAGCCAGAGTTGAGATACAGAAAACTGAATCCGTGATTTCGTAATATCGAATTCCAAAGTTTGATTTTTAATAATTATTTCTTTGTCACTATTTCCACTTGGAATTCATTCACTTTTTCACAGATTACTGATTAGTTCTATGTATTTTTTAATAATACTTTATAACTGGCTAAAATATTAAGCGTTGTTAACACTTTAATTACTGATCTATAGAAACTTAATAAGAAGTGCAATTAAAAGTTTATCAATAAGTTTATAACAAATAATTTTTCTTCGTCGACAAATGATTATCCAAATCGCCGTAAAATTAAATTAAATGGTATAATTTTCGATGTGATGTAACACCATTTGGGATGTAAAAAATAATTTAAACGTTGTAAATAACTAAATGAAAAAGCGGAAACAAATAATTAATCGGATCTTTAATTAATTTTTATTACGGGCTCTGTTCATTTATGTGTTCTATCTACTACAAACCGCATAATCATCCACTGTAACGACACTTTGGGCCGCAATTAGTTCTGCGGTCAACGTCACTCGATGTGACAAAAGACGCGCGGGTTTTTAATTAGGGACAATCTATCATTCTCCAAATTTTCATAACTGCTTGGTTCAGACGTTTACAATTCGACAAACAATTCGAAGTGACGTTTTCAGTAGTCATCGTTTACGGTAGACGTAAATTAAAAAAATTGGGTAAAAAATAAGGTATACGTAAAATAAAAAATATGCTTAATATTTTTCAAAACAAGTGAATAAGTTACTTGTAATTTTTTTTTTTAAATAATACATTTTGTGTTAAGTATGTTCACTAGCGTTCTCACTCTATAATTGTTGTGGTCTCTTATGTAATCCAAAAATGGTCGCAATGTGTATTCAATAATAAAAAATTGTAATGTATTTTCAATAATAAAAAATTGCAATGTATATAATAAAAAATATGTTACAATGTATATTCTTTGTAAATAGAGAAATGCAAATGTAATTATTTTGTAAGAAATAGCGGTTAAGCTCTTACAAAAAATTTGTATTGAATAATTTGAGCTTAAAGTATGAGCTGCAAAGGAATCTAACGTTCGACGTATTATTGTCTAAAGGTTTTTAAATTTGATTATGCTTCATAATATATGCACATAATTTCATTTATTTTCAAAATATATCTATGGATCTGTTAAAATTTTCTGTCAACTTTATATGTCACCTAACCTTAAATTTTCTCCAGTGTGAAATATTTCTGCTGCATCTTTATGTTATGAATATGGAAGAGATTTTAGCAACCAGCCGACATGTTTTAATACCAGAAATGGGGCTCAAAATCTTCAAATCCATGCCGCATCCATTCAAAAATCTGAGATTATGTCTTTTTATCATAGTGGAGTAAGCAAAAATAAATGTATAACTGATTGCCCATATATCGACTTGCTCAGACTAGCATCTTTAGTTGATTGCCTTTCTAACTTAGATATAAATTAAGACTAATATAAATTATGCCAGTTTTTTTCATATTTCATTATTGTTTTTCAAATTTAAAGACATCTTTTCCAAATGTTTACTCTCAATTTCTTTAGGCGAAATATCCGGAGAGTATGGAGGGTGAGCGAGTACATTCTAGCCTAACTCTATGATTTGACTGTGTGTCTTCATATCTGTAGTCGTGCGTTGTAATGGAGAAGATTAATTTTAAATTGTTTACCACGAAGTTTTAAAGCGATTTGCGTAAATAGTAATTAGCACTGTTTATTTTAGATGTAGGCGATATATGTTTCAATGAATAAAGTCTTCAGAGTTCTATTAACAGGCATTTCGACCTTCATTTCGAAATGGTTAAATTTAGCCGTTGAAACTCCAGTTTCACGGGTCTCAAGCTACTGACACTTATGAGAATGGTTAACAAAGAATACCCACTTCTTGTTACCGGGTTTTAAAAGACACTTTATCGCTGTTTTCAGTCAAAAAGTCATATAGATGTTAATATGCAGCTGATTCTATGTTTCATTCAAATTCTTTGGAAAATTTTTTATTTGAAACTTAAAATATTACATAAATTCAATAATTTGTAGAGAATGACTCAGTTCATGCCAAAATATAATGTAACTTTCTCATCTCGAACACATAGGCTCTTGAGAAACGTAACTGTATACTTATATGTAAACAGATCACTTCAATTATGAAGATAACTGTAGGCGCTAATGGGCTAACATTTTGTCGACTTTTCTCACATAGGTACATCCTCTTATTATAGACACGGAAAAAGTTACTTACACGTCTTTTAGAACTTAGTTGTAATATTTATTATTTTTTATAAGACGCGAGTTGGAAGTATTAATTTTTATTTGGCTTTTTAGTGTATTGAAACACGGAATATTTGAGGGGAATTTTCAACAGGTTTTTTAATGAAAAGTTTCCTTTTTCATTTTAAACACATTTCACTATTTCCATTGAACATATTTTGATGTTTTTAATAACACTAAAATTAATTTGACAGTTCTGAAAAAAATTAAATATTATTTTTTTCAGGTCGTCCTCCATTAGAACAATACTTTAAAAAATGCAAATTCAAATTTTCAGTATATTTCTTAAATTCAATTTTAATACAGTAAATAAATATTATCGTATTATAGATATTAACCTGTTAATATTAGTTAACAAGTGTATCCGGTAAGAACAATATAAGTACCAACAAATTCGCGTAAAATTATATTAAATGTAAACCTGGATTACTTATTATTTTATTATTAACGGGCTATTTGTTACCAAGAATACCTTAAAGGAGTATGTACTTAAATTTCTTTAATCAGCAAATATATAAATGAAATATGTTCTATTTACTCGTAACTACCGGAAAAACATGTAATGAAATAACATAAAGTAAGTTATTTGTTTGAAGTGCACGGTTACAAGAAATTAAAAAGAGTTGTTTGTTTAGTCGAACATATCTCATAAAGAAAAGAAATAAAGTCTCCACATAAAAAAAATAAGACAATTGTATGTTTTGACTTGTGGTCACAGCCAGTTATTCCTTAAAATCTATTTCATCAACAGAATTTTGTTATTTCATTACGATGAAGTCGTCAAGTTTAAGCTTTCTCGATATGCGATTCTGAGAGTTCATTGACATCTTTTCTGTTAATCTCTAAATTGAGGATGAAATACAAGTACTTAATAAAAAAAATATTTAAAACAATTACAATATTCGTAATAAACAAGTTTTATGAAGAGTTTGTGTTCGGAACATGTCTGGATGTGTGTTAAGTTGTGCTTCGTAGAGCAAAAATACGTGACGTAAACGTAAACAAATTTATATTACGTATGTAAGTTACGGGATATTATTTTTCAGAATCTTATCAACAAAAATTCGTTTCCAAAATCTGGTTTTCGTTGTTTATCTAATTATTTATCTGCGACCATAGAAGTAATTTAAAATTTATTATATCCTCGAAGCTAAGATAAGGAATGTATATTTAAGATTAGTATTCAGTTTTGCAAAATTTTTAGAAGAAAATTAAAAGCAGGTTTTGGAAGGAAGTTATTTAATCGACATCAGTTCAAAGCTGTTCAGCAAATATATATTATCCTATGTATTTTATTTCGGTTTTTTAGCATTATCTGTATATTATTTGCAACTCAGATTAAAATCTTTTTAGTTATACTATAATTGTTTCAACTTAATTAAGTGTTCAATTTTATTAAAATCACTTATATAAACTGACAATTTAAATTTTTGAAAATTTTGAGAAACACATATTGCCACAAATTGTTTTAAAGTCTTCAGACTATTTTTTTTCTCTCCTTATCCTTTTCTATTGCCTACTAATTTACTAATTTTGTATTTATCAAGTACATTCTCAATTCTCGTAATTCCTCTCTAATATAAAGTCAACTTTTTGCAATTAAATAGTCTGACATTTTTTCTATTTTTTTTAATGCCTAATAGAACTCCCATCACAAATAATGTTTTAGTTATTAAGTGAACATATTTTTTTGGATAACCTTAATTACCTACTATTCACATAATTATTCACACATTTTTTGATTTTTTGATGTCAATATCTAATCAGATCTAACCAATTTAAATATTTTAAAACAATACCAAATTCACAACTTTCAATTTAAAATTGTACGGAATTCACACTTTTGAATTGTAATTTGAGAGATTTTAGAAATGAACAGAAGGTACTCGTGTTTAGATAGATAAGACTAAAGAAAGATATGGACGTACGAATAGACGAATTTTTCCAAATATACGTGAGCAAAAATATAAACAATAAATTAATACACAGAATGATAATATGTTGAAAAATTATATTAGTGAAGAAAATATTTGAATTCGACATCAACTGATTAAATAAAAAAATAAATAATTGTCTAAAATCGAGCAAACTGCTGCATCAAGAGACTTTTGTCAGCCCCAGAACAAGAAGCAACCAACGAACTAAAGAAACATGATGGGGCGATATGCAGTGAAGACGTCAATATATTAATGTAAATACATCATATTGATGTCCACATAATCACACAAACGAGCCTACTTCGATCAGTGTTGTATTTCCCACTTGGTTTCTTATTTATTTTGATCGACAAGGGGCGATCAAAGTTATTCAGCGATAGCACTAGCTGCTGTTTATATTGTGCCGAGTGGCTGTTAGTGGCCTTTAGTGTTAGTCGTAAACGGCGTTGAATGTGTGTTTTGATACTGAAATGGTAAATATATCAAGTTTATTATACGCGTATCTTTTGATATTTTCTTGTGAGTTTTTGAAAATCTGATGTTGTCTGGTGATGTCAGCAGGATTTTAGAAGATTTTCGAAACTATTTTTGGAAGTCGTACTTAGTCCGATCATTTTAAGGAATAATTTTTTTAAAATTTGAACTGGTATTGGCTTTCAAAAATTTTCTGCGTAAATATAAAGATAATCTAATAAAAAAATTGTAATAACAATCCTCGTACCACTTCACCAAGCAGGAATGCAAGGACGACTTTTTTAATTGGTTTTGTGAGCTTTTCTGATTTCTATTACCCTTTCTTCACATAGGTTTGGTTATTTATGAGTTAAAATAGTTATGGAAATTGTTCAGTGTATTATAACAGCACATTCCTGTGCAGGAAATATTTCAACAGCTAATATTCCCTGCACAGGAATGAGCGTAATTCTTGTTCTTGAATACACATGTCTTAATTGAATACACATGGTTCGCGGCTTCGCGTCGTGTTGCTTCGATGGCTCTATGTACTCGTGATATTCGATTCATGGCTCATTCTGCGACATTTATCTTTGTGTTAACATTAAATTAGCGTATCGTGAGAATGAGATGAGGTATAAAAAAATGTTAATAATTATAATCCGCGCTTAGGAACCGGTTAGCTACAGAAATTTAACAACAGTTCGTATACATAGAAAAGTATTAAAAATGTTTTTGCTATAAAATTTGAGTTGTTGGCATTAGATAAATCAAATATTGTTTTATGCATGTTTTACTCGGCTTTTTTGAGTTTTTGTTTGCTATATTTTACAAAGAAACACTGTTTTAAAATTAAATCAATTGTATCATAAATGGATGGATTCCGCCTCCATCCCCGAAACTACTAAAGTGAAAATTATGGAAACTGAACAACGGTGACAGATGTTTATTTAAAATTTAACCTGATATTGTATTGATGACTCTAAATATTTTTTTGGGAAGGTTATTATATTTGTACGACTATGAAAGAAATAATGGCAGACAATTATATTAATATTTGCAAATAGTTTAATAGAAATTATATATAATCACAAATGTGTATATATTTAATATATTTTTTTATACCTAAATGGAATAATTCCAAAACTTTCAGTGCTTATACGCTTTATATTAATTTGCTGAACTTTTTGTATATTAGTTCAATTAAAAATTATTTCGTTGTCTCGTTCTTGATTTATTTTATATCAAAATAATAGATTAAGAACAATAAGTGTGTAAGACAATAATAACATATATACACACCGGTTGATCTCTCGTCCATTAAATCACGTAGTATCAGGGATAAAGGGACCACTTTGGGCATTTTCACCATATCTCATAGATTATAACCTAGGTATTAATTTGAATAATGTACTATGTTATTCAAATTTCAAGAAAAATCCGTAAAGCCTTTTAAATATGATTGAGTAATAATTATTTAAGAGACTTTACCTATATGTAACTCCGTCACATTGATTATTTCTAGAGATAATTTGGGAACATTTTATCGCAGAGTGATTATTTACCAAACAAATATACATACAAAAATAGTTTTACGTATATTTTTTTAATTAGCATATATTTCACTTCCCTTGTTAATTATAAGATTAATTATAATTTAACTATAGTTTAATAAGTTTAATTACTTAAATTTAATTCGTTTTGAATGATATCTATTGTCTGTGTTTTTAGTCCAACTATCTATTTTTAGTTGCTTTCGATATCTCAAATGCTAATGAAATTTCTACATGCTGATGTTTGCTTTGTTAAATGATTTAACCAAAATATTTTGTTGAGTACATGTTAAAATTTTTCAAAGGCTCCAATTTAATTAAAAGAAACATAGGCAGCCATAGGGACTGCTGACTTAAGTAAAAAAGTAAAAACTTAAAACTGTGAAATGACAGTGTTTTTTGTTTAATATTTAACTTAATTGTAGTATCAAAAATTTAAACATCATATTTTGTAAATTAATATTATATATAAAAACATTAACAGAATTGGTGCTCAATATTATACTACATAGTGACCTTAAACACTTAAACAATTACAATAATAATCAAACTAAAGTATAATTTGCATAATACACAGTACACATGTTGAACTTTCCAAGTGATCAGTTTAACTTTACTTGTATAGATATACACCATACTAATGTTACAAAACACATCAGCTACAGTCATATTGCTATTATAACATTCGGTGACGCAAACTCACAAAATCTTGCCCATCCAAAAAGCGTCCAACACGCACATCATACAGTCAGGTATATACAATGTATTGGTATATATATGTGTATAGGTGTACATAGGCCGCTGCGCGAGTGCCAGTCTGGTGCCAGAGCAAGCACGATTCGTTAAACTCATAGTTACAGATACATTATTAACATTAGCATGTCGGTGACGTGACCCCAAAAGATTTCCCCTAATAAAAATAACTCAACGCGCCTAAAGAAGTTTTGACTTCAATAATATTTGTAGTGAATTACTGAGCATAAACAAAAAAAAAAATTATAGAGTAATAAGTGCATTGTATGAATATTTTAACCTCATCCCTGAATTGTGTTCATTGAAATAAGAATATAAAACAAAATGCCTAAAGCGATGTTGCTACAAACATTAATTATTTATTTATTGAAAAATCCATGCGCGACATGCAGGTTATTTTTATTACTTAATTATAGCTTTGAACATAAGAAAACCATAATAAAATGATTAATCTTAAAGACCAATATGAATGATAGCGTATAAGAGAGAAGAAACAAATGAAAGCAAATTAATAATCAAACTAACAAATTATCATTTGTGAACAATCAAACGTCTCCATAACCATATTCGTAAAGGGGACGATGGAACAGAAAAAATATCAACATTAAAAACCTCTCGTAATGCGGCGCTAATCAACACAATTGAGCGAAAAAAAGGTGAGCTTTGTATGTTAGGTTTATATGTTTGTATGTATGTTTGTATGTAGGTGAGCATGATGTTCGTGTGCGCTCTAAGTGGGCAAGAAAAACTGTTATTTCGTTCTCTTACGTAGCAGTCACGTAGATATAGTGTTATCAAATACAAAGCCGAAGTATTATTAACATAGTTATTGTTAAATTAAACAGAAATTTATGATCAAAAGCGTGACCCCCTCATAGTTAAAGGGAATTATATTTGACCACGCCCATTTACAAAATCTGAAGTTAAGATGTAGGGTAAATGTAAATGTAAATTGCTTATATGTAAAATTAACATCCGTAGTTCCTCGTTGCACCTGCAAACAGGAGGCAACGAGGAACTAAGGACAAAATTATTTGAACAAATTACATTTATAAAAAGTAAACACACATTTTTTAATTCCATAAATTATAATACATATATTAATTGATCTCAATAATTTATTACATTCCGTAGGATTCATTTTACTTAGTGTACTAGATATTAGACCTTATACAAGTCTACTATTACTTATTAATCTTACCGTGTGTCTCAAATTAATATGATGGGGATTACTTTCTATGTATTCTCTTCTTATAATCAATAAGTGGAAAGCATACGATTATCCTCAGTGTTATTTCGGATAAATACATTTTTGCAATTACTAAAGTAAAGATTCAAATGGAACCTGAAATCTAAAATAATTATAAGAGATCTACATTTTGCACATATCCATCATTAAAAACACTGGTTTTTAATTTTTGTAAATTTCTTTTGCACAATTTTATGTTATTGGAAATATTTTAGGCCGCATAGTCGTACGTAAGAATTAAATCATTCATTGTGAAAGACATTTCTTTTAAAATTTCAAGTTGAACAGGTTTCCTATGTAAAATGTAAGGTACAAATTTTTACAATAAACATAGACTAGCGTGACCCGTGCGAAGTCTTCGCATTATAAATTATTCAACTCAATTTAATAAATCAAAATTGATTGCAGGTATTCAATTCATTTCAAATTTTGCACACTGCTTATTACGTTTTTATTCCATTATGAAGCTCAGATGACAGATCAAACAAATATTTTACTAAAATTGACATATTGAGGCGCAAGTATCAAAAGCATTGAGCTAAAGCGCCACTTTATTTATACGTGAGTGGATTTGAAATTAAACAAAAATTTTACCGACCGTCAATCATATTGACGTTGAGCCGTTAGATGGCAGCATTGCTGTTTTGTGTATATAATTTTAATAATTAATTAATTTGCAAAAACAATAGCAATAATAAATTTTTTAGTTGTGGATGCCGGTAGAGCAAGCAATTATCACATCTTAACCTTAGCGCATTAATATATATGATGATGATGATGATGATGATATGTTTATTGTAAAAATTTATCGATTATATTTATTGAGCAGTCCATGCAAGTGTCCGCTTGTGGTACTGAGGTCGAATAGATTAATTTGTTGTGCCTGCGCACGGAGTAAGTAAAGATGCTTGTTGACATCATATTTCATTTTAAGATATATGTTTTTAAAACGACTGTTTTTCTACGAGTGACCTTCAAAACGAAATAATAGTTTGGGTGGTAAGATTAATTGAGAAGAAAATATGCACCGAGTTCATTAGTTGTTTACTTTTCCACAAGAGTATTAAAATGGTCTTTATTTAAATAATGATTTATTATAATATTTTCAGTTAGTTTTTAATATATTGACTTTTCAGTCAGATTTTTTCAGTTTTTAATATATTAACGAACAGTTTTTTAATATATTGACTTGCGTAGTGGTTTATATAGTATATATTTACAAGGAACTTTTCTCTGAAATCGATTTTATCGTTATTTAAAATAAAAATATGTTAGTAACCGCAGCTAGTGAAATATTTAAAAATTAAATTATTTTACTTGTATTTATATACATGTAGTTACATACATTTGTTAGTACCAATATTTTAGGGTTGGAATTATTAATAATATGCTTTGGTTTTTTCTTTTTTGAGCATGTGGTTTTTATCAAAATCGTTAAAACAAGTAGCAGGTTTTATTTAAATATTTGGAGAGTATAAATTTATTGTTATTCATAACATACTTAGATAATTTAGGGACTTCTAATTTATTAAACATAAAAAATGCAAATCCCTTTACACACAATTCATCCTGATTGATGAAATATATTAGACAAGTAAATCTATGTCTGAAGAGAAAAACTGTTTTTGATGTCCACTGCATTATAAAATTTATATAGAAAGAAGATATGCCAATAATTTTAAATATAGGCAGGAAATAATATAAAATAGAAAGAGGTAGTTAAGGTGAACGGTATAGTTTTTAAAAGAAAAGGTTTATTTTGAATATTTGCAAATGTACTTATTTCATTGGCGTCCAAATATATTTAAAATCAAAAAATATTATATTTTGGGACCAGAATTAGAAAATCTTACAATATTTAATTCTTGTATATTGTCGTAATAATGTGTTTTATAATCCACAGCATAGATTCGGCATCTGATAAATATTTTCAACCGTTTTTTTTAATTTTGGGTAAATTTGTTTGTGTCCTTGTCATTGAAGATAGTTCCTATTAATTAATTAGTTACTATTAATTCATTTCAGTTTAATTATAATTTACATTAATTTCAGAGGTCGCCGTGGTTTTTATGATGATTTAACTTAAACTATTTTTCTTGAATTCTTCTTTTTCAAAAATAAATTTTAATGTGTATTAATTTCACGTTATTCGATGGAATTTTAATATTAATTGGCCGAAAAATTATTCTAAGTTGCTGTGTTTTTACGACTGCTATTTATTTAAGAATTTGAATACACATTTGCTAAAATTTAAAGCTATTGATTAGAATTGATGTATATATATATATATATATATATATATATATATATATATATATATATATATATATATATATATGTTCAATCTAGTTAAATTTCGTGCAACATGTTAGTTAACATATCATTCATTCTGGTCTATATTTTTATCACAAATAATAAATTGAGTAACAGTCTTTGAAAACCGATTACAATCTGCCGTTCATTTAATAGGTATACAATATTATGTTTTCAAATGTATTTTCGTTGAAATTAAAATATTTTGGATCAACGTTACATTGATAGTACAATCCATTCTTTTTTTCAAAATATTTTTGAAATTTTATTTTTAAAATTATTGCAATCTTTAATCAAAATGTGTCACAAATGTCTTTTCTATCGTCTATTCTGTTGTGAACTAATAAAATAAAATAATCGTATAATCATCGAAATAATTTCGAGTATTACATCATGCAAAATCTTATTTGTATCTATTGTAGTTTTCGTCGTTCAAAAATACTACAATAACCTAAGCAAAATTGTTACAATGTACGAAAGTTTTATTGAATTGTGAAATAAATAAAATGGTTTATATTTAGAACAGTTTGATATTAAATATTGGGTATTTACAAGAATATTTATAAGGCTACAGCTGCTGTCAACAATACAGATTCTTGATTGACTTCGACTCGCTTAGAAAGAAATTCTTCCCCTCGCCGTCGGATCTTCGACCGTCGAATTTAAGAGCCTTTCGGTGTATCCCAGCGGAGATATTCGGTGCGAACAAGGCTTTAATAACATAAATAATTTATATTTCTGCTTTCGTATTTCTTTGATGTTATTTCAGTATCAAATAAAGTTAAGGTAGTTATTAAAGGAAAGTCCTAAAAATAGTTTCATATCTTAGTTGAATTTTAATTTCCATTCACGAACCATATTAAAAGTACATATACGTTATGTATATATATTACAAAGAAATATTGTAATATTTAAAAAGTTTAAGATAATTTATACTATTGAAATTGTACAAGGCGAATGTTGAACAAAAAGTTATTTTTAACATCATTCTTTGCCGGAATAGTAAACTTCCTGCATAAGATTGAAAAGGGGAAAAACCATAGTCTTCCTTTAACGAAAGGTGTATTTCATTCCTCTACCAAATGTGTATTTCACCCTTAAATCTCAATGATGGAGAAGAGTACGATATTAGTATAATGTTTACAATACATAAAACAAGGATTAATCAGTCATTAAATAAACTCAATACATTACAGACAATTCGGTAATTATTAAAAAAAGCACCTTAAACAATGGTATTAATAAAGTAATTTCATTTCTACCAGATATTCATATTTTGAGTACTACTTTATCCTCACAATCTTTACAAAAAATCACAGACGAGATTTGCTGCATTATCATTCAGCGTATTCGCTGAAAACAACATAGCTTTTGTCCGTTGATCTGTGCATAGTTACTTATAACAGGTCGTAGTGGGTTATTGGTCCTATTAAATTATTAGCACCTGTCGACGGATTGAATTTTTTTAAATATTTATGTGTTTTATTTTTTTTTAAATATTCATTTGTTTATTTATGTGTATCATAATTATGATCAAATTATTCAATATCACTTAAAATAATGGAAAAAGTCGCATAATCATAACCCGTTTAGGAAAAAGTTCCAATCGTAACCCGTGTAGACTCGCAATATCAGTTTCGTACATGCAGAGTATTTCTGTTAAACTACATATTCACAAATAAAATATGAAATTTAGATTCATCGCTTTAATTCATTCTGTAAATTTTAGATAAATTTCTAGTAAAGCTGTATTTCTCATATATGGGAAAGAGGATGGGGAAATTGTTTTTTGTGGATACATTAAAATTAAGATACATAAAATAAAATGAAGACTTAATTTGGCCTTTATAACATGTAAATATTTGCCTAATTATTTGGTTTTGAGAAAAAAGGCTGTCACAGTAGAAGAAAACATATTTACAAGTATACATAAATATGGAATTACGTAACGGATTTATTTAAACGAGATGTTAATACAAGTACCGACTATATAGGTTTGACGGGCTGTTTTTTTATTAATAACAATGATAAAAGATCGACCGTATTGACAAAGATCTAAGACGGAAAACAGTTTTCTGATCAAGTCTTCATGGATAGTTCCTTCAAAATTTTGTTGACTTTTTATCATTTTGTGAATTTCAACCCTATTTAAGAAATATGTAGCCATAAAGTTAAATGAAAAAGAAAAAAATACTTAATCATAATTAAGCATAATTAAACTATTCATATAGAGTTTAATTGTGAGGTTTGTTGAATAAACTTTTAAAAATAAGTTTGTTCAGAAATTTATGTAAGATAAATGTGGAATTATTGTTGAACATGTATATGAAAATATATGTTACCATATCTCTGAAACACTGTTACAACACTGTTACTAGAAATTACCATAAAGTTTATCGCAAACATACCATGATTAAATGCCTGTAAAATGTATATCAGTATAATAAAAATTACTTATGTTTTTTACGAATAGTTTAATCGACATATGACATACATAATATTAAATATTTTTAGAACTTACAATATTTATGTACCTAAACAAGAACAAATGCTCATCGTGTTATGCTCATACTTTATTAGTTTTTCACTCTTTTCCTTCGCTAACTCCTTTAAAACTTGATCTTATCTAAGTCTAAACTTGCATTTTTTATTGCATACCCGAGAATTCCTTCCACAATTTCTTCCTTAGAATTATTAACTGCCATTTCTGTTCCCAATATCAATTACATTGTAACAGCATAGAAAAGCTATGTGCGAGCTATGTGCTCAATTAGTCATGAACGGATAAAACTGCAAAATTTTAAGCAAAGGCGGGACATAGCAGCCCCAACGGACTTTTCTTTAGTTTGTAATTATATTAATAATTTCTTAGTTTATTTTGGTCGGGGGTTTTTCAAAATAAATTATTTATTCGTTTTTAAATTACAACGACTACATTCGTCGTGGGTTTTTTCAAAATTTTGTAATTAGTAAAAAAAATATTCGGATATCTTGGCTATCGTTCCACGTCCCAATACTTTTAATTGTTTTACCAAACCAAATGTTTGTTTTGAAATTTCATTATGAAAGAAAGGCCAGTCTTTACTCTTTATTTGGATTCCATCGTAGTTTTGAACTTCTACTCAAGTAATTAATTTATCTTCCACTGAGTTTCAATAAAAATTCCATACTATATGTTTATTTGAAGCTAAATTAAATAAAAGCAGAAATCAATGATTTTCTAGTTAGTCAATGCCCGTCCGTGGTCTTTCAAACCGCTGGGACTAAAAGTCCTATTTAAATTCTAGTTAGACTTTCCATGTCTTTTAATTTACTCTAAGTGAGCAATGCAAACTAATCTAGGGCCCTAGAGCCAATTCCGTAGGAACAATGAGTTGCTTTAGTCCCTAGCCGCCGCTGACTCGTGGCTCGTTAACTACTTCAGGTATACACCGCGGTACACGTGTCCCATTCTTTTACTTTTGCGTTCATAGTCATCGCATCCGTATTTCAGTGGACTAAGGGGTCGCTTTGTGCTCCTCAGATGCAAAAGCCATTTATTCTTATTGTAGTGTTTTTTTTTCTCGACGAGTCTCGAACTAATAGCTGCGCAATAGTTATTCATCTTTTATCATATATCCGTATTATAAAACTTAATTTTTTTGAAATTATCAATCGATAAAATGATTGTTTAGTTTTTATTAAATTAAGTACGATTTTTTTTTATTTTGACTCGCTGATACCCTGTTAAAATATTTCATATTAATTTTTTTAAATAACATCTGGCCATAAATTAGGCAATTTTTTTAATTTGTATAACATTTCTACGGCACATACTTACAAAACTTGTCATTATTACATTGGAAATGTTTTTATGTACAAAATATACTTTTGTTTAGTTTTGAAAATGTGAGATGGTTTGATGAGAATTAAGAAAATTAATCTTTCCTCTCGAAATGTATAATGAAATAAAATCAACTTATTGATTTGTCATATAATATTATTTACGATACACAATGACAAAATTAACGAGCCCATACGTAACATACGTATTGACTCGTTAATTTTGTTAATTGGATATGTTTTACTGGACAAGGACCGCATTAATGTCACAATGTAATTAGCCAACAACACGAGTAAACTTTAATATTGGAAAACGTTAAAGCTATGGGCAAAGGGAAATTGTTAGTGTTTCGATGAGAAACTCTAATATTGAAAAATATTAAAGCAGTGGATAAAGGTAAATTGTTATTTTGTTTCGGTGAGTGCAATGAATTAATAATTTTAAATATAAATGGAATTATTAAAAATAAAGTTAAATATAAATTGTAATCCTAAAAATGTGTCAAGTTGATAGGTTATTACTAATTCCAATATCAATTTTTATTACATTTTTGATTATAATTATTCTAGTTTTTGAGAATTTTAGTACGCTCCTTATTCCCAAACACTGTGTTTTCAGTTCGTGCCGTCAAATTATGTAAATATTCAAAAATTTCCAGAAAAATCATAAGTACCTTCCTTGTCTTTACTTGTCCCTTTCTATTGCATTTCATAATCTCGTCAATTCTTTCGGTTTTATCCCTCACCTCTATCTTTCTCCAAAGCTCGTCCTGAGATATTCAGCGCTAAATTATTTTTGTTTTTACTATTTTGTTTTTCAAAAATGTTATTTATCATATATTTGTATCATCAAGTTTTGTTATATCTATTCGCATAACCTTGATCTTAATTAATAATATGACATTATAATTAAAATCAAAATAGGCATTCAATATTTATTTATTGACCAGTTTTATTTATGTTGTTTTATTAAATTTACGTCGATACAAAAATAAAAAATATTAGTATTATTACAGTATTAATTAGAATTTCATCCAATGATCAGGCTAGTTACTTATAATGGTTATGTGCAATGATTATATTCTCTATATGTGGTTTTATCGAGGTAGCAATAACTCGTGACTAGGTACTAATTACTTTTTATTCATCTTTGCCATTTGATATGCGCTTTATTGATCTAATTAGTTTTTGCCCATAAATTAAAAACAAGGCTTAAAAGTATAACCAATATATGTCATATTTTTACGTGAATATGAATTTAAATTCATAAAAGTGATTTATTTAACACTTTCTAAACCCGCTGGAACTCTTGCTTCCTCCGTCCTTCTAAAATGCGTATAGCCTAGAAGTATACAACTTAGGATATGTTTAGTCTAAATAATTGAATAGAGTATCAATCATAAATATGATAATTAATGCAAAAATATGTTTATAATTTTACGTAAATATGTTCATCAAACATACGAGTGTATGTACAGACAGGTCAATTCTACAGTTCTCTAACTAAATTAATGCTAAAGTATGTTTATCATTTCTTTCACGTAATGACGATGCAAGTATTCACGTCATTTTTATACAAAGATAAATTTTACCAGGGCAAAATACTTGCTTGAAACTTCAAAAGCACATAGCGTGGATAAGGAAGGAACGTCGCTACGGAGCAACGGGTCAACATGGTTTTCTAAATCCTTACATATGCAATATAAAGAAGCAAATGAATCATTCAATATTGTCCTTAATTTAGAGTCCTACCTATAATATCATAAACGCGAAATTTGTTTATTTCTTCTCATGTCATTGCTGAATAATATATCGACGCGATTTGTTGCTCAGAAATAGCCCATACGCTACTTTTTGTGTTGTGAAACCTCATTCCGACTAATATTACAATCCTAAATTATATTGTAAATGCGAAAGTGTGTTTATTTGTTCTTTTTTCACATCACAATGCTATTTCAAATTGAGAACAAGGATGAGATTTACCATCCTTAGTAATATTATAATTAATGTTTTAAATACAAAAGTGTATTTGTTTGTCCTTCTTTCATGTCGCAGTGGAGCTACGGATCGATGTGATTTTTTGCACAGAGCTATTTTGTGGACTAAGAAATGACATAGGCTAGTTTTCGTACTGGGAAAACTCATCCTAACTAATATTATAATCCTGAGTAAAATTTGACATGAAAAAGTTTGTCTTTTTTTTCTTATTTCGCATCAAATCGGAGCAATTGTGATTTTTTGCAAGGAGATAGTCGGTAGGCTGGAAAATGACATAGGATAATTTTCATCCCGGAAATCTCATCTTAATAGATATTATAATATTTGATGGGGTTTTAAATGCGAAACGTGTTTTTTTGTTCTTCTTTCTCGTCATAACGGAGCAATAGATCAATGTGATTTTTTGCACGGGGAAAGTTTGTGGGCCGGGAAATTATATAAGCTACTATTAATTTCGTGAAATCTCAACCTAAGTAATACTATAACCCTAATTAATATTTTGTTAGAAAAATGTGTTTCATTTTTCTTCTTTCACGTCGCAACGGAGCATTAGATCGAAGTTATTTTTTTTTCATGGAGATAATTGGCGAGCTACATGATATAGGCCACTCTTCATTTTCGGAAATATTATTTCTTGGGCAAATTATAATTTGAAGGAAAAGAGTACACAATAGGAATAAAGAAGCAACGTCGCAGTGGAGTCACAGATTAACGTGATTTTTAAAATGACAATATAAGGTAGCAACAAAACCATTGCCTTTAAGGGGTTAATATTTAAGGGCAAAGAATTTAATTTAGAGGCAAATATTTTTATTTTCATTCTTATTTGTATTATAAAGTCATAAAAAAAAACGCGTGAGCAAAGCCCCATGCAGTAATTAGTATTTATAGATAAAAACAATTTTTCTTTTGAACGTTTTTTATACAAATTTTGAAAAAATTAGTTTAAAATGTGAAAAAAATATTTTAAAATGTTAGTTTGAAATAGAAAATACAAGATTTGTGGGGTTCGTTTGCTTATTTTCGAAATTCGAATCAAAACTAACACAAGAATTGGTGAAATAATTCGAATAATTCTTAAGAGTTTAATGAAGAAAAAAACTTACTAGGCTGAATATATAGAAAGGCATAACATTGTCGAATTAATGGAACGAAATTGAAATTATTAATAATAAGGCTGAGAGATAATTTTTCATTTGATGATGAAACATTGCGAAAAATTTTGAAATTAAGTATATACGTACATTTACACAAAATACATGAAAACCTGTCAAACACGAGTAGAACCCGTAATAAGAGGGTTCCGGACACATTTGAGTCATAAACATTTGAGTGTAGGTACATAGTACTTCTATTTAACTATTTGCAAATACTAATTTTGCATAATGTAACAGTATTCGTTAGTTCCGGAAATAAGAGGAGAATGAAACATTTTCACATATTTTTTGAATATCTTTTTCAAAATGAAACTTAAAATATTTGTCTACGCCTTATATTAACAAAAAATTAAGGCTTTATTTAATCTGACTTTAAATTTTACATATAAAAATGAATAAATGTATTTAAAAATATGTGCTAACAAGACACATTTCTATGATAATCTCAAGCTTCTACGCCGCATGGTTTCTGAGAAAAACGATTGGGAATATAGAAAAACATAAATATATAGCTTACTATATTTTCATGGGCGTAAAAACACAGGTGTACACTTAAAAAATTATGGCATCTGGAATCATCTTTATAGTTTTCCTACAGCCCTTGCGTAGGCTTCCAAAAGCCCCTCTTTTAATCCTCCCGAATATTTGACACGAATATTTTTGTGTGTATGCTTTTGAAATATATACAGATAATTTTGTGTTTGTGTTGTAAAAATGTGTTTTACTATCATGCAACATTTCAAGTCTTTACGTCAAGTGGTTTCTGAGAAAAATACGGCTGTAACAGATAAAAGGATATGCACTTGAATGGTCTTGTAAGGTATTGTTTTTATCTTTCACAGTGTGGTTAATTATACTTTATAATGTAATTAAACATAGTTTATAACATAAGGATCAATCCACTGCTAAAAATAAATCTAAAAGTAAAAGACATTATGAAATACAAAGTTTCAATTACATTAAATCATTTATAATGGCTATGAATATTCAACCCTACTATATTACACATTGTAAAAAACATAGAGTATATTTTTAGGCAGAGTGGTCGCGATACCACCAGCCAGGGGTGCATCTTGGCACAGAATAACAAGCCGATATTAAAAATGTATGGGAAAAATGTTTTGGAATAATTTTTTGTTTCCTTTTGCTATTTATTACATTTTGTCAATCTAAATTGTTTTATATGAAAGTTAAAATGATGAATTGATCATTTTACTGCTTTTTTTCGCATATCAAATTAAAGCATAATTGTTTGGAAAGGATCCTTTGTTGCAAAAATCCGTTTTCCATAAAATAAATATTTGAAACCTATAAACATTGATCTGCCTTAATTATAAAGGTAAACTTGGTCTTTTTTTTTCTTGTCAAAATCATTATACAATATGTCCCAGAGTTTAGAATAAACTTGGCAAAAATGAAGGTTTTTCGTCAAAAGTTTTTCGAAAAGCCCTTGAAAAACACGCCCTTGAAACTCTAAGCTTCGCTACACAATAACCATAATTCTAAGGTTCATTGCTTACATGTGCTGAGTACATGCTTATTGTGGACTATAGATGTGGTCACAGTAAAATGCGAATACTGGAATATATTACAAACGTTTTGCCTTAGTATCGATTGCGATATCTATTAGCGAATAATTATTGTTAAGTAGAAACATTAGTTTTATTTCCTGAGTAAGTATAAAAAATTAAATTATATAATAAATAACAGAAAATAACATGGATATATAAGTTTTCTTATTATTGTAAAATAAAACCTAAAAGAAAAACTGGACTTGTTTGGAATTTCAAGATCTGGAAAGCGTTACTTTAGCTGTTTCATAAACCGACCATTCCATATATATTAAAACAAAAAAATGGACATAAGAATGGAATGCTTTTTTTAAATGTTGAAAACAAATGCATCAGATTCAAAAACCTTTTTAAAATTCGATTAAATTATATTGGAAAATGTTAAACAATAATCACGAATTGCTTAAATTTATATTTATATATGGGGTAATATTTATCTTTGCTTACATTTAAATAATTTTCCTCACCTAATTTGTTTCTCTTAAAATTGTAAAAGGATACTTATCTTCTTACGTCCTATTATAATATGTATATATATATATATATATATAAATACATACATGTTTGTATGTAGAAGCGAAATAGTTAATTAGAGGTATCATGGGAAATATAAATTGCGCAATGACCGCCCTAAACAGAAAAGTTTAGAGTGCAAGGTAAAAGTGGTATGGAAAAAAAAATTAATTATTAACGTCAATATTTATTTTTAGTGTTTCGTACTTCATAAAAAAAATAACTTTTTATCCATCTCTTGTATATCAAGTCCACTTTTTTCTCAGCAACGCTCCGAGGTTTCAAGTCGAAATTATTGTAGAATATAGAAGTAAAGTTACTGTAAATATTTCAGTAAAATCAAGTAAAATCAATGCAATAAAACGATTCAGTCTTTCAAATAACATGCAATTTGATTATGAATTAATATAATTCATCAACACAGCTGAGGGTACTACATGTTGACTTGGAATTTTTAATTTTTCCACGAAGTGTGGTCTCACACCATAAGTAAAGAAAAAATATTTTTGTTTAAAAACCAAAAAAGGATTTTATCAAGTATATATCTATGGAGATATAAAGCACTATTTTTCTTGTTCGTTTTTCTAAATTTGTTTTTTTTGTATTTATGTAAAATACCTACTTAGTAACTTAGTACTTAAGGATACTACGATATAATGATACGAATATTCAGCTTGCGTGATCTACTTCCTCTTGACTCTTTTATTAATGAATTTATCTTCATTGGAACAGCTATTAAGGACGATATACTTCTATAAAATAACATCTTCTCGTTAATTATAGAGAATACATTTTGAAGACTACAATAGATTATGATAATCATATAAAATACAAATATTTTAGGAAAGGTAAAATCAAAGCATTATATTACGAAATTAAATTTAAATGACAAGCGGAAAAGGAAACTGACACGATAGAAGCAGAATGTAAATAGCGAGACAATTACTAGAGAGTTTCTGATTTTTCCGAGAAAATATGTACAAGAACATTTCGGACACTATAATTCATTTATTCCACAAATTGACGATATAACCAAATTTCATATACTTATAAAACAATATTTAATGTTTAGGAAAGTGACTCAAATTGTCAGTAGTTTGGTCGGTAAAACTAACATGAAATATAAATATATCATAAGTGCCAGATTTTAATGTTTTTGCTAAAATAAAAGACAGTCTATTGCGATAAACCGTATTTTACTAGAGGTTATGGGCGTACTCTGTGCTAAATTATCAGTTATTTTTGTGAAAATAGATAATTTGTGAAAGTTATATCGCGGAAACATGACTACGAACTATATTGCCAGTGTTCCTAAACTAAAAGGAAGAGAAAATTATGATGAGTGGAGCTTCGCGGCTGAAAATTTGTTGGTTCTTGAAGGAATGGACAAGTACATCAAGCCAACGGCAAGTTTTGAAGTTAAGCCAGCAGACGACGCAAAAACGAAGGCAAAGCTAATATTGACTGTTGACCCATCGTTTTATGTGCATATTAAGAATACCAAGAGCGCAGCAGAATTATAGACTACATTGAAGACCATGTTTGATGACTCCGGTTTCTCACGCAAAATAACATTGCTGCGACATTTGATTTCTATTCGGCTAGATAATTGTGATTCAATGGCTACATATGTGACTCAAATGGTCGAGACAGCTCAACGGTTGAACAGCACAGGTTTTACAATCACCGATGAATGGGTGGGTTCATTATTATTAGCAGGTTTTTCAGATCGTTATTCTCCCATGATAATGGCAATTGAACATTCGGGCATTTCGATTACTGCAGATGTCATAAAGTCGAAATTGCTCGACATGGAAGTGACCAGAGACAATGACGCAGGTGCTGCATTTGCCGCGCGAAATAATCATTCGTTCAATAAGTGAAAGAAAGGCAGTCCCGGTCCTTCAACGTCAGTATCAAACGAGAAAATTACAGCAGCAATGACAGATTCATCAAAAATAATTACATGCTACAAATGTAAAGAAAATGGTCATTATCGAAATCAGTGCCCTTTATTGAAGAAAAACAATAGTAAATATGTTTTTAATGTCGTTTTCCTGAATGGAAAGTTCAATAAAACTGAATGGTACGTGGATTCAGGCGCCAGCGCTCATATGACGGTGAACGAATCTTGGGTAAAAAAAATGAACCGATCACCTGGACCTGTCAGATGGTGTTTATAAGTTGAGGTTAGAAACACAGACTTATATGTTGGCCGCACCAGCAGTTAGTGGAAATCTGTGGCACAGAAGATTAGCACACCTAAATAGTCAAGACATGAACAAGATGAGAAATATTGTGAATGGTTTGTCAAATGAACAAAATTTTGACATAACGAAATATCAGTGTACAACTTGTTGCGAGGG
Source organism: Druceiella hillmani (assembly GCA_039881145.1). NCBI lineage: Eukaryota > Metazoa > Arthropoda > Insecta > Lepidoptera > Hepialidae > Druceiella > Druceiella hillmani. The sequence continues at coordinate 1,676,444 of JAYKKI010000132.1, forward strand.
AAAGCAAACAAGATTATCCTTTTCGCATGTTGGTGAGAGAAGCACATAATTATTACAAAGAGTTCACACAGATATTTGTGGACCAATGGAAACCACGTCATTGAATGGTGCTCGATATTTCATACTGTTTGTAGACGACTTCAGTCGGATGACTTTTATATACTTTATCAAGAATAAAAGTAAGGCGCTCAGCAAATTCAAAGACTTCCAAACACTGGTTGAGAATCAGTTGAATAAGAAAATAAAGATGATACGTTCAGATAATGGACTTGAATTTTGCAATAAGGAGTTTGATAATTATTTGAAACAAAAGGGTATAATTCATCAAAAATCAAATAATTACACGCCTGAATAGAACGATTTATGTGAGCGAGCCAACCGTACAGTTGTGGAGAAGGCTAGATGTCTATTGTATGATGCAAAGCTGGATAAACGATTTTGGGCAGAGGCAGCTAACACTGCTGTCTATTTGAAGAATAGATCTGTTGCTTCAAGACTTCAGACAACTCCGTACGATATGTGGTATGGGAAGAAACCAGATCTCAGTCACATCCGTTTATTTGGAAGTAAAGTCATGGTGCATATCCCCAAGGAACGTCGTTTGAAATGGGATAAGAAAGCCATGGAGCACATTTTAGTGGGATATAGTGAAGAGGTCAAGGGTTACCGGCTGTATAATCCTGCGAAGAAGAGTCTTCTTATAAGTAGAGATGTCATCGTGATGGAAAATGAATCAGAGCTCAAAGAAACAGGCAACAAGCCAGCTATCTGGATTCCTAACGAAGAGACACTTGAAGATAACATAGAAAAAGAGAGCACAGTTTCAGTGGGGGATAAATCGTCTCATATTTCAGAGACAGAAGACTGCCCATCAGATTATTTTTCAGTGTATGAGGAGAGTAATGAAACAATAACGGAAACTTCATCTCCAACCACAGACATATTAGACACAGAAGTCCAGACGACATCAACCCCAGAACAGTCACCAGAATTACCTTAAAATCGTTCCAGGAAAGCAACTGAACGGTATGGTTTTACAAGCCTTTCCAACACTGTTTCAGCATTAGAGGAGATAGTGTTCTCAGAGGCTCTTGCAGGGCCTGAGAGTGAACAGTGGAAGAATGCCATGGCCGACGAGCTGCAGTCTTTTGAGGACAGCGATGCATGGGAGCTCGTTGACAACCCTGGTGATGTGACAATTGTGAAGTGCAGGTGGGTGCTTAACAAAAAGTTTGATGTGGCCAGTAATGTGCGGTTTCGGGCTAGATTGGTGGCAAAAGGTTTCTCGCAGAAACCTGGAATTGACTATACGGACACGTTCTCTCCCGTGGTTAGACATTCAACGCTCAGATTATTGTTTGCTCTCAGTGTTAAGATGAATATGAGTATTGATCATTTGGATGTTACTACAGCATTCTTAAACGGTTTTTTGAGAGAAACTATTTACATGTCATTACCTGAAGGTTTTATGAACAAAAGTGGGGGAAAGGTTTTAAAATTGAAAAGAGCAATCTATGGGTTAAAACAGTCTTCCCTTGCGTGGTATGACAGAGTTAAAGATTTACTATGCAAATTAAATTTTAAAAACAGTCAGTATGAGCCTTGTTTGTTCACAAAAACTAAAGGTGAAGCTAAAATTATTGTGGCCTTATATGTGGATGACTTTTGAATTTTTTCGAATTGTCCCGTTGAAAGTAAAAAATTAAAAGATACTTTAGGATCAGAATTTAAGCTAAAAGATTTAGGACCTGTAAGGCAATACTTAGGCATGATAATAAATGTTAGTAAAAATGTAATTACTGTAGATCAGCAGCAGTATATTGATCAGCTATTAACTAGGTTCAATATGTTGGATTGTAAAATGCATAAAACACCAATAGAGTATAAATTAAATTTAGAGAAACCTGATAAATGTGTACCTGATGTTCCATATCAGAAGTTAATTGGATCATTAATGTATTTGGCAGTATTAACCAGGCCTGACATTTCCTATTCTGTTAGCTATTTGAGCCAATTTAACAGTTGCTATGATCTTACACATTGGCATTATGCTAAACGCATTCTTAAATATTTGCAATGTACAAAAACTTACTGTTTAAAATATTTTAAGGGCGGTAGCAAGTTAGAGGGCTTTGTAGATAGCGATTGGGCCAGCGATGCCATAGATAGGAAGTCCTACACGGGCTTTTGCTTTACTATGTCGGGATCTGCCATTTCATGGCAAAGCAGAAAGCAAAAGTCCGTATCGCTCTCTAGTACAGAGGCAGAATATACTGCTTTGTCTGAGGCAGCTCGCGAAGGAGTGTATTTGAGAAACCTGTTACATGAAATAACTGGTAACTTATCTGTAATACAGATCTATTGTGACAATCAGAGTGCTTTAAAGTTGTCATTAAGTAACCAAAGTCACAACAGATCAAAACACATAGATGTGAGATTCCATTATGTAAGAGATGTTGTTAAAAATTAATATATTAAAGTTATGTACTTGTGTAGTGAGGAAATGCCTACTTACCAAAGGACTGTGTACTATTAAGCATTATAAGTTTATGTGTAAATTGGGCATTGTACTTAAATAAAATTGTTGTTTATTTTGATAAGTGGGGGTGTGATAATGTTGTATCAAAATATGTAATTAGTGAATAGTAGCGCCATCTCTTATCGTTTTGTAGAAACGGTTTGTCTGTCTATGACAATTTGCTAAAATAAAAGACAGTCTATTGCGATAAAACGTGCTTTACTAGAGTTTTGTTAAGGTAATATAATCATAAATGACGATATATTCGTGATATAATCGCTTAATACTATTAAATTACGAGACTGGATACAGTGAAAGTCAATTAAATAATAAAGAGATGTGATTGTTTTGCCAAAAATTGCAATTTGCATAAAGTCTCTATACATAAGAATATATGTACATATTATCTTAAGTATATATTGTGTATAGTAAAATTCCATCTGAATTTCAAGACATAATACAGAATTCTATATTTGTAAAAACTTTATCATTTTTATCAGATATTCATTCATATAATAAAACGTATTTTATATTTATATTGTATTTTTTTTTATTCATATAATAAAAGTATTTTATATTATTAAGAAGGAGCTTTTTATATAATGGCTAACCTCTCCAAAATTTGCGGTAAAAACACTGCCTTCATTTTTCGTGCTTAGGCCACGCCATCCGGTTAATATTCGTAACAACTGTCGCGACAAAGCTCTTTAGCGCATGGTAACAGCCGACAGCTAAATTATCAGCATCGCCCAAACATTCGTAACATGAAACGAATTCTTTGTTCATAAATATAATATACCAATCACAATAACGCGAATCTTCGTCGAAACTCAATAGCGTGACCGAGAAGTAAGCGATACTGACGTTGTTTAGTACGAGGTATGTAATTCCACTCTAGTATAATAATACGTATATGTCTTGTTCGTTCGTGAAATATTTATCCATTTTTATAAAAGAGATAGAATACATGTCATGTAACCATAGGTGTATATATATATATATATATATATATATATATATATATGTGTGTGTGTGTGTGTAAAATCAGCGAAAAGTATATTTTTATATTAAAATTATAATATGGGTACATTACACGTACACATACACATTGACATTACCATCTTCAAAACATATTGATCCAGTTATTTTTTATGCAATTTTATCGTATTTTGTAATATTTTTGGTACTAATTTATTATAATCATACTTTAAATGATATAATTGTATTTTCCTTATTTTAGAACAATCTTCTCTTTGTTGTTCCGATCGCGTAGATTTCTGCTATACATAGGTCGGCGGGATATACATACTGGCATTTGGCTCTCAAGACTCGTTAGCAATAAATGTAACATACACATTTCACTATCTTTTGATATACAGCTATGTTAAATTTTATTACTAAGCTAAAGCACCGAGTTTAATGCTGCAAGAATTTTAATGTTTTTCTCGAGTTAAGAAGCTTATAAATAAATTAGAACTATGAATAACGTTTTTATCACCTGTTTAGACAATTGAGTAAAAATGATTGAGTAAAAAATGTTTGAATTCATTTTTGTGTTATCAGTATTTCACGAGGACAAATACACCTATATATTATGTTACTCCACAATTTTCGATTTAAAGCGGTTTCTAGAAATAACGGTTGAAAAACGGCTGTGCGGTAACTATGCTACAGCGGTATGCTGCAACGGGTGCAAATTTGAAGTTAAGAATCCTAAAAAACTTTCGTATTTATAATATTAATAAAAGCTAAAAAGTACAAAAAAAATTACGTTGTTTGAATTTTTTTTCTATGCACTCAGGTGCAATTTTTTTAAAATTTTAATTGAAATTAGAGTTGATACCAATCAAAGTCACGTGGAATTATAACGTGGCTGTAATGAGAACCCAATATTATTGTTACAAATCGTGTTTTTTGTTGTCTTCAAAATCTTACATGGGGATGAGAAGCATTTACTATTGCCATTTCAAGACTCAAAAGTTATAGTTGTAAAATGTATATATGGTTCGCAATTTATAGTGTGTACAAGTAGTATACTAATCTTTATATTTCAAACTTGCAATCAATTTCATTCCATTAATCCAATTGTATTAAAACTGAACAAAATTTTAGGACATTTATATTAAAAGAATTAATATTCATATTCGTCATTATATATGCGTATATATAAGTACTCCGTTTAAGAAAAGTTTATATAAAAATTATTTTAGGTAAAAAAAATTTAAGTTTTCCTTATTTGTTATTTACCTACGTTAAACTTATTTTCATTTTATTTCACAAAACCTCACGAATCAGAAAACATTCATGAAAATAAAATGCAACACTCCTATAACTGGTAGATTTCAAGAGTCTGGCAAGTGTGATTGTTTTTCATAATTACTCACTTGGAGAACAGAAGCGCAACTATGTACTGAACTTTGTTGATATTATTCAGTTCTAGATTCCGTACGCAGAGAATTTCCCAGACACAACGTTTATAACTAATGCGGTAAACTAATTCATAATTGAAACTTTTCTTCTGTATTGAAAAATATAGTAAAATTTATTTGAACTCGATAGAAATTGAAGTATTTTACCAAGGAAGGCATAATAACCAACCGAAAGCTAATTACTTCAGATGCCATGTCACTCTTAATTAACCGAGTAATGTTTTATCGCGAGGGAGGTTAGCCATCTGCTTCTATTGAGAGAATGAAAGCGTTAAATCGATCGTATTACTAATTAGCGCGAAGTCAACGTCAACGGCTTTGCCATAGCAGTAAAATGCTGCCAACACAAAGACAAGTTGAGAAAGGTTCGGAGTGTACGCAGACCGGAAATTACTAGTAAAAGCTTCAGCGGTTACCAGACTAAGAAAGATAGCCCCATCACATGAAGCAATGTCAAGTCGAGTACCATGACAGGTTGTTTAGGCGTTAATGTACCATCAAAACGATGGAGAGTTTTCTTTCAGCTTTTCTTCTACATTACATTATATATATATATATATATATATATATATATATATTATATATATATATATATATATACATGTATTTGTATATATATATATATATATATATATATATATATATGTGTATGTGTATGTATATTTATGTGTATATCTACATATCACGTTGGTCGAATTGCCATTGTTTCCAACGGCGATAAAAATAATGTTACGTTTATTATCAAATCATACTAGATACTGCATTTTTGCAGGTCCGAATGTTTTTAAAAGTTCACATGTATTCATATAGGAATAAACCTGGTTGTAAAAAAAGCGATGTTAACTATAAATTACCCCGATCAGCTTCAGAGAGAAGAACATAAAGGGATATGCATTCTTGTTTAGCAAAATTCAAGCCGATATAAGGTTCTATATTCAAAGAAGAATGAGAATTAAAATATCCTAATGCAGTGTGAATACACACAAACAGTGCTGAGTGATTTTCGTCCTCACGTATAAAAGAAAGCATCGCTCCACAGTTGCAACACCATTGTCGAAATCAAACATTCCTCCATGTCGAGCCTTGCGAACTTTATTAACATTTATATGCAAAACGAATGAGTATATATATTCATTAAAGTTTAACAATCATTCAGAAAAAATACAAAACTACATACATACTAACAAGCTATTCACAAATGGATTACGTAAAGAGCTTAATATTGAATCTCTTAATAGCTTAATTGGATTACGTAAAGAGCTTAATATTGATACTCGTATATCTTAGAAATTTTTGTTTTATAATTTTGTAGGAAAAATATTTCTTTATCGGGTAAGGGTAAGATATAACATAAGTTCAAAGACCATTGGTGTACATATACATACACAAATACTAATACTAATAATATAAACACTAATATTGGCACACTATTAATTAATATACCTCTATGAATCAGTATGAGCAATTTCCGCTGAAACTGATTTTGAATCAATTTGAGAATTTTTTAAACATTTATTCACACGGACAAAAATAAATTAACTGACATCATTATCTTACATACCTAAAATACCTATGTACCTAAATACGTGTGTAAATATATACACAAATACTAATATTGACACATTATTATTTAATATACCTGCATGAATCGGCTTAGGAAATTTTCGCTGAAACTGATTTTTAATCCGCGAAACTGATTTTGAATCGGTTTCAGAATTTTTGAGATAATTATCATACATAGAGACAAAATATAAATAAACTTACATCGTTACCTTATATACGTAAATACTAATCGATCTCAGGTCTTAAGACACCTACAGAATCTTTCTTCTACGCTGTCAAGTATCCATTATATTACATATTTATTATTGTTGACAAACACGGTTGACAAAAAATCGTGGTTGCATTCATAACGCGTATTCTTCGTAATGGTACAATAGAATAAATCCTTAGACCATTATCATTACAATACACCACAAATTTCACGCAATAAACCGGAATTCGTTCAATTTATCTTGGTGAATAAACACGAAATGACGTGGGAACGATTCGCCAAGCAGTCATATTGAACGTAGGTACCCGCGGACGCGCAGAGAAATTACGATGCGCTTTCAAATGGCAAACTCGTAATAATCTGGCCATTGTACCACTTACGATGTCTTCCAAAGGAAACGAAAGGGATTATTAAATTCATGCGGAACCGGAGCGGTACTTATCTTGCGCAATCGAGCTAAGTACTCAGTGAGTAATACGCGAGATGCTCAACACGGTATTACGCTTATAGTACGAATGCAGTAAGGAGGCCAAGTGGATATTATCCTAAGTGAATTGCATATAATATATAATTGTGATAGTGTAACAAACGTTTGAAAAATTTTCAATAGAAATTGGCATGGGTTTTATATTTGAAGGTTAGTGAAATTGAATAAATCTATGAAAGGGAAGTGGATTATGTTTAATTTTTTTTCTTCTAGTGGATTGTGTTTAATATTTCTTTTTTCTAGTGGATTGTGTTTAATATTTAACAGAAATAGAAAGAAATTTTAAATTTAAGAAATGCCAATATCTGTAGTTGACTTTTCTCATGCACTATGACATTAAAATGAAAATGAAGCAATCGAATTCTAATCAATTGATGTTAGATGGCTTATCACCCGACACAAAAATTCAATAAAATAGTGTGTGGTCAGTACTCAGATGAGTGAGTATATATAACTACTCGACATCGAAAAGGAGTAAATCTTTTAAAATGTTTCTTTTCCTGTCAAAATGCTCTTCACTAGTTATTTCTTTTCATTAAAACTGTTACCAAATAAAGAAAATGAAGCAAATGGAAATATGGAATATTTAAATGTGTTATATAAATATTGGCCCTAAGCAAAATTGTAGTTATAAACAATTACGTTAATGTTTTTTATATAGCTCTCAATAAAATCAGTGTTATAGAAATGTTCTCCATAATATTCAAAAAGTATTTTTTTTTCAAATTAATTATTATAATCCATTATAATAGCCGACATAAAATAAGAAGGATTTTGAATTTCTCTTTTTCTAGTAGTATAAAAATATTAGATAATAATATTAGAGTGGAAAAATGGTATCTTTATAATGTAATTTGTTACCATTATTTTGAAATAAAATTAATTGCATGTTGTACATGTAGCATGTATACTTTGCATATAGCAAAGATGTTAGGTTGGAAATGAAATAGGTATGGGAAATGTTCACTGATATTGATTTATATAACACAATAAGGTAATAAGATCTATTATCAACTAAATTTGATGAGTGATTTTTTGAACGCATTTAATGAAAGTATTATTTCTTTTATAAGAAGAACTGAGTATGTACCTAGTAATTAATGAGGAATAAGAATTAATATTAACTCAAAAATAGTTTGAAATATGATTTTATTCCGTGTAACTGATATTCTACTTTTGTACTCAATTTAATCTATTAGTTACACTTTTAATATTTTCTATTTATTACACTTTTAATATTAAATTATTCACAATTAAATGAAACTGCGGATGTAGTATTATTTCTACTTTCTTTAATTTTTTTTACCACGACCTAGGTTTCGTTGTATTACAACATCTTCAAGTGGGCTATTAGCAAAGATTTTTGCTAATAGCCCACCTGAAGATGTTGTAGCAAAGATCTTTGCTGATAGCCCACCTGAAGATGTTGAAATACGACGAAAACTAGATCGTGGTAAAGAACTTAAATAAAGTAGAAATAATACTACATCACGTAATTTCATTTAATTGCGAATAATGAATTTCTACAAAATTAACGCCAAATATATTCAATATTAAATTATTAATAAAGACCATTTTCTAGATTAAAAAGATTTTAAAAAGTTGTGACATTGACTATTTGTACTTATGAAAAATTTTGTAAAATCTTACATCGTTACTAGGTTATATTGTAAAAACTTTTTTCTTAGCCCGATATACACGTCGAAGTAAGAATATTTGCAATTGCAATTGCAACACAGACATTTACCATTGGAGTAACAAGTATTTATTTACATTTAACTGCGATTGCGAGTACTTTACTGTTTGAGAAATGCGTCGAGAAAACTGTAATAAAGAATAAAGAATTGACTAACTATTTAATGCTTAAAGTATCCATAAATATAAGAATGTGTGCTGGATATAAGGTACTTTCGTATATGAAAATATATACACCTTGTACGATTCATTGTCGAGATATCTCACAAAAAATGTATACGTTTTATCACAACACTTTCCTTTGAAATATATTTCAAATAATAAATATATATCCGTGTTTACATGCAAAGTTCTCCTGTTTCAACAGTTGAGTTGCTTAGTGGTGCACAGAAGTAATATATATATATATATATATATATATATATATATATATATATATATATATATATGTGTATATATATATATATATATATATATATATATATATATATATATATATATTATTACGCTTTCACTTAGAGTAAACATCGAGAGACTAATGTAAAATGGAATGACGCTGATATTTTTTTAAATTTTCTTCAATTTAATAAATATATTTTATTTTTCATAATAATTGTAAAATAAATATGTATTAAAATTTTTTAGTCTTATTAAAAGTATTTTTAGTCTTATTTCCGTATTCGGACTAAACCTCTGTGGTATTTCTTTAAGATTCGTGACGAGAAGGTCAAGCCCAACGGATTTGAAATGTGGCATGGTTTTGATAAATCATTGATTCCATTACAGTAAACATATTATAGTCTAAAATATTTAATATAGAAGGAGAGAGTAGAATATCCCAGTAAAATGACCAAAATTTTATGCAGTTATATGTCTCGATATTCGCCATAGTATATTTGCCTATATTAAGAAATATAAAAATGTAACAATGTAAGTAGATCAATACACTCGATAAGCAAAGTCGGTCAATAATATATAAATACGATGTTTATTCAATATTCAATTCCGGGTTTGGAGATAAAAATTCTTTTAAAGCAAGTGTATTAACAATTTTATTATATTAACGACCCTGAGACGCCTAGCTATAGTTCTATTTATTCCAATTCTTTAGCAAGAAACTAGAAAATTACATTTAGATTACAAACTTATTATATTACGATACAAAGTCGCCCTCCGCCTCTGCCTGTCCGCAGACACACGATTTTCTCAGTAACTGATAAATTTTGTTTCACTTTTGATTATTCGATAGACTGATTCAGTTGAATGGTTCAAAACTTTGTACAATAGATTCGGCGATAGTATATCTGTATGTATAACTTAAAATATATATAATTATAATTAAAGTTTTACCGTCGAATAAATACCTAATTTTGCGTTTTAATTTTCTAGAGCCTACAATAGAAAACTTCTAATCAACTTATATAAATCAGATTCCCCTTCCCTATTTTAAATTTCTAAAGAATAGTTTAAAAATTATAACAGGATACAAAAGCGGGCAATACTTCGTGTAAACGTTTCTAAAACATCGTTTTCGTAATACGATATTCAAAGTAAGTTCTTGGATATAAGTTGATTTGATTAATAGGTTTTGGTTAATATTTTTACCGTCGAATAAGTACCTAATACTGCATTTCAATTTTCTAGAGCTTTCTGTACAAAATGGTCCTTAAATTCAAATCAACTTATTTAAATCAGAATTCCCTTCTCTGTTTTAAATTTATAAAGAATAGTTTAAAAATTATGACAGCATACTTTAGTTTAAAAATTATGATAGTGTATAGAAGTGGTAAACACTCCTTGAAAACGTTTCTAAAATATCGCTTCCGTAATACGAAATTCAATACATATATAAGCCGTAAATATAATCCAGAACTCGTATAATGAACCAACTGGATATTAGATATGTAATATCTTATTACTGTTTGTTTATTTTGACATAAGTTGTCGGATGTAAGTTAACTTGGTTAATAGATGTTGAGAGCAACATGTTTGATAATGATATATTAACAGACGGCTATCAAAATAATTTTGTCTGGAATATAATGACTTTAATCTTCTATTTCATTCAGGTTCGAGTTCTTCCTGTTTTTCGGTTAACATTTTTAGTCGGGGTTTTCTAGATGTGATTAATTAAATGAACAACATTTTATAAATACTAATTATATGGCACAAATGAAAAGCTGTTATAGTTTGTTAATAAAAATTACAGGATGCCTAAAATGTTAAATCGTGAAAACCAAATAAACAAGTAAATAATTATAAATAAATTTCCGCGAATGATACAAAAAAGTATATTTTATAATAATATTAGTTAAAGCTTACAAGTTATTTCTGTTATCGGTATAATGTATTACAATTTCCACGTGAGAATAAAATTGTTGTTTTACGAATTAGAAATAAATATTGTAACATTTTTGGTAAAAAGGGTTAATATTTTATTAACTATTTTTATAATTCTAGTGGAGAGAAATTTCTGAAAACATAAACAATGTCCATCAATCCCCGTCTTTCTTCTACCTCATCTCCTAAACTGTAGAATTCAAAATTACAGAAAAAATACGGAATCAACAAGAGCTTATCAAAAGTTTTTCGGAAAATTATTTGACGATTTTAAATCTCATAGTTTTTCAGAACATTTTTACAAATTTACGCTCATGAACCATGTGTCAGGCAATATAATTATAAGGTAAAATAAATCGTCAAAGTTTGCGAGTAGAAATATATTATCAACATTTGTAGTTTAGGAGAAATGCTGTGTTTGCTTAAACGTTTTTATGTACCTTCAAATTGCAAATTTTGCTCGTATTGAATAGGTTTTAAAAATGCAATCTACTAATTAAAATTTAGCACGCAGATAAATACAGTTCATACCATCAGTTAATTTTTTTTACATAGTCGCTGATAGCTCTGAGCTACTGTCATTTTAATACTATATCTGTCAGTCAAAATTATCGTTAAATAATCATAATTTGTTTAAACTTGTTGTGTATCTTAAGTAATTTAAGTTATTGCTTAAAAGAAAATACATTTCGACATAAATGAATGTCATAGATTGAAATAATTTATTAAAATGAACTGTCATAGATTGAAATAATTTGTTCAAAAAATATTGTTTGTTTAATGAAAATGATTACAAATTAATTTCTCTTTACGTTTCTAATTTCAATTATTAAAATTTTTTACCAAAATGTACAAATTTTATGTAATAAATATTTCGGATATTTTTAAGGAAATGTGAAAAGAAAAAAGGGGATTTTTTATATGAAAATAACGTACATTACATAAGATTGTAAGTTCAGTTAAGAGATAAGGTAAACAAATTGTTGAATAAGAAAGAATAGTGAGGGTATTAGAAAAAGTGAGAATATAAAAGGTTTGATGATTGTGAAGGAAATGTGATTAGAAAAATCAAGAAATGTTTTTAATAAAATTTCAATAAATTTCATACATCGTTTTTTTTATTCCGAATTATAAAACCGAATAAAAAAAGTCTTCTTTTAATTTGCATATCAGATTCCAACAATAAATATTAAGCAGACTTTTAAAGAGGTAATCAGAATACCAGTGATACTTAGTTTATTAAAAAAAAAAACAAATAAAAATGGTAACCAAAATTATTTTAAAAATTATATTTTAGCAAAAAAGTGACAGGGATATTATAGAAAGACTGGATTAGTGAAGTTCTATTGGCTCTAGGTAACATGAAAAAAAATTTGCATAAAGAACCGAAAGTAAGATTGGCATTTAGGTTTTTAATTATTATCATAGGAATATAAAAGCTTTTTAGTACGTACTTAAAAAGTGTTCGTAATTGTTTTTTTAAATAACAAAAGAAGAAATAAAGTTGAAAAAGATGTTCATTTCATTAAATTACGAAATTCTATTTACTCAGAAGTGTTCAGTCAGAAATAATAAAAATCAAACTGCGAAAAAAATTTTAAAAAGTTTCTGATCATTTAATTAAATAATCTGATATCGACCCCAGTCTAATCTTTTCTGAATAGAAAAAAACTTACATGACTTTGGTTGTCACGTAAGTTTTTGTCGGTTATGTACCTAAACATTTTATTATGCAGTGTTCGTATAAACTTATGGATTCACACAGTTCGTTGGTAATTTATAATGTTTTGTTTAATTACGGGACAAAAAAGGAATTCAAGGAAAGACATTTGCTTTCTTAAAATATAATATTTCATCCGAACTTTATTTATGAACGTTTATTTAGATAATTTAATATCACAGACGATCGGATCTTTTTCTGAATAGTACAATATTTAGGTTGTCATGTGAGTCTATTTCGGGTTTGTACCTAAATCTTTTATCATGCAATGTTCATATAAACTTACGGATTCACACGATACGTAGGTAATTTAAAATGTTTTATCTAATTAAGGTGCAAAAAAGAAAACCAAGAAAAGATATTTGTTTTTTAAATTATAATATTTCATCCAAACTATCAAAAAGTTTCAGATTGTTTAATTACCCTACACGGTAGCAACACAATTTGGAAGCTGCACGATTCTTGATCTTTATTGATTAATAAAATGCATATATTCGGATGTAAATTTTCGTCACATATGCGCTTGCGATTTCATTTCAGTACTATTAAACGTATCATAGATTGTATATATACACATTCTGCCATATTAGCAGATGGAAAGTTTTTTAACAACCTTTTGTTGATTTTCGTTTGGAAAAATAGATTGTTATGCATTTAGTAGGATTCAAACTAGTTAATGACATGCTGCTTTCGAAAAGTTAAAATTTAAATTCAATGAAGTTCATGCTATCTTCAATTTAATAGATTGAAAGTAGTCATTATCTTTTGGCCATAGAAATAAATAATTGTCATTTGTCTTGTATGTTTTGTCTCATTCTCCATGTTCTTCGAATATTTAACGTTTCGATTATAATTTTTTTCTTTTAGTAAAATATTTCTATTATAATATATAAGTAGTTTAGTTAGCGTTAGAGCTAACCGATTCTTGTAGAAGTTATGATGTTAAATGACAAACTTATGTGATGTACAGTTTAATAATATTACGCTTCATTGCAAGAATGTTTTTAGAGATAGAGAAATACTTTCTCTACCTCCAAAAACAATATCGGACCTCCTGCTGGTTACATTCATGCGCTGACTTACGCCCGCTCAAAAATTGGAAAGTGAATGAGAAATTTTTATGAACGTGTTTTACTGAATATTATTTTTTTTTTCTATTACTAAATATTATTTTGGTATGGTGCGTGGGACAATTATGAGCCAATATTAAAATATCCTAAATCTCATAAATAATAACAAAATAAAATAATATGTACTCAATTCATTTCGTAAGAAAGTGAAGAACTGACGAAGAACTTTATTCGTCATTAGGTATCGTTGAATTAGTAAAAAAGACTTAATACGAATATTCTTTTTTGCAATAGAATTTTGTCGTTTTGCAGAAATGGCTACTTTTTATAATAAATGATAATCAAGATATCATCGAGTTGCTATAGTATACTACAGTGGCATAAAAAGAAAGGGACATTTTTTGTATTGGTTTTGAGTCCAAGTCGGTAATGAGTTTTTTTTTAATGCTAAGTAACATAGAGCACTTAGTTTTAAAACGGTTTGAATTTCACATGATATTGATATACTTGTGTAATTATATTTTTCGTCATACGTAATAACGAATTAAAATTAATTTATAAGAGAAAGATTCAGTTTTTAATTGGTACCTATTATAATATAAATTTAAATAAAGAAAAAACTTAAAAAAAAACAAATCGAACGGCAATAAGTGTTAATTCACATAGGCGCAATCACCGATAAAATAAAACTGCAGAAATCTCCTCTGTGATCAAGTAATTTTTCATGTAAATATAATTACAGTAATTATGAACGATACCAAGCTACGAATAATTATAAAAGGTGATAACGTCGGCTTCGAAGCAAAAATATTTTCTGCACCAATTGAAGATTAAATTTCTGCACCAATTGCAGATTAATTGGTACCTGTTATAATAAAAATTTAAATAAAGAAAAAACTTACAAAAAACAAATCGAACGGCAATAAGTGTTAATTCACATAGGCCTAATTACCGATAAAATAAAACTGCAGAAATCTCCTCAATATTTTAAATACATCATATAATTTAAAAAGGCACCCCATCAAATAGCGCAAATAAATTTCAATCTATATTTGTGACATATTTATTTACAACTTTTCATCGATTTACTGATATTTGGAGAAAACTTTCTTAATTTATTATTGTACTAACACGTAAAACAATTAATAAGATAACTCTGTATGAAAATAATGATGTCATACCCAGAAATGGTATATTATATATTATATAACGTGAGTTCTGTTTTGGTGGGGTAAAGCATGAAAAAATATTTTTATTTTCCCAACATTTTGAATGGACGTAAATCCCTTTATATTTTTATTTCACTCTTAACCGGAAATAAAAATATTCGTAATTTCAAGATATATTTTACTTTTTTCCGGTGAAAAAAGTAAAATATATGATTGGTATTTTTGTACAATTACGGTTACACAGTGTCCGTAATTGTACAAAAATACCAATATTTTTATTTTGTTATAATTTTAGCTAACTATATACTCATTACCAGCTTATAAAAATTCGTTATATCAAAAAATGGAAATGCCAAAATTTCAGAAATTGTTTATTTATTTTTTAAATAAACATGCAACCTTGAATGGTAAATTATTTTATCAAAATTTAAAAGTTTTTTTTCAGACTTTTCCAGCAGCATAACAATATTTTTATTTAATTTTATCGGTTAATGATAATAGGAATTGCATAAGTGAAAACCGAAACACTCTCGTTTAGGTCGCTATATTGACGGGCGGAACGAATTTTTAGAATTTCTGCAGCATTTGTTATTGAGACGAGATGCGCTACGCATGTCATAAGTAATAAAAAAGAAAATATTTTTTAAGAATTACAGCTATTTCGAATTTCGGGAAAATTTACTAAGAATGTATACAAGAGTAAAATTTATTGCAAATATATATATATATATATATATATATATATATATATATATATATACATATATATATACATATATATATATATATATATATATATATATATATATATATATATATATATATATATACACACTCGCATATAAGGTTTACTAAATGATTTTAATAGGAAAACTGAAAGGGACAGAAGCACACATGCGAGAAAATTGGAAATTTATTTGTACAAATATGTAAATATCACAGAATTTATCCTATTTCAATGCTTATATATAATTTTAATATTAGTGTCTCTATTGTAAATAGCTCTATACTCGTTAAAGTGTGAAGATATTATAGAATTTATTTGCATAAATGCGTAAAAACTGGATCAATCGTACAGAAAATCATTGAACTTGAAGATGGATATTTACGTTAAGGTTAACCCTTGTTTGCGAATTACATGGGTCAAAGCTGACCAGTGCTGAGGGTACTAATCGGCAAGATGTAGGGTAACGGGCGCGTTCTTGTGGATATAATTTATCAGGTCAGTATGCTGGAAAGGAACATCACGTTACGCAGAAGTGCGGAATTACATTAATAAGAAAAAAAAATTTTATAGTGATACACCCTATTCAATTTTTGAAGTCTCGATATATTTATGGAAGAAAAGTTCTAAAAATATTGAACCTGGTATGGAAACGTTATAGGACCTGTTGGTTGGACCTTAACTCTATTATAGTTCCGCACCTCAAAAGGAAAAAACATTGAAGTTCATGCAAGTTCCATCAGCCTGTCTACTCGACGAGTGCATTCGTTTTTCTAAGAAATAGTTTGTTAATTTCATATATCGTGTGCTTGAAATAAAACATCCTAATGATCTCGAAATGACTTTTTTTAGCTTTTATGTAAGATCGTTTTAGAATATTGTTGATGACAATGAAATTACTCGAATCGTAACCAAGAGAAAACGGTGTTATAAGCCGTTTATTTAAAGTTTATTGGAATGCTATAGCAATTATTCAAAATCTTAAATCTGTTAACAAATTCGCGATATTTTTAGGCCATTGAAAAATATACTAGCCAATATATTTACATAGTAGATGGATATACGGATATGAGGTTCTCGATTAATCTTAAGTACATACATGAAATGTTGTATGCAAATATATGGATTGAAACCTTGGTTATATGTTGGTTATATAACTCGATTCCAGGTAAATTAAATCGCGGGCCGAACTTCGCATTGAATATATTATATTGTGCAAGTGTGCATATGCATGTATATACGTGGGTGCGTGTGTATGAGCTCGCGAGCGTGCGTGCACATTTATATATGTATACAAAAATATATATGACGATATAAATACGTATGCCACAAGTTCATTTAAGAAATATTCATAAACATGTAAAAAATCTAATAAAAATATATTTAGAAGTAGCTGTGATCGCGACTTCGTTCACTTGAGCTTTAAAACATTGTTCACGAAAATTCTATGTAAACAATGTTTCCTGTAGGACCATGAGGGACATAAATAAATTGTTTGTTACTGACGCCGGAGAGTGCTACGTACAGCTGCTCGTGCGAAAAGCAACTGATGCTTAGGTCCACGCCAGCTACGCGCAAGGTTTGTCCTGTTTTTGAAAACAAAATGACACCACGATTTACGAAATTTACTTGCGACATATTTCGTTACATAGCAGGCGACGAACACTAAAAAAAACATATCGCGTTATATAATAGAAAACATTTAGCGTCATATATCGTCGAGTAGAAACAAGAAGTATATAAATGAATCAAAACAACTAAATTGCGTTATTATGAGTCGTATTTATGTTGTGTTGTTTATTTTAAATTCTTATTTGCGTCACCTATTTTAGAAAAGCAAAATAATAGAACAAACCTTGTAATTTTATTTAAGCCTGAAAATATGTAGAGAGAATGGATATGATGTGAATTATATTGCATTGCATTATGTAATTTGACATGTTGTAATATAAAAAAAGGTCCAAATCCATTCAGTGATAATTGACGTGATACGATAGAGAAAAATTACGTTTTTTAAAACCTTGTGCTGACATCTATTGGTGATCTTTTTAAACTGAACTTAGTTAAATATTATTGAGCTGTTTTACTTAATTTTTTTAATTATGGGTATTTATATTTATTTATTGCCTCATTTTGTAATTAAAATATATGTATCGATATGTATAGATTGGCAAAAATATCTAGATTCGGAGTGATTTTTCCACGAACCAGTTTTTTTATTTTCGCTCAGAAATGAGACATTTTCCATAATAAAAAGTATATTATATGTTACCAAATTTCATAAAAATCCATTTGGTGTTTTTTGCACAGAAAAACAGACAGACATTTTCCCAAAATATAAAAGTATCCCATATATTGACCCGGATAGTCAGTTAAAATCATACCAAATTTCATTAAAATCCGCAAAGTAATCTTCGCGTGATGTGGTAACAGAAAGATAGACAAACAGACAACAATTTTTAAAATGATAAATTTGGTCTTTATATAATAATGATTATTAGAATAAGATTTTCCCAAAAATATTCAATGTAGAGCTTAGTTACAGTTTTATATAGATGACATGCGAAAAGTACAGTATTTGAATGGAGAACACATTAAGCTTAGTTAATCAAAAAAATCAAAGGTCATATAAAAAATTAAGTGTTTTCCAAATGCAGGTTTTTTCAAAAACATTCATATACATCTTTTAATGGTATAAGAAATAAATAATGTTGGTGAATTCTCATTATTTAAACGTTACAAATGCAAATATGTATTTATATTGTCTACAAGTTTGAGAAAATTGTTAATATACTTGAATAATTATTATTAAACTTTTGTTTAATAGTAATTGTTCAAGTATATTGTGAAAGGGTTTTCTAATTTGTGAAAGTATCTGTATGTAATCAATTTATTTTTTAGACAAATAGTTTTTACAAAACAGGGGGAAAAAATGGGTAATTTAAAAACGATTTTTACACGAAACGAAAGGCCACTAAAGCATATAATCTAATAGCATTCCGTTAAGTTCTAATTTAAATGCATATTTTAAGATTAGCACCTTTGATGCAAAAAGACAAGCATTCGATTTTCTTTTTACCATTTGTCGGTCTATTATGGCACCAACCCTTGGGTTATTGCGTAATACTTGCAACATTTTAATTTCAATTTTAACCAAAGTAACAAAGTATCTGATTTTCCTTAAAGTACCAAACATAAGCAATAAGATATTGAGAAATGTAACTAACGAAGGCTCCAAGAGAGCTATTTAATTACATTTCGCACAATATATAGATGATACTTTCGGGCGTCAGATTTAGATAAGTACTTTATTTATTGGTTTTTGTTTGTAATTTATCCAAAAATTAGTATTTTATTGTGACTATTTCAATAAAGGGTTTTTTTAACTAAATTTCGTTTGCTTATTCTCGACTTTTAACGTTAATTATTTGCACCAATTTAACATGACGGCTAGATTTAAAACCATAGTTTTAAATAAGTGTTTAAAATAAGTATACGATTACAATTATGGTATCTATGTCATGGCACTTATAGAGATACGGTATAGGGACAAGTGAGTATATTACATAATATGACACAGGTTTCTTATTAAGGTACAAAATTTTAATCATGATAAACTATTTAGGAGTATTTGCACAGAAAGCCAGTGCATACATGAATATATTGAGTCAAATGTTAATAACCTGCTGAGAGTAAGTATTATTTAGGTAATAATGGTAAAAGTCCTTGATAATTATAAGATCAAACCAAGCAAGTTTTCTCTGGTTTCGCAGAAACACTGAACATCCATTAACAAAAAGACACAGAAACTAATTTCTTCCCTTTGTTACTTCATTTCTCATTTGCTGCAAAATGGACATTTTACTAAGACGAGATCTATTCCGTATTTAGTCGTTTCTTACTCTGAAACATAAATGTCGAAAAAATAGCTTGTGGACGGAAGTTGTTTGGGCTGAGTATCATTTCCCACAAGTTTTAATACTCAAATAAAAGAATTCCTAGACTTCAAACTTACCAAGTGGAGACCTGAAAATGTGTTATTCTAAATAAGCCATCGAAACGTAATTGTGAATATACTTCATTGTTTTGTTATTTGAATTAGTGGAAGTGAATTTTTTTATTTCTGAACTTGGACGTCAAATTTATACAGGAGACAATGATGTAATAGTTTGCGACTTTGCTCTCGTGGAATTAGCATTATTTAAATTTAAGTTATGTGTATTTGTATATATACGCATAGTATTCCCCCTGTTATTATCCGTCTATTTTGCAATCTTAAACATTTTTTGCTCAAATAGAATGTGGGAGAAGGAGCGTTAATTCATATTGAAGAGTTTTAATACATCCCCAATCTTACCAACAAAATACTTCAGAGTTATTAATAAAATAGATACTTTGAACTATACAAAATAAATGTGTGATACTTTAAATAATAAATGTGTAAGTAAATTATATGAACTTCCATGCAAACTTCCACCCCCCCTTACTAAGGGTTGATTTTTTAACGGTTAATTTTTAAGGGTGTCTCTTTAGCGATTGATTTTAGGTGTTAATTTTTAGGTGTTGCTTTTGAGGGCTAATTTTTAAGAACTGTTTTTTGGGTTTTATTTTTAGGAATTTATTTTAGGGGTTAATTTTTACGGGTTGATATTTTAAAGTCCAATTCCAGATCGTTGTTTACGTCTATGCGAAATATCATATAAATACATACAGTAGTTATTGCGTGATTGAGATTGAGACATTCAAACAAACAACAAATTCACAAACTTTCACATTTACAATATTAGTAAGATGTACGCATGTGACGAAATTTTTAAAAATGTTTATATTAATAAAAGCATTTAAAATAATACTATAGAGAATTATTATGCAGCTTACTAAGTCGGCTGATTGACCCAGTTACTGAAATAATCGTAGTGAAAAATACTTTTTTTCTTAGTTAATTATGTACGTAACGTTAAGTAAATGTATTGGCCAAATAATGTGTTTCTATAGTCTCTTGGTTTTTGAACTACTTCTACGTTTTCCAATTATGAAACTAGATATACTTGCTTTATGTTTGAGTTGAGATCAGTCTCCTTAATCCAGTCATGAAATTCTCCAACGTAAGGGATATAGGACAGACACGTAGATTACCTTGTCAGGCAAGCTCGATACGATAATCTACGTGAGATTAGTAAGTGATGTCATACGGTTATTGAACCATGTGTATGTATGATACATACACATGGTTCAGTCTACGATACATACAGGCTACGATAAATACACGTAGTAAAATAAATTTTGTGGTAAGATACTGAAACTACCTACTGGTTTCATTTGTACTTAAAATAGAATATTATTAATGTCGTCCTTTTTGATAATTTTATGGGTTAAATACTATAATATTATTTACCATATTTCTACTAAAAATGAACCTATGCGCTATTGCATATGGGGTTACAATGATACATGTATATAGAACGAGTGTCACGTAAATATACATCAGATAAGTGTTTACGGTCGTATGTTAAAGAGGTTGAGTTATGAAAATGCCTGTGACTAAATTTTGTTGGTAAGTAGTGTGACAGGTATAGATATATTGTTTTATGTTACCATACTTCAAGAGTCAAAAATGTAATCCTTGTGAGATAGATAGATGGACAAGTGAGTGATCATCTGTTCGTCTGTTTATCCGTCAATCATAACCGTTTCTCAGAGAAATTAATTGACGTAGGCACTTATCATTTAGCACAGCTATAAAGTATATTAGTTTGCATAAATTTCAGAAATTAACACCCATAACTTATTACGGAAAAACTTAGTGAAGGTGAAAGAAGTAGTATAAATTTTAAAGTTTTCAACATAGCATGCAGTAACCTACAAGTTGAAAAAATATTTATAAATGTTCCAAAATTTTTCTTCAGAACTTTGTGTAGTATATTTATAGAGCTTTGTCAAAATTGTGAAAAATGTCAAGAAAAATATATATTTCCCTTCTCCAGTCTTCGAACTGCCATAGACAACTTTTAGAGACTATTATTAATACAACTATTAGACTTTATTGTTTATCGTATTACTTTTTAATCTAATTATATTTAAAACATTCATTTATGAAGTTGCAGTGATATTTTTTTATAAATAATCAAACTTACAAAACAAACGCTGTATAGCATTCTTTTTATTCGTTTTATTGAACAACTTGCTGTCATGATACAATATTATTTTAATGTTGTTAAGAAATTTACCAAAGAACATATATTTATAACGCATGTAACATACGCAATGGTTCAATTGAGTCACAAAATTCTACCACACTCGGCAAAAATTAATGCTTTTTACTGGCAACGCTGAATATAAAACGATAACATATAATTTACGTTTTGTGTTTTTACAATGTTTACGAAAAAATAAATTCAAAAACAGTATTTAAACAAAAAAAAACACATCATAAAAAGACTTATTTGTGAAACAAAATCCCGTTTGCTTTGTTAGGAGCATGAGTTCGAGGAATGCACCACAATTCACCACACATTCAGTCATTTTTTATTTTTGAGCTGTCACGGGTTGGACGTCAAGGTGGCGAATGAATGAAAAAATCCGGGTATCTGTGGACATAGAGCGATTGGCTATGCTTTTGCGCTACAACTACTAATCTAGTTATTTTATATCAAGATCAAATACATTAAATGTGTAGTTTTTATACTCAACCTGTCCTGAAATTAAATAGGAAATATCTATGTTATCTGTATAAAATATTTATAAAAGTGAATCGAGGGGGCATGGAACATTATTCATTCGAACAAATTTTTTGCACAAAGACCCAAATCCTTTACAAGTCACAGTATATGCTAACCGATTATACTATGATATTGAAAATATTCATACAGACCTTCAGTACACAATGTCCTTATCTACTTTTTTTGTTCCCATACATTATATTCATCCTTTTGTACGAGACAGCGGCATCTTATTCAAATGACGTCGCCTGTTAAATCGGGGTCCACACGAACAAAGTGAAAAATACCCTTTTCTCTACACCTTGTCCGCCGTCCATTCACGCTTATCCTGATACTTAAGTCTTTTGTTCAGGTACAAAGAGGTATACATTCCAGATTCGCCGCCGGTCCCATCTGCCTTATACCTAAATCTGTTTAACACTTACCACATGTGGACCAAAAGGACGTAAACATATCGACGAGAATACAATAAACTTCCACTCGAGTGCATCGCATAAATAAAACATTCAGCTAAGGAATATGGCTCGGTACTCATCTATCAATGTCGCGTGAGGTCTGCAAAGTAATCATGCTCCGACGAGGCACTGAGGCACGTACAAAGGGATTTCGATCCTCGCCGTTGCTGGGCGAGAACTTTTCCGGAAATCCTGGTGCAAGATTGGAAAGTTTTAAGCTATTTTTAGTGGAAACGTAACTACGAGAACAAAAAATATTTTGGCAGTTTAGAAACTGTATTCTTATTTGCTATTTATCTATTTCCGATCTTCGATTCAATTTAGTATGGTCTTCTAATTGTCTACATATATTGTCTCCTAAAATTATATAAAATATTTGTATCATAGTAAAACGTTATCATTCAAGTTTGCATACAGCGGAATATTAAAAAAATCACTAATCCATCTATTTTTCCCGTTTTTGTTAGCTCGTTTTCTTTTCTGTTTGTTCGGTACAAATTTTGCAAACTGTTTTAAACTAGCTTCCTGTTGATTCGAAATTTTACACAAAGCTCAGAATTGTTGACAATGAAAAATTAACTCGCTTTCTTGTCTTTCTGTTTGTTCCTCTGTTCGACGTACAGGAGAATGCCACACATTTTGCAAACGGTATTAATCTAATTTTCCGTTGAGCTAAACACTTGAAACTTTCAACTGGATGACGAGGCAATATTAACTTTTGATTTGAAACATCTATAGGCGTAGGTATAAACCAGATCGTTGGCGTGGCGACGCTTGCCGTGGGGACGGGGTCGCCACGCTATACTAAGGTATATATTTAGTCTATATGTAGTAGAGTGTACGGTATGGCGACGTGTCGCCATGCGCAACCGACTACGCGACCCCTCCTCACTCAGTTCGATGCTTTTGTTTACACGGTACACATAACCTGTGCTTTATTATTTTTTTATTATTTGTAAATAAATGTTTATTAAATAAAGTCACCATTTTCTGTAAGAAATTCGTAATACTTTATTTTTTCATTATGCTACATTTAGTTCCTTTAATAATCTTGTTTTTTATGTATATTACTTGTACGAACACCTTGTTTCACATCTACCAGGCGTCCTGTGACGGCTCACTGGTTTTTACTTAACGCTTTCTTGTCTGTCTCTTTGTTTGTCTCTTCGGCAAAGAAACTAAATAATTTTTATACGTTTTTCAAAAAAACTGCGAACGCTGATTTAATAAGTACTTAATTTACTAACAACATATGGCTTGTTAATGCATATAAAATAATATGGCTGAAATATAGAATTCTCAAATCAATCGAACATTTCAAACATATAATACTAAAAAGCAAAAAATAATTATTTACATAAACCAATTTTTATCATATATATTTCAAGCTATAACTGGGTTAGTGAGAAAATTTGACCTTAGTAAAATCTATGTTGGCAAATTTTGTCAATAACCCAGTTATAGCTTGACCCATCGCATCTTTTCGGTTACTGCATGACTTAAGGGCCACCTGTATATACGGCTAGTAAATGTCGTCAACCGTACTTATTTAGACAGTGCTAATTTTATCACATATTATTTGGCTCTGCGATTTTTGGCAGCTGATACGATTGACAATCAACCAAACGAGGAATTTCATTTGAAAAACATAAGTCTATATACTATTAAAAACATTAGGTATAACTATTCTTGCATGTTGAAGATAAGGGTTTTTTTATTAGGTTATTTTGAAAAGAAAACACACTTTTTTGAAGTATCTGTATATTTTTTAAAACCGATTTAAATGAAGTAAAAAAAAATTTTAAATTTACTTTTTATTCTTGTTTGCTTAGCTGTTCATGTGTTTGAGCATGACCTACAAGATGCGAATCCGACTTAAATTTTGGTTTCACCGGAATAATGTTTAGGGTACGGGTTAAAATTTAAAAGGTTTTTCTTTATAAAATGTTACTTTGGAAATACTTTGTAACTACTTTTGAAATGCAAAATTAAAATAAAATAAATGAGCAAAACCTTTAGAAAAATATAGGTATAAAGAAAATATAACTTTTTCAAATATAATATACACGAATATTAATAGAACTGACCTGCTTCTGCGTTTAAGGCTACATATTCAACGAACTATTATGACAATTTTTCATTAATTGTCAAAAAATAGCATTTTACAAAAGCTATTTTTTCCAATAATTTGTTTTTTAAATGGGACAGAATAAGATTTGATAGTAAAAACACCAAAATACAATACGGTCAGTAAGATAACACATTATTAATATGCCAGTTAACAACTAGTTTCAAATCGCTTAATGTTGCCACATTGCAAATAATTCATTTGTTTTCTTATCTGTTTCGAGATGAAGTAGCAAAAGTGAACCAATTGCTACTCAAATATTTTGGTTATAATAGACGTATATCCGGGTATTACTTACAATATACTGTACACTGATACACAGTTTCATTTTAAAAAAATATGTAGCTTTCTTTCACTTTCTTTCAGCTTGCGCTCTCTTTGAACTTTCACGCCTCTTTAGAGAGCAAATATATAGTTTCATGATTTAAGATGCCACTTGTAATCAAAGATAAGATAACGAGATTGGGTCCGGTTTCAGTACAAGAGATAAAAATCGTAACAGATATAATTTGTCCTGATGACGAAAAAGAATACAGCGATTGATTTTTACAATTTTTAAAAGATACATTCCATTTAGATGACGCAAAATGTATATTAATTTTGTATTATTATAATAAGTATAACTAAACATTAAATTATATTATTTATAGCGAACCTAATATTGCTCTAATGTTTTGAAATTTCGACGTTTGAGGCATTCATCCCTAATGTTGAAAGATGCATATAGCACCAATATTATTTCTTGACAAAACAGTAATCTTCCTTTTGTTTTACTTAATCGCAGCAGGATTACGTGATTGGGCCCATAACCTGATGGATTTCGAATAAAAACCAAAATTATTCTGCGGTAAAAGGAGATATTATTTATTTAACTCAACCTTTACATTGCACACTGACCTAACAAGCTTAAACAGACTAAAAACGATTGAACCAGTGTTGCCATACAAAAAAATATCACATTGCCATTTACCTATCACCAGAAATGTTCTAGTATATATCTAAGATATAAAACTAATATAAAATAAAAAAGAACATATCTAGGTATAATTGATAATAATCACATGATCATGATATTGTTACGTTTTTCTCGTCATAGAAGTTTCTTAAAATACATAGTGCACTTTTAATTAAAATTAATTTATTATTCCTACTCGTCAGAATTTAATCAAATGAAGCCAACAAAACACCGCTAAAATAATCATAGAATAAAAATATGTACTAATTTCAACTGTTAATTCTCCTGACTATACCAACGCAACCCTCTTTCCTTTTGATGGGTTATATACTTTTTTGGCACCGAAACCTGCTTGCGATATTCCGCTAAACGAGAAAATTTCTAGCTAGATATCCGAAACTACTTTGCAAATTTTTATTAAAAATTATACCTACCATCTATGTACCGAAATAAACGCATTTCCCAATATTCTATAAGACACAGGTTTAAACGATAATGGATTTTCCGAATCCAAAAATATACTGTTTTGTATATCAGTAAGGGTTTTGGAATGAAATAAGTCTGTAGAAAAGTGAAAATTGTTTTCAATTTTATAAAGTTATATGAGCGAAGGTACATACGTACCCACATTACGTTATGAAAGCAGAAAGTAAACAAAGTAGTTTTTATCAATATTTAAACTCCCTTTCTACATTCTAACAAAATATACTGCTAGGTGTTGCAATACAGAAACGAAATAAAAAAACTCTAACAAAGTGTCTAGACCACTGTGGATAAAATACCGAAAATCAAACCCACCAGCGTAGTTTTGTGTATAAATTAAAATACCTACATAATATTAGTATATTTTCAGACACTCAATTGAATTTTATCCTTAAGAATAATTGATAATAAAAATTGTATTTGTTATCATTTTTTCACATTTTATCCTAAATGAATCACAAAGAAGCTAAGATAATTTTATAGCTACAAAACTGTTAGTGGAAATTATCAGTATTAATTGAGTTGATATAAACTAAGCTTATATAGATTAATTGGCATTAAATATTTTAAAATGTTTTGTATGTTGGAACTAAAAAAAATAATGGTTGCTTTTTCCTATTACTTGCCATCAAAGTTTAATCTAATATGGCTAGATTATTGTTATATAATTGGTTTAAACAGTCACAACAGAACATTATTTGTATCTATAGAATATTACCTAGTCAGAAACCTAAAAAGGGCACACGGCCTCGTTGCAAATTCAACTTTAAAATTTTTTTTTTGTATGATACGCATATACGATAAGATCTTGAATCTTTGCTAATATCCCTCCTGAAGATGTTGTAATACAACGAAACCTAGGTCGTGGTAAAGAAATTAAAGATAGTAGAAATAATACTACATCACGTAGTTTCATTTAATTGTGAATAATGAATTTCTACAAAATTAACGCCAAATATATTCAACAATGTTTAAATTAAAAAAAAATATAATGTACATTAAACTAATGAAATAGAAAAGTTGAAAGACAGCTAGTTATTATGATTCATGTGGTACTATCGTTTTTATAACATAAGATCAGGCAGTCTCTAGTATTTCTGGACTAAATTGAAGTAAAGAATAAACAGTTAAATCTTTGATAATACCGTTAATATAGTAATTAGCTACAATTAGTTATTATTTCCAAAGTAAAATATTAAAACAAAAGCTAGAATGGTCCCTTTTTGGTCAAACAACCTACGAAGCGTAAGTACTTCTTAATAAACAATTTTATTAAACACGTTCGCTGCATATAACTTGTTTCCAGCCTAAATATTAAATATAAATATAATAAACACTGAGTAACTTTTAATTTTTTAAATTTTTTTTATATTTAATTTCATTAGAGTGCCAATTAAACTTTAAAGTTAGATATAAATCGTAAAATATATAAGTAAGACCATTAGCAAAAATGTCATGCCATCGACAAAGGATAAAATTACAAGATTAAGAGATTAGAAGCCTAATTTGGTCTGGTTCTTGGTAAATATTAAATAATATCCAATATATATAATGTAATGAGATGAATTCGTGAGCAAAAATTATTTTTCACGGTTCCGTGTTATAGACCTTTCCATAACGACTAATTTTTCGAAAGTAAAACAGAAAATACATTTTTTATTCGAATATTCAATGCTCACAGTTCTGAAAACTTAGGCTATGTCAGCTCTAAGATATAATTTATACGTATATTTAACTCCTGATATGCGGTTGGAAAAAACTGGCAAGCAATAAGTCCACTTGGAGTGTAACAGGCAATTACTGGGACAATGTATTAGCCAGCAATGCAATCGAATTCGGTCAAGTACCGTTAAATTAGTTTGGTAACCTGTTTGTCTTGCTAATTGCACGATACGAAATTGATCTGCCCACAGTGTGTTTGTACAGCGAAGGCATTTCATGAAAACTTAATGAAGTAAAAACTTTCGCATATAATGTGACAAGTACGGAATGTTTTATGTGCTATATAAGAAGCTATAAATATAAAAGATAAAGCTAAAGGTGAATTCTTTTAAAACGCCTTTTAGCAATGTTAATTTACTTATCAAATATGGCGTATCTCGGATTATTAGTATTAGGAAATCAAATGTTTGTTGAAGATTTATATTTCACTGAAATAGCTTTTTGTACTTGAAAATAATTTTTATGCCTCAAATAGAGAAAAGAAAAATGATTTAAAATGTAATTCAATAATATTAAAACAATTTTTCTCTATGATATGACCTGGATTACCTTAATTAGAAAATGCTTATAGTAGATATAAATCTCACTAAAGTTAGTTTTTGTAACTGTCATTTTTATACCACCAATAAAGAATATTTATGTACAATACTAATAAATATAAAAAAAAGATATACTTACAAATTTTATTACAAAACAATGATATACAAAAATATACATTATTCAATAAATCATTACCACACTCCTTGCACCACTGACGATAAATTATTTGTAAGATTTTATTTAAACATTCTAGAATCTTTATAAAAAATATAACATAATATTTGCATATAAAAGAACTAAGAAAAATAATTATGATTGCAAAAAAGTTTCAAAATTAATTGATTGGAAATTACAGTTATAAATTATTTTAAAACTAAAAATTCATAAAATAAATTGTAAATTACACTTTATTGAACCAAATTCAGTGTAATTTTCTGTATCTTACGGTATCTTGGAATTATTTGCCTAGAGATTAACGTCTGGACATATCCACATACTTACAAAAATGAACTGGTGAACACAACATCGAAGTTGACGTGTCGCAGTCGGGCGAAAATTAATTGTATCAAACTTAATTTCTTTTTAACTTTCAAATTAAAAATGTTTATTCATAAAATAAATTGTTTTCACTTTATCGAATCAAATTCTATCTAATTTTTGTATCTTACAGTATCTTAAAATTATTTGCTCTGATCCCTTAGTTTAATGCTTGGACACACCCACATACACACATAAATGGATCGGTGAACACAATATGGAAGTTGACGTAACCAGTCGGCCAAAAATTAATGGTGTCAAACTTAAATTTTTTCGTTTAATTTCTTCCGCTAAGACAAACATTTTTTCCATACACGGATACACAGACATAATTTCCCACATTTTGAGACACGAAAATTGACCTATACCTCATCTGTACCACTTAATCTGTATATAGATAACCATTGTTAAAAAACGTACATTGCGGATCTTTCAAAATATCAAACCATCTTTTTTACTTTCATCTAAGATATCTAGATAATGGATTAGATTACTTTCAATTGTATAAACTACGTTTACGGCACTCGGGCCGTTAGAGAAATGTTTTCAAATTGAATTGGTGTAAATTATACTTTTAACTCGTTTTTACAGTGGTTGCTCCAAATGGTAAAATATTTATTAACCACAAAGTTACGTAACCTTTTCAGATATTTGACTCCTTTCTGAGATAAAGAAGAATTATTATTCGCATAATGTTTCCACAATATACTAGCTTCTAAATGACCTTTAGTATTTTTAAAACTTTAGTTATCTACATCCATACTTTTTTACCTATTAAATGTAGAAAAAACATTTAGTAAAACGGTCAGAAAAACACCCAGTCGAACAGAATAACCTTTTTCCTGATTTATGTGCTTTTTACTTAAAATTATGTGATTAAACTAGTGATATCAGTTGCTTCAATTCGCAAAATGTTCCTTGAACATTTAAATAATTCTATTGATATATTTGTATAGACCAAAGTTTTGAATTTATATAAAGAAAAAAAAAAACAACTAATGAAAACAGTACAGAAACGTTGACAAATGATAAAAGCAGCGAAAATAAGATTGGCATAAAGTCAAGTATTTCTGTAGGATGGTTATGTTATATTATATAATATTATAATCCTTCGGAACGGTTGCCTCTGAGAAATGGAAAGTTATTAAAAGAGCTAATCAAGTAAGACTAGATGTCGGATGTATTATGTTATTGGTATTTAACATTCATATGTATAAGTCAATACAATGACACGGAGAGTTCAAGGTTTATTAAAATTGTTAATTTGTGAATATATTAGTTTAGTCATCCAAAATTAAGTGTCTTAAAGTGATGTGTTAGGACTGGATAGTGTCATTTTCTGTTGAAGTAGCCTTTCTACTGAAGATTTCTCAATATTTATGATGACGAAGAGAGGGAAACACGTTGTGAAATTCAATAGTTTCTAGGCTATTCAGTAGTTTTTTAGTACGGAACAATGGAAATTACATAATTCTCATCGAGTATAAGCCTGAAGATGGAGGAAATGGTATTTCGTAGTAGCCTATATATCTTGAAAATTTTAATGCAAGCAAATCATAATAATTTTAACTGAAAACTTAAACAATTATTAG